>CM075202.1:22304228-22391728 GCA_037577475.1 Chaunax sp. Z400 | reverse complement strand
ACATTACAAATTCTGAACTTCTATTTGTTATTTATGGCCTGTAGGCCTCATTGACCTGAGCTCATATCACTGAGAATGAACTGTGAGCAAGTTCAAAAAAGCAATGAACTGTGAGCAAGGCCTCAAAAAAGCTTTATGTACCAGTGAGAAAGTTTTATACCATTCAAACAATGTTGTGGTTGTTTCTGACAATTACCAACAGGTGTGTTTCCCATGAGGTAAAAATTCTATTGGGGATAGGTTCCCATGGGGGTTGCCATTGAACCTGAAAAGGGGCGTTTCTAATGACCGGTCATTTTTGACCGGGAACACCAAGGGTGTACACAAGTTAAATAAAACACAACAAAAATTTTCAAAATGTTTTTTGTGTGTTCATGGAACCTGATGACAAACAGATGAAATGAACAACATTTTTCACAGAGAAAACTTTTGAATCAGTCAGATTTGACAGGAACACAACAGAAGAGTTAACCAAGCTCTTATTACTGTAGTCATCATGATGAAGCAACCTTAACCTTAATGAAGTCATCATTCAACCCAAACCACAACCTCTCCCTGGACCTATACCTTCAGCGTAGTGCAGTCAGATCATTTTCAGGTTTAATTTTAGCAGTGGTCAGTGATCACATTAATTATCGTAATATAGACACATGATTAATTTATCTACGGTGTAGTTTTTCCTAAAATAGATTCCATCATTTTCCAAGCTTTATATTAAGAGGTTGTTTTAATAACATGGACACAATGTCTTATTAACCGCAGTGAAAAAAACAGCATGTTGTTTTCATGAGTTTTTGTCCCGGACCATGTCTTAGCTGGGAGCAGTGACTTTCTAATGTCTTCACCATGAGGCGGCCAGACGACCAGCTGAGACTCCATTAAGTCACTGACCAGGAAATAGTCCATTATTTAACCCTCACGCAACTAAATCACACCTACTGCCCAAGTGGGTCACTATTTACAGCCCTGTTGATGAAGAATAATCACCAGTCAGTGATTTGGTATGAGCCTCTGCTGATTCATAGATAACACATCTGTTTGAACCAAAACACCTCATTAAATCCTCTATGATCTATATGTTTACAATATTTCATAATTTGTCTGGTTTAATGTGGTGTGTATGATGTGTTACCTGTTGTGTGTGTGTGTGTGGACTGCATGGATGGAAAGTTTATGCAAATACTAATTAATTCATTTGGTTAACAGAACACTTGTAGGCTGTGTTTCTGTTTCAGGTGTGGTTTGTACTACGGAGGGAGAGAGACACACACAGTAAATTAGCATAAGAGAGAGAGAGAGAGAGAGAGAGAGAGAGAGAGAGAGAGAGAGAGAGAGAGAGCAAGAGAGAGAGAGAGACAGAGAGAGAGAGAGAGAGAGAAGCTGATAAAAAGTTGCAGGAAACCAAACCAAACATGGACACAGGTGACGCACAGAGGATACCCAGTTTCCATAGCAACAGGCAGGTGCAAGACACTGGGGCTAATCTGGCTTTTCGATCTGCTGAGGCGAAACATTTGCATGCACATCACAGTGTGAGTCTCCCATATACACACACATAAACGCACACTAACACAAGAATAGAGCTGTATGAGTATGTGAACAGAGCAGAGTGTGTGATTCCTCAAAGAAAGTACACAACACACACACATGTGAGAGAAGTGGTGAGCAGCATGCTGAGCATGTACTGTGACACAGACATACAGTACCAGTCAATAGTTTGGACACAGTTACCCATCCACTTGAATGGGAAACTGTGTCCAAATTTTTGACTGGTAGTGTATGTGAACATGATAGCATTAATGGAGAAAATGTGATTGGCCAACGCAGATCCTGACCTAACTGACCCTACTAACACACACACAGTGGGAGATGCCTGATACATTTAAGATACAGAGGGATGAGAGGAGGACGAATGAGAGCTGACAAGCAGGGGAGAGGGGGTGAAGGATGAGAGAAGAGAGTTAGATTAAAGGGGAAGTGGAGATAGGGAGAAGGAGCGTTGATCCGTGCCCTGGGGGTGAAATACGTTAAGGGGGGGAGGCAGAGAGGAGGAGAACAGGTGGAGGAGGGGGGGTTATAGCATGGATAGGAGAGAGTGAAAGAAAGGGATGGTGAGAAGAAATAGAAAGGAGGAAAAGTTGTAGGAAGGGAACTACAGTATACATAGTTTAGGATCCAGAGATTTTAAGGAGGACCTGACCACAGCCTCCCTATTGGTTTACCTGCCAAATGGGGCGGGGTTAAAGGTAGATTGTGATTGGATGCTAGCTGTGGCCCTTGAGTGTTGCACTGGTAGTTGGTGTATAGAGTACAATGTAGTATAACAACAGCTACATGGAGAGTGTTAAATTGATAAGTCAGGTTATGTTTTTGTAAAGGTCAAATTGCACAAATAGACTTGAATAATATCACATACATGTTTAACTGGGTTACTTCATACATTAGCTGCTGGGGTGCTATCTATAGGCTAACGTTACTCATCTTTATTGTCAAATATTTTTCACTTTATTTATTAACAAAGCAGATTAGAATAATTTTCCAGATTAACAGGGGAGGAAATCTCACTCTTCTGGAATCAGGGAACCCTCATCACCATGGTCATGAGGGTTCAACATCAGGGACCATGAATTTCTCTACAAGCTTTGTTCCAGTCTGTTGACTAGATATGGAGATACCATACAGTAGTGATGGACTGACCATCCAGCACTGGTTTCCCTAGAGCTGTGCCGCTAGAGAGGCTAACACTGGTCATGAAAACTGTTGCAGTCGGTTTTCTTTTAGGCTCATTAGTTCAAATCCACCAGGAGGGTTCTGTGTTCATAGCTGTATGCCTGTGCGTCTCTCTCTTTAATACCACCATGCAGGGATATTAAAGGCATGGAGGCTTTAGTGCAGTCATTTGCATGATTAGTCAGCATTAAATTGAGTGAAATAGCTTTTTAATTGATCGGCCATGTTGACAACTTTATATGCTATTTTATATACTCATATGGGAGATTGAGAGTACTCGCATTTTGAGTTCAGTTGGCAGTAATGTGCCACTTCCTGTGTTAGCCAGGAGGGACGTTAGATTCTGGGCCAATGCACCCTGGCAACTTCTGTTCTGTTTGTTTCCTCCTCTGCTCTCTGTCAAATGGTTACATTATTGTGTTACATTATGTTGCATTACATTATCTTGTGCTATTTTACGTGACACCACCCAGGGTTTGTGTATATTTTGTTGTATTAGACTAGGATACCTGATGGCTTACGTAACCTTATGTTTGCATCATGCGCTATTCTATTTTTCTGTGCCATCCTAATTCTAGTCTGTTATCCTGTGCTCTGCTGGTTGCACACAAGGCTTCTAACTTTGGATTGTGCTCTTCTTTGCTGATTCATGGGAAGGAGAGGGAGAAAACAAAAAGGAGAAGAAAACACAGAGAGAACAGTAAGCCAAACAGATGAAATAAAATAGAAAAGCCAAGGAAAAGCCCAAAAAAAATACCAATGAGGTGTAGAGCTGCAGATCAATGTGGATCAATTCTCCTTCTGACAACCCTCCTCACCATCGGATACAAGACCTGCAGCTCCACACTTATCAATGTCTCCCCTCTGTCCTGCTCTATCAATACTTCAATTATCAGATTGAATATCCGCCTCCCCCAGTGGGCTGGATGAGACTGAAAGCTATTCTTCATGCATGTCTTTGTTGATTCGCTCACAGTTCAGCACCTCTGCAAAGACAAAACAACACAACGGGCCTGCAGGACGACACAGACAGAGATGATACACAGTGTCCTGAAAGGAGGACAAGCAGTGTTAAATCTATAAAACACACACCATTAATCAGTGGTGCAAAATACATGTATTCATGTACTGTAAAGCATTTTGAAATGCTATCATCAAAAAGTTCATCTCAAGTACTTTTCACAGAGAAGGAATTTGAACATATGCAGAATTATTTCCTGGGTGTGTATAAGTAACTGTATATATGGCTCTGTTGTATGTTTTTTATGCCAATTTATTCTAAATGGAATCATGTGTACATGTTCCATCTATGTAGCATGACTGAGACTACAAACTGTCTTTATTTTAAGTAACCCAGTGTTGCATCAGAACAACGATTACCTCAGTCCTTGAAATATTGTATATATATTTTTTCCTTCATTTATTTATTAGTCAAATTTCAGATGAATCTTATAGAAGACTATAATAATCCATAAATATGATAGATGGTCATGCCTGCCAGCATATATTAGCTGAAGTACTTCTTGGACCTCTTGGCAATGGTGCTGGTCATCCTCCAAAGCACTGATAATGGATAATGATAATAATGTTTTATTAAAGTTATTTTTAGGGCATTTTTCAGCTTTATTGTTGATAGGACAGCTTGAAAAGACATGCGGCAGAGGGCCATGGGAATCGAACCCGTGGCCACCGCTGGAGGATTCACTCACGGTTCAGCACATCTGCAAAGACAAAACAGCACAACGAGCCTGCAGGCACTTTCAGCCTCAGTACACGGGCTGCATGCTCTACTGACGATGTCGTGCTAACATATTGATGTATCACTAGTAAAAATCCATTTTATGATAAATTTCCATTACAAGTATTTTTCAGTAAAGTAAATAAATAAATAGTAGAATATTTTCTTTTAAATTTAAGTATAAGGTATCAAATAATAATTCTCAAGTAAAGTGCCTTTTACTGCCATTTTACTTGTGCCGTACCTGAGTTTACTAAAAAAAACAAAAGCACAAACTAACATCAGTGTAAATTGACTCACTGCTATTTCAAACATACCAAATCAGTCCTGAGAAATCCATTCAAGTTTAATTAGATTTAGCATTTCAACAGTGCAGCCAAACCATGAGAGATGCACCGTCGTGACAAGGTCTCCTAACACTGATGAGACAGAGCTCTAATAGTGTGTTTGGAACAATGACCAAGGACCGATGATTGAGGCAGAGAGAGGCAGAGTTTAGTGCTGAGTCACAGCAAGGCTGCTGCTGCAGCACCATCCCCCACACCCTAGCACACAGCCTGCTGACTGGCTTCATCCTGCCCTCTTTCCCTTCAAACACACACACACATATAGAACACACACTCTCTTTTGGAGTGTGTTCCACCTCTGCCTCTCCTCATCTGTAATGTCACACTTCTGTCTCAGTCAGTTTTGTCCTCTCTGGATCTTTCACACCTCTCTTTCTGCCTTTAAGCCTGTGCCTATTGTTTGTTTGTTTTTTGCCTCGTCACTCTTTTGTAGCTCACCCCCCCATCCTCTCCTCGGTCCGCCAGCCTCCCGCCTTCCCCCTTGAAGTTAAATTAAGAATGAAATACGTGAGAGAGGCTGATCAGAGTGTGGAAGCTTGTCTGTTACAGGGTTGATAACGGTTCGGCTAATCTTCTCATCCACTTGCTGTGTTTTGCTCTTTGGCCGTGAGACGAAGCGCTGCTAAAACCAAGCTCTCCATCCTCTGAGTTCCTCAGACACTCCACACACAAATGCACATACCCCACCCTTACATTTCTGACTTCTATGGCCTCTTCTGAAAAGTTAGTCATTCTCTTTCATCTCTGCAAAAACAAGAATACAGAAGCTTTAATGGATAAAAAGAAAAGTAATGAAAGGATGACTTGTTAAAGACTTCATTCTCACAGTGACAGTGTTTGTTATTGGTGCTTGTATCATGTGACCAAGTGTCCAGTCTGTGCTGCTCTGTGGAGGATAAAATGTGGCAGATAAGCCGCAGTAGTGCCACGGGGATGTTTCTGGCATTAAGCTGACAATGTCTGGTTCAGATGACTGATAACCCTGTTAGACAAAAGATAATATCCATTTAAGATTCTCACAGTATTAATACATTAGCAAATCTGATATATTATGAGAGAAAGAAAAGTTAGATTTTTTTATGAATATGCTCTGTCAATGGAAAACTATGTGCAAAACAAGCAGAACAAGTGCATGATGGAATAAATAATTCAACCAATGGATGTTTTATTAACATGTAAAGAAGAGAGGAGTATGATTCAAACAGACAATGAAAGACAGCAGCTGGTGTATAATAATAACAAAGCAATAATACCTCAATGAGTCTCCACTTTGCTGTGTGTGATATATAATTTACTTACATCAGTGATGTGGGTTACGATGGTTACATGCCTCCAACCAGCGAGGAGGCTCTCAGAAAATGTTGTGATATGAGCTGAGCAGCACGTCCAAAAGGATACATAGACTATGTACCACTGCTTATTCACATAAAGCTCATTTTGGATCGTAGTGCATAGTATGCAATCTCGTTTCTTTTCATATAGTGCCATCATCAAGTCAAAATTGTCATTAGTGCAATGCTTTGGTTTATGTTTAATTAACGTGTTAATGTACTATTAGCATTTAGCTCATAGGACACCTTTGCCTATAACTATAACCTCACAGAGCTGCTAGCATGGCTGTAGGTTCTCACTCTTGTGCCTTATTTCATTCTAAATGTATAGAACAGATGCTCACTATTACTCAATGTAAATATTTTTGTTTCTCCTGTGGTTGCATTTTTTTTTCTTTATCAAGCATATCAAAAATGCATGCACATTTTCATTCATATTAGACCCCAGTTTGATGAATGTGTGAGCTAATAAACCCCAGCTGGGTATCATTTAAGGCTGTTATCCTTGAATTAAATAACAGTGAAATGACTGCTGTGTTTTTCTGTAAAAACTCCTCCTACTCTCAGCTGATCCTTCAGGGTTCAAACAGAACCACAATCCTTCACTGCCATCCATTTCTAATTGGTTTCATCATAGTCTGGTAATATTGTTTTGGAGGAGAATGAATGAATGAGGGACCTGTGGATACGTTCTCCTCTCCTCCTCTGCACACTCTCTCTCAAACACACTCCCTCCTCTGTTTTCCTCTCCTCTGGCTCTCCACCCTGAATGGATTTTTCATGCAGAGTTATCATTATCATTAATTTAAGAGACAGCTTCGCTCCAGAGCGATGAAAGACATATTTATTACAGCGCTGAGCAGAAGCAGCGACTGGAGGAGAAGAGTGAGGGGACGTTCCCACGCTGCCGAGTCCACAGACGAGTCAGTGTAGTGAGGGAACATCAGTGGGTCTCATTCTGTAGGTTTATATGATCAGAAATAGAGACTTACATCATTCATATGAAGAGGTGAGTCTTTGAAGCCGTGAGAAAGAATAAACACATACATGCATAAATAGACAGACACCTTACCCAAATATATTTTGACCATCAGTATGTTGTATACAGTATGTTTAACTGGTAGTGTAATTATGAGATGCACGCAGTTTTTGGAGGAGGAGGTGTGGATAGACCACACTGCCTATCAAACATCAGTCAAACAAGAGTGAATAATGTATTTGTTTGGGACTATAGTGGAGAATTAATCCACATTTGGTGCCATGGTGAGTGTTATAAACAGTAATAAACCTCAGAGCCCATGTTCATGATAATAAAGGTACATGTAGAGGTACAGGTAGATAAAGGAACATGACTGCCAGTCTAACAGCGTCGGTCTCTTTGGTGTGTTGACAAGTACACTGTAAAACTCTGAGTGTTGTGTTGTTAATGTACAAGAATACAGTAACGAAATGTATATTAATATACTGTGATTCTATGGTACTGTAAGAAACTAAAAAATACAGCAGTTTGTAGAAGAATTTACTGCCAGTTAATTAGTGAAAATTACACTATAGTTTTATAGTGTGTCAGTATCACCAACCTTAGTGTTTAAAACATTGGTAGTGAAGAGTTAATAGTTTATCTTACTGTAAAACTAAAAAATGAGTAGACGTCCTTTACTGTGATGCGACAGAGGCTTTGAACAGCTGGACACCCACAAGTCTGAAAAATCTACTGAAAGGTCTTTAAGGCTGGGATACAAATGTCTCCAATATGCATGCTGTCTAATTTTCATTAAGTTATGTGCAAAAATGACTAACTACAGTAGCTACATGGTTACCACCATAGACCGATCAATCTTATAGGGGGCCTCGGGGCAAAACTGACCTCCTGGACCCCTGTTTACACCCAGCTCTGTGCAGCGAGTAGCTTCTCTGTACTAGAATATTGAATGCTTATGGTTGTTGTGGGGTAATTTGATTAAAACAAATGATTTAATGTAGGATTATGGATCATGGAAGCAGCATCAACTGACCCAGACAAACACAACACAATGAAGCAAATGATCACAAATCAGTAACCACAGGCACACCAACCAGTGAAGTTGGTCTCCCATCCAACGTTGTGAACAGTTTTGCTGGAATATGGCTACATTTTATTTTGGAGCCTTAATGAAACAACATGTTAGATTCAAATCTCACACAACTATTCTGCAGAAAGGTGGGAGCTTAAGTGGTCAAATTCAGATGCCTAAAACCAGGATGAGCCTGTATAATGATCTGATCTGTATCAATACATCTGATACAAGATATAAAAACAAACAATCAAAATCCACAGAAACACTTCAAAACACAGAAGATGTTCAGTGACCACCCAGCTGCCCATCACAACAAAGACTTTTGAAGACTGTCTCTCTCTCTCTGACAGATATCTATTAAAAGCTGCCTCTGACGTCAGAGTGTCCGCCATCTTTGACGAGAGCTGCACTGCTCCCCCCCCCATTGAAGAAGCAGTGAGGAGGACCGAGCCGACGCGCAGTGCCTTTGCAGCATCCCAGTCCAGTAGAGACAGAGGCTGCTAATGCTTAGCTGTTGATAAACGCAGACATTTCCTCCCATACTGACTGTGGGCCACCGAGAACCGACACAGGTAAGCCTGGAGACGTTTTCTACTGCATTTCACCACCTTATACCCAATAATCTGGTTATATTTGAGGCACTGAAGCAGCAGATGTTCTTTATTTGTGAAACGTGAGCGATGGACATCTGCTTTCCGCCAGCCCAAGTGATGCTGCAGGCGTTTGGGTTTCATCTTGTCTGGGAATATAGCGCATTATTCATATTGTTAGTGGGATGTGATGAGTGGTGGAGGAAAATGAGGAAGGGGAGAAGACACAGGGAAGGCGCTACCTGACCTCCAGGGTGATAAATCTCTAACGCGCAGTGGATCGCTGGGAGGATGGCTGCGGTGCGCTATGCGTATCAATGTGGGCGTTTTTCAGTGTTTCAGCCCCGGACAGCGCCAGAGAAGCAAAAACACACCGAGGTGATGAAACGCAAACACCGCATTGGAAAAGAGGTGCGGGGTTGAGTCTGAGCAGAGAGGCTTTTTAAAAAAAAAAAGTATTTATTTATTTTATTATGGAGAGGTATTCTCTACAGAAATCTGTGTGACTGCGAGCCTCACAGCTGACAGAGGCAGCAGGTGGACTCCACTGGTGTCGCAGCAACATGATGAATCATGAATCGCTCATATCAGCCAGGAAAAAACAGGCGCCTGCTGTTTTTAAAGAGAGGAGTCAGGGTGATTGCGGTGGAGAATTCCATGTGTAGTAAACTGCGCCATGGTGAAGTCGGTGGGAGGAGGGTAGAGATATAAACAGGAGGGAGGGGGCATGAGGAAAAGCTCCAGGAATGCGTCGCTTCCTTTATTTCTTCTTTTTTTTTTACGCAGCATCTTTGCCTCACAAGAGGTCCGGTCCGTCTCATATTTACGAGTCCGAGCTCGACTGCATCCTGGCGGATCAGCGGTTTGGGGGGAATCAGAGACGAGAACAGAGGTGGAGGAGCGGGGGAGGACCGCGGTGAAACCCGCACTATGACAGATAGCTCCCCCCCTCCTCTTCCTCCCTCCTCATCCCATCCAGCCGTCTCCGAGGTGACGAACATCAGTGTCAATGGGCCCCGGCGCGTACGCACTGTAGTGTCTGTCCAGCACGCCTGGCACAATGGCTGGGAGCTCAATGTGTGCCCGTGCGTTCCACATGCGCACGTTGACTGCTGCGTTTGTTGTGGCGAATAATCGACATACACACATCACTTATCACTATGGCGATGGTGGCGTGACTGACTCTCGATGTTTTTCAAAAGCACACAGTAGTCACCGGTCTTTCCCCCGCGTGCGTCCGAGCTGCTCTTCATAATAATCCCGTCTGAAATAAAAACGTCTTTTGGAAAACATGCCTGATCTCTGCAGGTGTGGACACTTTGCTGAGAAACAGCTGTCGATGTCTGGATTCTGTGTAGTGCATTAACGCCCCTCTGCTGCCTGTCACGCACCGCACAATACCGAGGCTGCAGGGGAGACGAACCGAGCTTCGTGATGCAGAAACAGAGACACGATTGTTGGCTATCCCGAGATGTGACGATGCGGCAGACTAGATATTAAAGTCGTATTGATCTCTGGCGCACCTGGGGGGGGATGGGCTGGCTGCCTGATGCCACTGACAGATGCTCTCACTTGATGCTGACTGAATGTTTGTCTCCTCACTGGGACTGTAGAAGTGAAATGAGGATGATCTTCACCAACAGATGTCGTCACATTCCTTTAGTGAGTCGGTGGTGAATTTTAATGACCTTAAAATGAAACGTTTTGTTGTAAGAAGCAAACAAACATGAGTTCACGTCTAAAGGAAGAACAGCCTGCAAGCTTTGGACACTGACAGCTGTGTATTTATTACGATGGCAGATTATAGCCTGCAGTACACAGAGAGCACATAAGCCCCCGGAGGATGCTCCAGTTGCCATGACCGCTATACCATATCCCGTTATGCGGCTTGCTCTGTTTGGACTGCAGAGAAGGGAGGGAGGGAGGCAGAAAAGCGGGAGGAGGGGGTGGTGGAGGTGGGAGTGGGTGTCAGGCCTATACTGCACACACTGAGAAGGGGCAGCTCTCTGGACAAATGGTGACTCACAACACCATCACCATCCACTGGTTGTTTCTCAGAAGCACCCTGGCTGTTGTTCATCTCACACCCGTCTGTGTTGCTTTGAAATAGAGCTGAAGAACCTCTGTGATGATGCTGGTGAACATTCAGCTGGCCGGCTGCGCAGTGCGTGTTTTGCTGGTACAGGTTTTTATTTTGCTTCCTATCTAGCAGCTCATTTTAAAGACTCATTAAAACCTTCAAGTTTTAATCAAGCCAATGTTGTGCAAAAAAACAGAAAAAACCAGAGAAAAAAATCTCTAGAATATGGTTTTTGTGGTTTGAAAGGTCCTTACAGGCCCAAACCAACCACTCACCGCAAGTCTACCCATGCATAAGAAGCTATAGGCATTAACCTCATACAGCCTCATACAGTGCTGTAAACCCTCACACATTAGTTGTAAATGAAATGACAGTTACATTAGACATTAGACTCCCTACAGCCAGTCTTTAGGATTTCTTAAGCTGCTTCTCTACAATGAAAACACCTGATTAAAACAGACAAAACAAAAAACCTTCTGCTTTGTTTCATCTCACAGGTCACATCATGACTGGCAGCCTCGCAAGGCCAGGCGCAGAATCACAAAAGCAGTTTGGGTCTGAATGTGAATGAGAAACAGATGCATCCATAATTCTTCGCTCAAGGCCTCCCTCTTTTATAAAGTCCTCTGGATAGGGAACTAAATGCCTACTGCGGTACTTTCTTGCTCTAACTGTGCAGTTCAGGTTTTAGCTGCATGACAAACAAAATCATCCTCATGGGTTCAGCAGAGCTTGTTCTGCTGCTGTCGCATTAGAAACTCTGTGCTGGTTGAGTGTGTTGGTCCTTCTCTCTTATTTTCTGATGTCCACTCTTGATTCATAGTCCAGAGCCAGAGGGGAAGAGGCTGTTCCATCTGATTAGTGACTGTGTCCTCTTCTTATTGGAGACATCATTTATTTTCCATGTGCGAAGTCACCAGACCCTGCAAAAAGAACATTTTATCCTCAAGTCTAAAGAGGCTTTTTCTTTGTTTTTGCCAGGTGTGCACATCATAAATCTCTCTACGTCACAAAGTCTCTCCCACATAGCCTCGAAAAAAAGTCACAACTCAGCCTCAGATGTTTACACTTAGGCTATATAATATAATATTTACAGAGGTAAGAACTTTGAGAACAAAAAAAGTGCAAGAGCACTAATTAAGTTAAAACGTTTGTAAATGAATAGTTTGATATTTTAGGTCAAAAGCTTGAGAATTAGATAAAAAAGATAAACACCACTCTTATATTTATCCACTAAATGTGTGTGATTGGCTGCTACCTCCAGGTCTCTCTTGTAAAGGAGATTTTTAAATCTCAATGAGACTTCCTGGTTACATGAAGATAAAATAAAAAAAATAAAAATAAAAATATGAAGCCAACAGCTGATTAGCTTAGCTTAGCATAAGGACTGGAAACAGCTGGCTTGTCCCCGTCCAAAAAAAATCACATGAACATAATCATAGAACAAAATACAGAAAAACAAGGCAGCTCCAAAGGCCTTAATGTCTTAAACGATCATTCACCAAATCATATCATATAAATACTGTTTGTTGGGACGTCATCTATCACTGACACGGCAAACATTTGTTTTATTCGAAAGAGAAAATAGTTCTTGGTTTCACCCTCATTCAGCTATGCTAGCTCTTCTGTGTTTTGCATTTTGTCTTTCAAATGTTGTCTTGTATGTTTTCTAAAACTTGCCATCTTGATTTGTTGATTTTGTTGTCTCATCACATTGTAGGTTTGTTAAATAGTTATTTATATAGTTCGGTCACAGATATGTGCCACATAGTTGTCAAGACTCCTCTCAAACAAAAGCATGTCTGCTCTAAATATAGTTTTGTTTAACGTTATTTGTAGCCTCTCTCAGAAGTGACACGACAAATATCATCTCCCAAGTGATGCTCTTGCTTTTGAAGCATTCCTGGAACTGAAAACTAAAAAATAAAACTCCATCTTTTTACCTTTTAAATCCACATTTATGAGACAGTTATCTGTGAGGTCGATCCGCCATGCTGCCAGGCGCCCTCATCATTCTGCCAGGCTTGGATTATTATTCTTTAGATGAATGGAAGGAACTCAGGGAGGGAAAATGAAAGTGATGATAAAGGAAAGGCATGAGAGAAGGGAGTTAGATGGAGAGACGGAGGATGGGATAATGGGATGTATTAATACCGGCAAAGCTTTCCACCGATTATTTCTATTAAAAGTATGAAAATGATCCAGAACATATGTGTTGGAGGTAAACTTCAGATGGTAGCCAGAAATCAGAAGGAGCTTTATAAATGTAACTTCATCTCATTTTACTATGGTGAACTGATGTATTTGTGTGCGTGTTCATGAGCTTCAAACATATCACTTTCACCTCAGCGTTAGCCCTGGCTTTAGCAGTATTCTACTGCAAACCATCCCTACACCGCCAGAATAAAAGCATGTATAGACTTCTTATCCCTGCATCACTGAAGCATAAAGTTGTCAATTAATCTGCTCGGGTCAACATGAATGCACCCTCCGTCCCCTGCATTGCATGTCATTGTGTGCTCAGGTGCAGGGACAATATGGCCGTATCAGTCCTCTACAAACACGACTCTGTGTGGAGACGGCTTTCATTCAGGGATCAGCGGAGTGTTCTGTGCTGCTTTGGTTGGTGATCTTGTTGCTGCGGGCCTGTCTGTTGGGTCGTGGTAATTTATGACGCTGCAGTGTCGCTGACTGAGGTCTTTGGTGCAGGTTTGGCCCTGCAACATTTCACACATCACACTATGTATAGTACAGAGGGCTCTGCAGGATATCTGACTGTTTTAACATCATTATGTAGCATATATCTATCTATATCTATCATCTATAATATCTATAATGAATACATGGTGTGATGTATCATGTATTTTGTCCCTGGTTTGGCTCTGTGATGGTTTTTAGCTTCATAGATACCACAGATATCAGATTTTGTTCTACTGCTTATAGAATTCATCCATAATGTTCTGGCATTAAAGTCCAGCTACAATGTATATTTATTATTTATTTTTTATTTATCCTTTATTTATCCAGGAAGGTCCCATTGAGATACAAGATCTCTTCTTCCACACTGTCCTGGTCAAGATGGCAGCAACTAATAGTTTCACATAGAAAACACACCAAACACATAAAAAGAAAAAAGAAAAAAAAAGAAAAAAAGAAAAGTATGAAAGAGGCAAAAGTATGAAAGAGGCAATAATATCTTGATGCCTCTTAATATCTATCATGCCTTATAAGCGATACATACGATCAGTGTTATTGATTATTTTGTACTGATCTCCACAGCTGTTCATATATATTTATATTTATATATATATATACTGTATATGTATAGATTATGAAAATAATCCCGAGCTGCAGCCCTACAGACAGTTTACTGCTGTGAATTTTGTGTTTGTTGTGTTTCCAAAATAACCATGTGCTGTTCCTCCTCACAGTCCAGCACTGATCTATTTTCACTGCTATGCATTCACTGCTGAATTTTAATATAACATATTAGATATTCACAAAAGTTTTCTGTCTGTGGCCAAAACTGATTTTTAGAAAAAGTAGAAATGTTATATTTTCAGAAGAGTTTGCCATCAGAAGGTATTTCTCCTCCTGTGGTTGTACCTAATTGCTTTTTAACAACTTTGTTTTATGACTTCTCAAATATTTAACAGAATCTTGAAGAATCACTGAAGTGGCCTGACTTCTATAGCCCTAGAACATGCATTCATAGCAATTTATAGTCCCTGAATTTATAGCAATTTACAGTCTCCGGGGATTGGAATTAATTTCTCTCCTTTCATAATCCCCTACTGTACAAACACACTCTATACCAACAATGTGTGACCAAAGGACTAATGAAAGACATCAATATTTATTAGAGCATAACAGTCTGATGATCTATTACTGCAGCATCGCTAAAAGGAATTCAGCCTTTGCCATCTACGGCTGGCTTGAGCGTTTGCTGCAGATTCCATCAAACATGCGGATATAAGCAGCACATCTTTTTATTTTTCACCCAGAGAGCCGTCTCATCTCTCCGCTCTGATGTTTATTGCGTTATAAAATATGAGAGCGTGTGCTTCTAATTCGAAACAGGCTGCAGAGACTTGTATAGAAATTGCTTGGTTGATTGTTGGTCATATGTTCTTCTTCATCTCTTCGGATCCCCCGCCCCATATGAATCCAATCCCACTATTTTTTTTTCTTTCAGCTTTACTGCCAGCATCAACCCATTAGCACCCTTCTCTGTCAGGCTTTGCTCGTCAAATGTTACATCTCCACGGCCCTCTAGCAGTCAAAACGTCGCCTGTAATAAATGTGGCTCTGGGTGCTCCCATGGGTGGACAAATGATGCAGCCAGGACCACTTTCACCCACCACATAGGTGACTGTAACACGTGGCTGAAGGGCATTGGTGGTATTCTGTGCATACTAAGTTATGGCCTTATTTTGTGCATGTCTACTTTCTGTTCTTCTAATCAGTTGCTTACACCTCGGTCTCCTGAGATGCTCTGGTCTTGTCTCTCCATCCATTGTCTCTTCTGCTGTGCTCTGCACTTGGAAGCCGGCTGATAAAGAGCCACGCATCTAAAGATCCATGAGGAGACGGAAGAGGGGGTCATCCTTAAATCACCAAGCTTGCCCTTGTCTTCACCCTCAGTCTCCCTGGTCTCCATAAACTAATGCGGAGGCAACGCCACCTTCAAGAGACGATAAATAGGATGATGACATCGCTTTTACTTGGGTGCTGCAGGATAATGGATGACCTGCAGAGTTTTTTTTTTACATTAGCATACGCACAGGTCATCGTTTAGAGTGAGCGGTCACCCTGGAGGAAGAGTTTATGGGAGTAGGTGTGTGACTGGAATACCAAGTGAGTAACCTTCCCTCGATGACGAGCACTCTCATCTGTCTGGATACTTCCAGAAAGCAGTAAACAGTAACTTCTAGCATCCCAGAACAGCGCTCACTTTTCATAAAGAAGAGGAACTAATAACAGGAAGGAGCAGTCGGAGGTCCAGCTTCTTAAACCACAGAACCAACAGTCATTTCAAACACTGACCTCCTCCTTCTGCTGTAGGATAAGCCTCGACATAGATTAGTATGGTTACATGACTTTTACCATAGTCTGGATGAATACTCAATTCTGATTGGCTGGAGGGCAATTCCATTAATTCCATAAATTAGACATGTACTAATTAGTTCCTGTGAAACTCTCACTATTCTAAATGGATGCTCTGTCTGTGGACATCTCAGCCTTAGAATAAACAAAAATGAAAAATAAAAATCTGAGTGGTAGAATAATAGAGTTGTCCTTCAGTGGCTCATCCTCACCACAGGATGGTGACAATAATAGAGCTTTCATGCATTCATGCCTCCCAAAGATGGAACAACAACTCAGAAAGTTGCCAACTTTGATGTTAATGTTTATTTGATGGTCCAAACTTTTATTAATTCAGGCATTGAAAATTTATTTTTTGCATTAATTCAAAATAAAATAAATAATATCAATAAATCAAATGGAATTGCTTGTAACCATTTCTGTCGATGTACAAATGAACCACATCATTTATTTATTATGGGACAAAACCACTTTATAATTTAAAGCTTCAAACTGCTTTCAACATGTTGTTTATATCCTCTGAACAATAAGACACAACAGACAGATAGATTAAAGACTGATAGATTATCAATCATCTGATGCCACATCCCATTCACTATATGCCGACAGTACACATGGAAAACTGAAGATACAGTATCATGATGTTATCATGTCAAAGACAAGGACCGAAGATTATTCCTCAGTGTGTATGAGCCATAATCTAATCTAATCCTGTATGTTTACAATCATTACTAGGCATCGTATTTTGAAAATGGAAATCGTTCTGGCCAAATTATTTTTCTCATTCATAAGCTTCACCTTCACTTTTTAAGCCTGCACTGTTATGATCCTCCACCTGCTGCTCTTTAGCCACGTGTTCCTGATATGTGGATGCTAACAGTGTGGCCAGATGAATTAGTGATGGGGTCTTGGACTTCTCGGGTCAATAATGCATGGCTTTCTCTGCAGAGCGAGTCACTGGGATGCTGCTGCAGTACTTCATGCTAGCTCCTCTGAGGAGGGAGCTCCCGCTGTGGAGACACTTGGGCTTGTTGTGTAATGTTACATCACTATTGTTATTATTCATGCTCACTGTGGTTCCTGGAAGGGTAGTGTCATCTTATCGCCATGGTTATAATGTGGGAAAACCTCTGAAGAGGAAGGATAGAGGAAGCATATTAGGGTACAGAATGATGAGAATAGTCTTTTTTTTTAGCAGCATTACATATCATTTTACATTTATTGTCTCATCTGTGGCCAAATGACAATTCAACTCTGATCATTTCAAAAGGAACGCCCTCTGGATCTGTTTTACTTCTGTGCTTTTGTCAAGGCAGTCTGCTGTAAGGCACGATAACAGCCCTACCAAGTGAAGCGCTGCAGTAATCTCAACAATGAAGCCGTTTTACATAACAAGATTTATTTTTACAAGGGCAAAAAACAAAACGACAAGCTACCAGGGCTGAAGATGACCTTTAAATCCCCTTACTGTAGTTAGATTTCACTGTTGAATTGTGTATGAATGTCTGAATTTGTGCAGATTATCTCAAGTTTTTGCAGCAGAACAGAAAATGTGACAATACTTTATCAGTCAGCCTGATAGATTCATTAGAAATCTGTCTCACAATTATGCAATGTGTTGTAAAATCAGACAATTCAACCCAATATTCTTTCATTAAGACACGGCAGCCAACACACACACACACACACACACACACACACACACACACACACACACACACACACACACACACACACACACACACACACACACACACACACACACACACACACACTTCCAGCAAAAGAAGAGAAAGAGAGAGAAACAAATTTAACCTGATGTGCATTAAAAATTAAAAGACAAAAGATCTGTTGTCTCTCTTGACACAAGCCACATTGAAGCTATACAGCATCTTACCTTCACGGTCATTTTCTGTCACGTAGAGAAAAGCTTGTCTGAGAACCTTCAAATATTTTTGCAATAAGTATTCAGATAAAATCAGGCCCTGAACATAACAACTATGTAGAAATAACAGCACGAAACTCACACAGGAAGCTCACAGTTTGGTAGATTTTATATATATTGTGATTAGAGAGGAAATTTTGACTAAAAGAAGATGCATTTTACTCTTTTAAGCCTGGGTGATATCATGCCCCACAGAACAATATTTAATCTTAATGTGAGACTCAAACATTTAATGTACATTTAATCTGAACGACTGTATCTGAACGACTGCATTTGATCGATGCAGATATGGTCCAGTCCATGTTCTCTTTAATCTTTTGTCAAGTAAAACAGAAAGAGGAAGAAATGCTGCAGATGTATACGAAAAAGGAACGACAGAGGGAGAACATGAAGGGCAGAGGAGAGGAGAGGAGAGGAGGAGGTAGAATGTGTTTGTTCAGGGTATGAAATATCCTCTGGGGTTGAATGTGTGGGGAATTGAAATCAGGCCGTGTCTCCTATCTTTCACTGTTGTTCCCATGGCAATTACGCCGAGGTGTCAGTCTTATGGTCGTAAACCTATGATGGATACATAGAGCCAGAGAAATTGGATGTTCTATTCAGCAGTCATGGACTTTCTTCTTGCTGTACAGAGTCTTGTTCATAACACATGCATAAATCTGGGCGTTTAGCTCTGTTTTATTGCTCTTCCAATTATTCCAGATACTGTTGATGAATGTGGATGTTGGGTCTTAGCCCAGTAATTGCCTTGAAACCTATGGTAACTGCCACACGACTCACAGATCACTTTCTATAGCATCTTTTCTCGTGCTGTAAATGAGATCATATACTGATAATGAGCAAACCTCACTCTGTTACAGTCCCTGGCAACGTGGATCTAATAAAATGAGCATGTTAAATATACAGTGGGTTTATGTGTTTAGTGCTTCAGTCTAGCTGAGTACATTTAATAACAGAGATGTTGATATTTGTCCTTTGAGCGTTCCTGGTCCCGTTCTTTAGTGTTACCACTTAGGTCAAGAGGTCACAGTGTTTAAAGGTTCCTGTAACACACAGGGGCAGACACACAATGATGTGACAGTTCTTGATTCCCTACATATTTGCTTGTGTCGCCAAATGGAACGAGAGTCATTTTGAGCCACGTGTGCAGATGTTTGAAGGATTTATTCATCGTTTGTTTCCTGAAGGATTAAGTCAGTGGATGTCTTCCTTTATCCTGACAGATGGAGAGAAATATGCAATAAATCAGTGTGTGAAAATCAGGGATTACACATAACAGGATTACTGTAGTCTGATTACAAGATAAAGTGATTATTTTTACTAATAAAATCAAGTAGTTTAGTTTTATAAGTATAGCATTTACTTTACGAAGCGATGTGTGAGTGACTGATCAGGAGATGAGTTACACTGATCTCTCTCCATGCAGGTGAAGTTTATTCTTCAAATTTTTGTGCAGAAAGTTTGAAGTTAATATCTTTTGTGGTATTTCTTAGTATGATTCTAAAGACTTTTAACTGTGGAAGCTACCAGATTACAATCATATGCAAAATCATATTGTATTGTAGGAACAGTTAGTTTGATATTATGGTTCATATTGTATGAGCAACGTCTCAAAGCAGCTCAGATGAACATCAGGACTTCCTGGTTCCTGGATTTCCCCTTTTGGTGATTCATTATGAATTAAACGTGTCTCTGAAGTCGGCCGACCAATATGTGATCAGACAGGAGGCTCCGGAAAAATGAGTGTCCTTTCAGAGCCAGCATTTCATGGATGACAGGGCGGGCTGCTGGTTTAAGATTCTGTAACTCAAGTCAAGGGTTTGATCCCCTTCATGATATTCCAGACCAGCATTTAGCACGACTGCAGGTTTCTCAGTGTATGAACACAATGTTAGTCGTATTGCTGAAGAAGAAGAATCAGCCTTATTGGTCACATACAATTATACAGTATACACAGTACAATGTAGTGAAATTTGTCTTCTGCATTTGACCCATCCCTGAGGAGCAGTGGAGCGAATTGGGGTTCAGTCCCAGTCCATGTCCTTCTGATAAGTGGACAACCGCTCTTACCACCTAAGCCACAGCCGCCCCTTAGTATTATTGCTGTTTGTGACCAAAGATAAACAACATTACACTAGTCGGTCTTGATAAAATGTCTGAATTAGCACAGATATTTTTTGATCTCTTGGTTTGTTTGAATTGACCTGCAGTTGCTGCAGCGTTTTCTTCTTAACTCAAGAGTTTTCTCATTTTTTCAATATGTAATTTAATAACAAGCTTTTATAAATCTGAACAATTATTTTCTAATAAGTTATTGTTCGCACTGCAGATCAAACAAAGAATATACTGATCTTATACATGCACTGCAGATTTTTCAGTTTAACTATAATTCACCATCCTGAATGCACTGATTGCAAAAGCACAGTATGACACAACGGCACGTTCTTATACCTTTAAAATGCCGTATGATGAACTCGTTCCAGTGCTGAAGCAGGCAGTTCTGAGAGCAGCTCTAATATGCAAAGTGCGAAGCTTGTAATTAAGATGTAAAGCAAAAGGTCAGTGCGGCCGGTTAAAACTTAATGGCTTGAATTCGGTTATATAACTAGACAGGCGAGCGACGATGCCCTCTCTTCAGCGAGTCGTTCTGAAGATCTGACTCGATTCAGACATTAAGCACCGCTCTGCACAGTCCGGTCGCATGTTTATATAACCCAACATGGCCACTGCTGTTGTGAAGCTATGCAGGACAGCGAGGGAAATGGAGAGAGGGAGAGAAATCAGAGACAGAGCAGGGAAAGATGAAAAAACCATGATGCATGAATGTAATTGTGTCCGATTTGACATGCACATTTTACCTACAAACTAGCACAAGTATCTCTGGGTATTTCAGTTTTCTCATCTTTACTTATGTAAACTGGCCTCTGAGTAAAAGCTAGAATAAAGTCTGTGCATGCTGCATTAGGATCATTTGTTGATCTGAGGATGTACTCATGACTGACTGGATCATGACGACCATCCAGTGTGGCTTTTATGATTCACACCATGACGTTGCTATGGCAGTAGAAATGTCTTCATATGCTGTATATGTGACTCGCACATGTTGTTGTGAACATATCTAGACAAGGGAGTGGGTGAGACAAACAGAAACGGGGCAGCAGGATCTCTGAGGCAGACTGTGGAGCCTGCTGCTTACTCCGTCACCAACATGACAGAAGTCCATCTGTAGGTGATTCGTAAACATCGGACTTCTGACGTCTTACTTAATACCATTTCTGTCAGTGTTTTGTACTGCAAGAAACAGAGGCATAATAATTATACTTAATCACTTTAAAACATTTATGTTTTAAAGTTTATGTTATTAACAGTTATGCAACCTGTCAGGAGTTGGTTTTGAACCCACGCCTTCATTTGGAGACCAGAAGTCCCTTCTCACGGGAATGAATCAATACACTTGCAACTTAGAAGGCCTTAAACCCAGAGATCAATGAAGAGAACAGAGCCCAACAAGAACCACAGATGACTTTACCCTGGAATAAATCAATACCTGAGTTCGGTGACTTAGACTGAAAACTGAAGGTTAGAGCTCAACGAACTTAGATGTCCCAGCTTTAGGTTTTAATGACTGAGGCAACAAACTTCTATCACTGTGTGGATCCATCATTAATGCAACATATCCACAGGGAAGTCATCTGATAACAGTACAGAGATGTCCAGAACTCCTCACCCAGTGTTGGTCTCAAACTCATTACCCTGTGATTAAGACTGATGTGCTGTCCTGCCTAAAGATCAGAAAGGTCTATACTTGACTCTGGAACCTTAAAAGGCCCGATCATTCTGACAGCTTAAAGTTCAATTAACGCTGCAAGCAGTACACCCTCACACCCCTGCACCGATCAGACCCTCACACCCCTGCACCGATCAGACCCTCACACCCCTGCACCGATCGAACCCTCACACCCCTGCACCGATCGAACCCTCACACCCCTGCACCGATCGAACCCTCACACCCCTGCACCGATCAAACCCTCACACCCCTGCACCGATCGAACCCTCACACCCCTGCACCGATCGAACCCTCACACCCCTGCACCGATCGAACCCTCACACCCCTGCACCGATCGAACCCTCACACCCCTGCACCGATCGAACCCTCACACCCCTGCACCGATCGGACCGTTCAGCAGCTTGCAACCAGACTCCTGCCAGTTGACATTGTTTAAAATATTCATAGATTGTTCACACTAAGAAATAATTACAATGTCGCTTTCCACGTCTACGATATGATGGTCGGGAATTGAATTAATGAAATGTAATTATATTGTTTGCATGCAGAAATGGGTGGAATTATTTGAGGATTGTTTATGTTGTTCCATCTTTAATTGAATGTCAGCATTGTGTATCGGTCAGAAGGTGAGACTTTTCCTCTGTGTGTCAAACAGTTTCTGACTGCAGTCAAAATGTTGTTTCTTAAAGGCTAAAAACCAACAAATATAAACAGAAGCAGAATATTTGGTCAGATAAAAACATGTTTATTCTATTGTTATATCTATTGTTTTTTAGCTTATTTGTGTATTTTGGCTTCAACTTTCATGTCTGATCACTTTTTCTGCAGTCAATGAGTCATCATTTAGCCACATTACTATGGAAAGGAATTAGAATTGATTCTTAGGTAGTCTAAACAATTGCTGTGTTTGTAGGCTAATTTGTACGAATGTCTTGTAAACGTTTCCATTGACAGTCACTGATTCATCTGATACATGGCAGCTATGTAATGATCATCTTTAGAGTTAGCTCTCAGTAATCCTACATCTGGCCCGTGACCTACGGTACAGAGGAGGGGGGGGATCACAGCTACAGGGCTAACAGGCTGTTTATGTCTCTTTGTGACTAATCCTCCAAACTCCCAGTCAACCCTGTCTGATGCTGGTGTTCCTCTGCTCCCATACATTTATTCCTCAGCAAACAGACAATCATGCTGCTGCAGGGGCTTCTTAATCCTGCATTATACAGCCTGAGGTTGGCTAGCTCTTGTTTCTTTTTATTTCATTCTACGACGTATACGATCCTTTATTTATCTTTGCATGCCATCCTCCCTCATCTCATTTTTCTTCTGACGTCTCTGAAATATATTGTACATATTGTACTTTTCCAAAGCTGCTGCTGTTTCTCGGAGTGACTTGAAGTGAGTGGGTATAGGGAGATGTTTATCAAGGGCGTTTTGACAGGGCACATGCATGATGATGGATGTATGTATTTAGACTGGAATTAGACTGTATCTAGAGAGAAAAAAGTGTGCGTTTCTAGAGGCCTGCATGATCTTTCTGGCTAATAGTTTAGATTCTTCAGTCCATCTGAGCCTGACGTTCTCCTGCAAACATTGTCTGCTGGTCAACATGAATGTTGTGGGATATGATGAGGTTGTGGGTTTGGATCATTGATACATGTCAGACTAAGGGTTTGATTTCCCTCATTACTACACCAAATGTTTTCAAACTGTCTCCTAATTTTCTTTGATTTTCAAAATACCAAAACCCAGCTCCTTTTTATTCAGTACTCAAATGTCAAATCAGTCATCCATGTAGTCAGCCTGCTTGTGCCTCCGTGTGCTGCAGCATTCGCCAAATTGTTATGTTTTGTCTCTTCCAGCCCTCCCCGAATTCCCACTAGGATCTTCTCTTCCCTGTTGGAGACCTTCTCCGACCCCCACATCCAGCAGCCATGGCAGATGACGCGGATATGCGCAATGAGCTATCGGACATGCAGCAACGTGCCGACCAGCTGGCCGACGAGGTGAGAACAGCACAGTCGCCGCATCACAGCGGTCTGAGCTGTGATGGCACACAGACATCGTGGCACCCACGCATGCTTATTACTCACAGAGACTGGACACATTCTTATGCAAACAAATGACAAGCTCGTGTACATCAGAGAGACTTTGGAATGGCAGGTCCTCAAATTCTTTAACATGACAAACATATATTTAGAGGATGAATGTAATTCCTTCATATATTAGCAACTTATTTTAATAAAAGCACAGAGTTAATTGCCTACATCTAAAAAGTGTCGTAAAGCAACACTCTTCATTTTAACTGCAGTTACATGATGTCCAGTGTTTTACACCATAACGTGAAAATGCTGCTAAAAAGTTATAAATGTAGTTCAGTCATGAGCCACTTTCAGACATGCATTGTGCAACAGCGCCGAAATGAATCTCCTTCTCTGTGACCCCTTTGGTTTGTGCAAACTGGACCAGCCAAGGTGTCACAACAGCACCTCGGTGTGTGCGTTCACAGCACATACAGGCGTTCCGCAACGTTAAGAGGCGTGACATACGGCACAACAGCGAACATAAAAGCTAATATATTTAACTATTTCCCCAGTTTAGCGCTCATCTTCTGTGCTCATTCTTCAAATAACGGACTTGCTGTTGCTACTGCATCGTTAAATCCCCCCGGGGTAGGTCGCACACTTGAACATATCACTACAACGTAACACCTGTTCCACAATGCCATCCACTTCATTCAGACAGACACCTGTTTCGGCGCCGTTACTAACTCTCGATGCATCATTGAGGCGTCACAGAGGTGGAACAAACGCCTTCACTGCGTTCAGACAGACGTCTGTGTATAAAAGCACATCAGGCCCAGAATGAAAACGCTGTCTGAATGAGGCTTATGAATACAGCCCTGATTCCAACAAAGTTGGGACGCCATGTAAAACATAATTGCAGTCAAATCTGGGTTTACTGACGACAAGTTTACGAAGTTTTCCTGAGCCCATGTACTAATATGTCCTTTATACAACCATGTGTTTCACAAAGTGGTGAAAAGGATGAGGATGGCTGTTTTATACTCAATCATGATATCACTCACCTGTTACCAAAGAGCCTCTTTACCTGTGGAAGCATCCAATCAGGTGTTTTTGATCATCAAACAGCTTTCCCAGTATTTTGTTGTCCCTATGCTGACTTGTTTTGTTTGTTGTGTTGTCAGCATCAAATTCAGAATTATTAGTTAAATAGTTAGTTAAATATATTGCATTTGCACTGCTTTTATTTGAATATATGTCAGGAAGGATGAGGAAATTGTCACATTCATTTTTTTCTTCTTCTTCTGTGTGTGTGTGCGTTTCACACAGCACGCCAACTTTTTTTGAATCGGGGTTATAAAGGAAATTATACAGCACCATGTTACTGTCTCCCTGAGGCTGTGTGTGTGTTTGTATTTCAACAGCAGTGAGATGAAAGGAGGAAGTCTCAGCCATGGCCTAGAGCAGAAAACCCCACACCCATTTCAGCTTCACATGACTCACACTGGCACAGCTGAGCAGAATATTAAACACACACACATGGACATAGGTCATGCACAAAATGGCGGCATCTGAAAAACACTTTTAGCCTCCGTTGCACTCACATCTCTCTCAGATGCACAGGACAACAGCTCTTATAATTTCAACTCATGCAACACGAGGACAGTTCTAGAATAAGAGTAAATGGATGTTCTGCTCACCTGAAAAGCGAAAGATGAAAACTACAGAAAAAATGTAAAAAGGAAAGAGAGAAAGAGACAAGAGAAAGAAGAGTGGCTACATGAAAAATAGCCTCTCCAATCATGGCTGTGCCCCATTCGATTCCTCACCCAGCCCCCACCGCTCTGGGGGCTCAGCTGCGCTCGCAGCGAGGCGAAGCTGTGTCATTGTAAGGAGGAGATATCACAGAGCGCCATCCCTGCAGAGCGGCTCCAGCTAACAAGCTGTGCTCTGCATCCACACGCTTCTTAGGGAGAGAACTGCAACATGGAGCTACATATCTATCACCACACAGGCTAATATTAGACATCCACCAGTCTGAGAGGAAGGGACAGAGAGGGGATCAAGACATGCTTTTATTACAAGAGTGTAGTTATTTTTTTATTGGCAGAGCTGCTGTAAATGACTGGTGAGTTACTGGATCTCAAACTTGATCAGAAGCCGTTTAGCTGTCATCTCACACCCAGATCTACTGTAAGGAACATCCCAGAAATCAGCAGAACATTCCCATTATAAGGTCGACTGTGTTCGATACTCAAAGTGCAGACAGTCTATCACTGCAAGTTCATATCGATGAGCGTCAGATATTGATCCTTTTGGTGTCCCGCTGATTGTTCTAATCGACTCCACTTTGTTGTGATGCATCCTCACTTATGTGCAATTCAATGAACATACACTGCAGACACATGGTTGTGTTGTTGTTGTTTTGTGTTTTTTTACTTTTAAAATTTTGATGTCAAATAGTACTTTTTTTCCCTTCTATGATTGATGATTGATGGCTGTTTAAATGTGTCTTGTAATCTCAGATGGAAGCTAACAGTTTCTTTCATTTCTCTACAGTCACTGGAGAGCACTCGTCGTATGCTGCAGCTAGTGGAAGAGGTAGGAAAACCCCCTCAAATCTGAATTTATTTATAAAATCTGAGACATGATCTCACAAAAAAAGGACAACAATATAGGGACACTTGAATAAAAATGAAGCACCCTATGAAATTCCTACAGTTTTAGTTGTTTTTCAGCTAAAGGCGAAGGGAGGAATGACTCCATCTCAAACAGCAGACACACGTTAGCATGAAGTTAAAACAGACATTCATATTTTGCCTGTACATCGTTAGTATTTTGAGTCCTTAACTGAGAAACAATTACACATTGATAGAGTCTTTATACTTGTAAAATGTCAATAAATGATTTAGTCGTAGATTCATTGTGAATCAGAGGGATCCAGTTTTTCATATTACAGTTTGAAGACAATGTACCCCATTATTCTAATGTTTTATTCTCACATCACGACAAAGAACCATTGAGAGGAGCAGAGGATGACACTGTAGCGACACACATGAAGACAGTAGGATGTGTCACAGGACTTAAAGAGGCGTGTTGTTGTTTTCTTTGAATACGTGGATGCAGTAAATCTGTAAGAATGTATTAAAACATGTCAGCCAGCTATGAGGAAATAATGTGATGATTTGGTAAGAATGAGAACTAATTTTATCTTTGAATAATAAAGGTGTGATTTAGTGTCCGCCATTGTTATGGGGACCATGACCAGTCATTGACTGGTCATGGTCATTTCAGTCATTGATGTACTTGCAGAGAGTAATGCTGCATTTATGTGGTGTTGGAATAATAAAGAAAATGTGACCATCGCCTCAAGTTGGAACCTCTCAGAAACTTGTTACCCGATTTGTTAACTTTAACGCCATAGATGCAGAAACGTGGCGGGCAAAAGTAAATGTTAGTTTAATGTTCATAAACCTTTTATATTTATAATTATAATTTATAATATGTTGTTAGGTAGTAACCTTAAGTGCAGTGACCTAGATCAGCTGCAAAAGTTATTTATTTGACTTAAAAAGTCAGGTAAAGCCATATTTAAGTGTTTTTAGAGAAAGCCTGGTGCAGTAACCCTGTCTGTCTGGGACAAAAACACAAAAACATCAAGCTTAGGAAGACAGAAATTATAAGGACAACTCTGGAATTGGGACCATCCGAGGAGTACATGAATGCACCTTGGGATTAGAAGACTGATGTCAGTCTCATGTCTGTGTGTTAAATCCAAGGCTTTAGCCCTGAAACCCCTGGCTCAGCTTCACATTTAATGCTAAGATATGAGAGACGTATTGGACTCTCAGCAAGACAGCAAATAAGCAACGACATTGTTAATGTTACCATTTTTGTTTGGACTTGGAATGGAGTATCTTGTCCCATCTCTAATTTCTTACAAGTATTTTCTTGCAAATGTTTGCAGATGACGTGTTGCCTTACAAGACAAGTGAATCCACATTCAACACTGAGCTTTAACATGCACAATATTTATCTCTTCTAAATGCTAAATGCTAAACCATGAGTCAACCAAGTGACGGCATGAATATCAAATTATACATAATGACTCACCGTCAGAGGGGGAGAGGATGCATGCACACACACACATGCACAGACTGCCAGGGTTTTCATTTGCTCAGGTAGCATTCATGCTAATACATTAAAGTGTAATAAACCGGGTGGAAGACAAGGAGAGTCTGAGAATGACACGCCAACGAGCAGACAGGGATGGAGGGAGTAAAAGAGGAGGATACGGGGAGAGAGGAGGGGCGGTGGTGTCCGACAAGCTCAAGGTCATATAGAACGTGAGTCGACTTATGATACCATGCAGCTCCACCCTGTGTGACTGGGAGAGACTGAAGGAGAGGAGGATAGAGGAACAATAACAGGAGAGAGTTCACTGCTCCTCCACCTGTTTAATACACCAACAGAAGGATGGAGGGGGTTGAAAATAAGAGGAGGGAAGGTAAGGGGACTATGAAAAAATATCAGCGACAGCGATAGTGAAACACATGGTGTGAACAGATTTGATTAGTTCTGTAGTTTTAAGAATGGCTCCTTTGTTAATGATGAAAATGCATCTCTTCATTACTTAACTGCTTTAGATGTTTATATTCTACTGTCATACAAATGGCTAACATGAGGCTAGCATCAGTATGTCTCTTTTATACGACTCAGGATTTGTCATATCCAGAGAGACGATAGTTTGGAAAATCCCTGAGGCAACAATAACAAAAGAGATAAAAAGTTAAGATTTTAATCTTATTTTGAAGGATTATTATTTATTATTTGTTATTATTATTATTATTTTTTCTCAGTCCTATGAGGCTTGTTATTATTTCAGAGATATACATTATATTTAAGGTACAAAAGTTTAAATGATTTGATGAGAGACACAGTGTAGACATAAGACTGACTTTCATTGATCCACCTCCAGTCCTGTAGGGGATCATGGTGGATTATTTCTTTGCATCTCCTCAGGGACACATTTCCACTACTTTGGGATTTCTCTTGGACGGAGGTTTGCTGATTTACAGAATCATTTCTACAACACAGCTTCCTTATTGCTACCCTCTCGCCTCTCAAACATCAATGTGGCTTACCTCCCAAACTGCTGAGGAGGCAGGGTGTGTGTGTGTGTGTGTGTGTGTGTGTGTGTGTGTGTGTGTGTGTCACCATAATCTTATTTATGCCTATCAGGCTGAACCAGGTGCCACATCCTGCTGCGGCAGTGCTGTATTTCTAAGAAGCAAAGAAGAAGAAGAGTTGAATATACAGTATAAGTGCATCTGTCCTCTGACTCACACTCTTTCTGCCAACATCAAAACCTGTAGTCGACCCAGCCTATCAGTGAGTGATAGGTTAACAGTTGGTCTCATGCAGCCTCAGCTGTTCAGATGGTTCGCAGCAAGGACCTGAGAGAAGACCAGAGTCTCTTATCTACAATCCTGGGTCATTTGTACATGGAAATCCAAAGGCAGTTCATTTTAATGAGATCCATCCTTTGCTGTCAGCATTATTATTGTTATTCTCCTGGGGGCTATTTCTATGTTTCCTGCTCACTGTCTAATCGATACCAGCCTACAAGCTGATGTTGGGGGAGCAAAATATTCTAATTTGTTCCTCTGATCCCAGAGTGTTATGATGGTAAACCTTGTTTGGCTTCACAGAATACATGTTAACGTTTATCTGATGGTGTGTGACTTATAAGGATTATTTTAGACTTCACAGGCACCAACAATCCCACAATTACATTTTGTAAACATGCGGGCCTTCATGTTGTATATGCTCTGTATGTCACTATCAATGGCTGCTGGCTCTTAGCTTCATATTAACTGCAGATCTTCACATGCAACTCTGCACGAGACAATGTTCAGAATTAAATGATTGTTTCTCTAAAATCTTCTAAAAGCCTTGTCAGAATTGTTAATATAAAAGCACTCAGATAAACAGGAAGTGAAAAAAAGTCTGTTTTCCAAAAGGATAAAGGAAAATGTGAGGCGGAAATTGCATATGGCAGCTGATATTTTCACTGATTCTCTAAGATGCTGTTGCCTCATTACTAACCTTTGTGTCATTTTATTCTTCCTCCCGCTCTCCCCCCTTTCTTTCTGCCTGGCTGTCTCTGGGGAATAGAGCAAAGATGCCGGCATCAGGACTTTGGTTATGCTGGACGAGCAGGGAGGTAAGTCTGTCAGAGGAGACATGGCGACTTTAGTCACAATATATAGACATGTTAATCTTTATTCACATTCAGCAAAGCTGGTATAATGATTCTGTATTTAGTACGAGTCATAAGTTATGATTTTATTCACGTACTAGCAGCACCACAAGGGGCGTTATTATTTATAGCAATGTTGGTGTTAACTTTATGGTGTCAAAGCACGAATGGATGAATTGTTTCATGCTTCTTTTCATTTAAATGCATTTCCAAACTAATTCATTTTTCCTGATTATTTTAGGGTAATATTTTTTATTCAATTTTGTATTTTTTGTATTTATTTTTTTATTGGGTGCTATTTTAACTTTGATGAAATATCTCTTCTTTCAGCTTCCTTTAACCTTTATTTCCTTTGGCTAACATTTTACCTTTTGGTTTGCCTCACTGTTTTTAATTTGCCAGCACTTTTTTTCTTCTTTTAGCTAACAGATACAACGAAAGGACATCTTTAAAGTGCCAAAACATTAACAGAATAATATTTAATGGCAGCCACTGCAGTGCCAAATCCCTCCAGCTCAACATCAACATGAATTATTCATTTAATCCAGAAGGGTTAACATGTTTGTCCCTGTGGAGGCTAATGGGAGGAGGATCTCTGGGCTGTTCTTGTGCTATATTCTTCTCTAGAATTACTGAGCCTGTTTGGATGGTAAGATGATTAAAATGCAGTCATGTTTGTGTCACAGACTTGCTAACCTTTAATTCATTGCCAACAGATTTAGCATTTTACCACATCAGCTAATGAGCCTGAATTCCAAATAAATGGCAGAAATATTCTGCCTCTACAAAACCACCTTGATTCCGGTCAAAGGCCACTTCTTAAATTATTACAATCTGGCTAACCTGTCTTTACCTTTTCCTGGAAATAATCCTGGAAGCATAAATTCTCAGACAGGTTTGAAATCAGCTAAATAGACCATGCTAATACTGAGGAGTAAGGATACCAGAGGTGGATAAGAAAAAAAAACGATCGATTTAGCTGGTAATGACAAAATATTCAATCACTTCTCTATCAGTCCATATAATGATTTGTAAAATCCCTGGTTAGATGCAGTTTGTTTATGTGCAAACCAACTACCAACATTAAATAACATGGGTGGAAGTGTGCCACACCAAACAGTTAATGGTGGCAGTGTAAAACTATGAAAAGGTACCTTGTGCTTCATTTAGAGGCCCTAAGCTCTCCCATTGACTGGGAGCCATGTGAAGCAGCTCATCAATCCTGTAAGAGAGAGTCTTAATTGCTCCAACAGTCACTCAGGGGGATGAAGCTCTATCCCTCCTCTGATCATTCATCTATCCCATCATCCCTAGTGTCCACAGCACCGTTCTGCACCCACAGGATCACCACTCCAAAAGCAATTGGAACGGCTGACTGGACATATAGGTGCTGTAAGTCTGGGCTGACCTCTGACCCCGTGTTATTGACTTTGTGCAGGCAGAGCCTGTAACTCTGTGGTACCTGACACTAGATACAGTTATTAAAGGGTGTGGAGGTTTGCTTTTGGTGAAATAAAATATATGGGTTAATGTTATTTAATTGCTCTTAAACGGGTTCAGCATGCTCAACGCAGTTACTCCAGTTATTAAAAACTACGTCAGCACGGATCTTTTCCTGCTTTAATGGATTTAAATAAACGCATGCCAACCAGGGATTTTACAAATCTGAAAAAGCCAATGAACTGCTTTTTGAATCCACTCCATGTTTAACTGTGCCTCACCTTTCACACTCCGCCTGCACCGTTTCCCTTTAATCACAATCAGGATGGGAAATTCTTTGTGCTGTGGAGCCGTCACCAACACACCATCCACCACATCAGCATGACAAAGGCCCTGATTCGCACAAACCGAAATCCAATCATATATGAAATCCTTTCAGTTACCCTGAATGTTTTCCAAAGACAGACACAGCAACACAGGCAATGTTCAGCTAAATCAGCCCATTTTAGTCCCTCTATTGTGAATAAGTAGATTATAAGTTCTTTTAAGTAAAACAAATGCCTTCATCCACAGTCTATACAGGAAATGTAGCCACTCAGATTTATGTTTCAACACTCTTTAAATAATTCCAGTAATTGTTATGGATTGTATAGTAGCTGATAGGGTTTCTTCAGATCTAAAATCACATAACATCATTTTTTAGATATTAGTCAAAAAGGAGCAACTTTAATCATTGTCCAGACAGAAAAATTCTCCACGAGAGGAAAAAAGACCCGTCAGTGTTGCATGATGCTGGCACCACATTAAACAGATCTGAAGTGAGTTTACTCTCATTTGGTCTGGTGGAATTATACAATATTTGTTCTGAACACATTAGCAAGGATTCAAACAAGGCAGCAATCTGCTGATAAGAATTCTATGTCTGAAATGTTTCACAGGGAATAGTTTGACATTTTGGTAAATAATTTTCTCTCCTGCATAATGTTAGATGACAAACTACTGTAAGGTTTTGACTAAATTATCTTTAATCTTATCTTATCTTTTATCTTATCTTATCTTATCTTATATTTTATCTTATCTTATGTTTTATCTTATCTTCTATTTTATCTTATCTTATCTTATATCTTAACTGATCTTATCTTATCTTAATTTAGCTTTGCTAAGTTTAATAAAAAGTTCACCAAAAAATACTGTTGTTTAAAATGTAAACCCAACATGTACAACAAGCTGCTGTTTTACTGGTGTAGCATACAGAACCTATTTCCCCCTGCTTCCAATCTGTATGCTAAGGCTAGCAGGCTAGCTGCTTCCCCTTAATTCTTTCTTTTATTGTTAAGGGCGAGAGTGGACATTGTAAGTATTATAATATCCATTTATTATAAGCCCCAAAATGTCAAACTATTCCACTAATATCAGTGTGAAAGGTTTAAACTGTAAAAATCTATTCACCATGACAAATAGAACTCACTTAAGTGATTATTTTGTGCTTTTTATACCCTTCTCTTGCCCAACAATTCCATAGGAGCACATAATCCTATCGACTCAAATCGATGCACTCAATAGAGACTGTTCCGTCTTCATCTGTCACCCTGACACACACGCATAGATGCACACCAGAGTACACAAACGACTCACTTACTGCTCATCATAACTCATATTTCTGTCAATCAGTCAATGAAATTCATTCCACTGCTGTCATCCCTTTGTCCTGACCAGAGCAACTCGATCGTGTTGAAGATGGCATGAACCATATCAACCAAGACATGAAGGAAGCCGAGAAAAATTTAAAAGATTTAGGGAAATGCTGTGGGCTTTTCATATGTCCATGTAACAAGTAGGTACTGACAACATGCCCCAAAGGTTCTTTACATATGTGGTGGCGTCCAGTTTTTCCTCTTTTTTCTTTTTTTTTTGTTTTACTTTCTTTCGTCACAGTGAGTGTCTGAAGTTGTTGTCTTCTCTCCTTTGTCCTCTCTTTATCTCTCTCTTCCTCTCCTCTTCCTCCCTCTCTCTCTCTCTCTTCTCGTGCTTCGTTCTGTGGGGGATAAATGACTTGTGTTTAATCAGAGCAACTGGAGCGCATCGAGGAGGGAATGGACCAAATCAATAAGGACATGAAGGATGCAGAAAAGAATTTGAACGATCTAGGGAAATTCTGTGGTCTTTGCTCCTGTCCATGTAACAAGTAGGTGCTGCTTGCCTGCCTGCCTGCCTGCCATTCAAAAATAAGAATAAATATCTACTAAATCTAAATATAATCGAGGTAGAAGTGACATCACAATGGCCATAAGCCAATAGTCCGCTCTGCTCCAGCTCCAAATAATGTCTGACTCCGCCCCTTTCACATCCACATGAGGTGGACACAGGAGGCTATGATGTGCATTCAGACATGTTCTCTCCCACACACACACATACACAGTACACTTGAAGTCGAACTGAAACTGGAATTCTGCAACTATTCCTGTAACTATTCTACATGAATTTCCATATTTCAAAAGAGGGTTCAACATTTTTTGGACATTTGATATTTGTAGAAACAGCTCCTTTGGGCAGGTATCAACCATAATAGCTTTGACTGACGTTTAAGGGAAGACACGCTGTTCTTCTAACTTCTGTTGTGTGCTACTGCCTGGAGAATTTCGTCTTCCATGTCGCCTACAAACATTTAAACAAGATATGAATATTTTCCCCTCTTAACAAACCCAAGTCCCTTTGTTTGCCATTAGCTTTGTTACTTTCCTTTACAGCATTAAACGTGAGTAGAACCATCATGCCGTTAAGTTTGTATACTATAGTCACTAGTTTCCTATAAGAAAGCAGAGCGTAGTTAACCTAGAATGCTAATGTTAGCACTAGCCCCATTTAACACAGCCTTTTCAAGGCAGGACTGGTGCAACGTTCTGTGACAGCAGAGGAGATAGTAGCAGCGCTAGATTGCACATCTGTGTCAATGCAAGGTGGAAAGGCAGGATATTTTATTTGTTTGATATTTACATTAACTACAAGACGACAACAGGGGAAAAAACTGGAATATATGTATAATGGTTTCTGAGCAAAACTGGAATTTTAATTTCATTTCGACTTTGCTGGAAAATCAGTCAATGTTCAGACATATACTGTGGATAACAACAGCAGCCTTGGGATGCTTTTGTACAATCTTTGCTAGATTGGACTGCAGACATACAGTCTCCCAGAATTCATAGCTCCAAGAATGAGAAGCATCCAGTCTGAGCCATCGCTACATGATTGGCCTTTGAGAAGTAGCACGATGCTTCCAAAATCTAAACATCATGTACCATTTAACCACATAAACACTGTGCCCAAGCATATTTTTTTATCTCTTTGCTGCTGCTTTTGCACAAAACAGACATGCATAAATCGACCAATGAGATCCAAATCCTATTAATTCAACCTCAGAAAGTCCAGTCCTCCACATAAGCTCTTCTCCACTCAGCCAAGGTATTGGGTCATCAATAAGTGCCTCTCTCCACACCCTTCTACCAAGTGCCCTATTCTCTAAGCTTCCACTTCTCCTAACACCATATGGGTGTCATCTACATGTAAGTGTAGCCATTGTGGAAGTCCAACTTTTAACATGTGTACTGATTCCACCCGAAGAGGAATTTTTTTTTCGGTATTAATACAGATTGAGAGGAAGAGGGGACTTCTGCAATGATATCACTAAAGCTGTTGGCCTCCCCAACTGTAAATGAGCTTTGATTTAACCAAAAGAGCAGGGCTGGGGCTCCCGAAGCATCTTGGCACTCAGGTCATTTTGTGTGTTGTCTCCCAGCTGGGAATTGAATGATCTTGGTCCCAAAATGCCTTCGGTCAGCCTGGTCCAGGACTGTTTGACACTTCTCCTCATCTGCATGATCTCTACCACCACCACACCGCTCTAACATCTACTAGATCCTCACCTCTTTGCAGGCAACAAGGTCTTTTTGTTTCCCCCGAGCACCCCCCCCCCCCATATTTGAACCACCAAGCGCCAATGACATGGAATGACTGGCGAGCATGACCCTTTGAATGCTCATGCATGCATGACAATGCAACTCATAACGGCAATGCTGCACATGATGATGCTGGTATAAAGAATGATGGTGATGTTGATGGTGTTGATGGTGATAATATACAATTTTATGTAATGTTTTATTTTCCATGAGCAGGACAAAGCCTGGGGCCTTTTTTTCTGCTAAACAGCTGTCATTTATTTTATTTTGAAATTTGTCTTATTTTGAAAAATCTTAAAAGAGAAACATTTCCAAAAGTCAAAATAATGCTAAGCTCATTTGTATTTTCACACAGTGATATTGTTAGTTTAAAAAAAAATCCATTATACTAAAAGGTGAGCACCCAAAAACAGTTTTATATGATTTCAATATGACTACAGACGCATGATTTTGTGATTTTATAGATTGGCTCAAGAAATGGACAAAAATATGTTAATTGAAGCCTGTCTTGCATGAGAAAAGAAAAAAGAGAGAATGATAAAAACAGGAAGAGAGAGGGGGATGCTACATGAAAAAAGTGTCAAATCCCAGAAGGAGGGCAGTGAACGCGTCTCAAGAAGACAAAATCACGATGTGACACAATCAAAGCAAAGGAGGAAGACAGGAGCGATCTGTGTAGGTCCTTGAAACTGTAAGCTTGGTTAAGCTGCATGCACAGTGAAATATTTTCATATTATATTAGTCGTGTTTGTTCTGTAGAATGGGTCTATCACACCAGTGCATGTGGCGACCCTGTGTTTACATGGCTCTGCGTGGTAATCCAGCCCAGCACTGCCTTGTGTTTGCCCTCTGGTTCTGTTGCAGTTTCTCTGCAGTGCCACCTCTCCTGCAGAGCTGTGTGCTATTTAGCTTTTATCCTGCACTGGCTGTTCAATATTACTCTTCACTAAGCTCCCTCTCCCGCGAGGAGTTCACGTGACATGATAGCCTGTTTGCAAGTTGACTCAAACTGAATGTACGTAGATGCTGGAAAGACAAAAGATACTCTTTTTTTCACCACCTAGAGAGGGAGACTTAATTCCATCATTGCTGGGATATTTTTTTAATTCCTTCAGCATGCTGTCTGTCTGTCAGAATCAGCTGACTCCTGATTTTCTGGTACTTAATGCATTTGGATTACGGCTGTCTGCATGCTACTGTCAGTGGATTCTGATTGGTGGATAGCTCCGCTTTCAGGTCACTCAGAGAACGAATTAGATAAAGTTCAGTTTTACCGCAATACTCATATGATCTAATCAGATCATCTCGGTTCAAACAAGCAAAGCTGATTAGAGAAGTGTATCGTATCCATTCTGAGACAAAGCAAATCACAAAGGAGAACAAACTGGATGGAAGGAAAGTGAGAAGAGAGGAGAGGAGAGGAGAGGAGAGGAGGAAAGTACGTCTAATATTAGAGAAGAGAAAGAGAACAAAGAAGGAAGGTGTAGAAAGGACTCAAACAAGGGTAGCATGTGTGTTTATTACACCAGGGACTGGGAGCTAAGCGATGCCTCCATCCATTTCTATTAATAACAGCAGTGTAGGAGGCTGAGCCATCCCTGATACAGCTAGAATACATACAACATTCTATAACTGATACAATACAAGCAAAGAAAGGACAGAATATCATTTAATGGATTGATTAGATGACATTCATTAAGTGTGGAACTGCTGGAGAGGTTTTTTTGGTCTATCCTGCCATCAAGAGTGCCTTAAAACTGCATTAAAACAGTAACTAAAGAATGAAAGATAACCTCGATCTGTTACCTTCTCCTCTATCTCTGGCTCTTTTGTGCCAAACCAGATGCTGAAGCTGACAGCGTTAAAGTCTGACAGGCAGAGTGGTGGCATTTACGAAGCCATGCAGCCGAGCCGTGATCGTATTTATGGTGTTAGCACGGCTGGATTTGTTGCACGATTTCTGCTCTTGAGTCAGAGGCAGATTGAGTAAAATCCACTATGATTTTCTCCACACCTCTGCCCTACTGTGACCTGACATTGCAGCTCATCCAGATCTCTGAACCTGAAAGAAAAGCGTTGACATTTCAAAAAGACAAAGTGAGGGTGGGGTAGAGGTTTGAGTGTAGAACCACGGTGCTACTCTCTGTTGACTCCCTCCAGTTTCTTGTTTTGTTTTGTTTCCTTTTGTCATTTGGCAGTTGTTCTCCTCGTTTATCATCGTCCCTCCTAACGGTGTGACGGTCCTGTTCACTCTGTGTTGTGTGTCTGCCAAAAGCTTGTCTCTTCTCTGTTTTCTGTCACACTGGGACATGTAACTGTGGGAGTGGGGTGGGGTTTAATCGTTGCAATGACACGGAAGTGCCAGGAGGATGGTTTAAAAAAGGGGAAAAGAAAGGGATATTGTCTCACACTGAGTCCTCCAACATGTTGAAGCTGTAAAAATACATGCCTTGGATATAAAAGAGACAGATGTGACTTGTGCCTGAGTCTGAAGAGTATGTTATATAACTACAAGATATAACATCACACACATTACTATTGTGTAACAACAGAATGAGCTTGAACCTATCAAACCCAGTCTACCAGCCAGTTCATGCCTGCTATGCTTTGCTTGACTTAATATAGTCCCCACCATATATTTATGTGCTGGATGCATGAATCTGATAAATATACTGTAGATTTGACCAATGGGAAGCCAGACTGGTTGAGGGTAGATGAGGAATCATTCGGTGAAACTGTTGAGTAACTGTCTCTTCTCGTCCTCTGTTTTCGCTGTAACCGGCCAGGATGAAGAGTGGAGCCAGCAAGGCCTGGGGGAACAACCAGGATGGGGTGGTGGCCAGCCAGCCCGCCCGCGTGGTGGACGAGCGTGAACAGATGGCCATCAGTGGAGGCTTCATTCGCAGGTAAGAAGGGAGCGTGATGTTAACGCATGGAAACATCCAATGCTTAAAAAGGACGGATAAGGAAGTAGTCACGAGCTGTGTCGATGGTATGAAACAGAGATATTCTAATAGTATAAATATATTCTAATAGTATAGAGATATTCTAATATAGTATAGAGATATCCTTATAGTATAGAGATATTCTAATATAGTATAGAGATATTCTTATAGTATAGAGATATTCTAATATAGTATAGAGATATCCTTATAGTATAGAGATATTCTAATATAGTATAGAGATATTCTTATAGTATAGAGATATTCTAATATAGTATAGAGATATTCTTATAGTATAGAGATATTCTAATAGTATAGAGATATTCTTCTAATAGTATAGAGATATTCTAATAGTATAGAGATATTCTAATAGTATAGAGATATTCTTATAGTATAGAGATATTCTTATAGTATAGAGATATTCTAATAGTATAGAGATATTCTTCTAATAGTATAGAGATCATGTTTTGGATATAATGGGTTTATACAATAAATATTAATAATCAGTGGAATATCTCTATTATATTAACCAGATCTACATTTGGCTGTAAACTATGAAGGTCCTCCTGGTCCTCCTTTAGATATTCATTCTATTTCATTTCAAAAACGTCTGTAGACTCCAGGAGACTTTGAGGAAGGATGTCGGGTCGCAATCAGTCGTAAGTCCTTAACTGACCAATCAGCATTCAATAGCAGAATGTTAGCATTTTGTGGGCAAAATCACCTTCCTTGTAAGAAAAATGTAATTGTTGTGTTTTTATTTCACTTCTGATACATAATCGATACTATATTTGCAGAAACTAAAATAAAATTTGGGTTTTTTGTCTAGAAGTATAGGTGAAAATAATTATTTTAGACGTTTAGCTCCATTCACTCCCATTCATTAAGGACTGCCTCTAGAGCACCCTCTAGGTGAATTGGGAGTGAACAGAATACAATACAACACTGAATACTGTCAAAATGTCTCTGCCTTATTGGAATTATCCATCTGCTCACTTCACATCATGCACATCATCAGTGTTCATGTGGAGGTTTTACAGACATTTTGGGTACAGGCAGTAAATACAGAAGCAACATGATATAGAAAGTGACACCACTCTCATATCTGTATGTTAAATATTTAGTTACAGCCAGTTTACGGCTAGCTTAGCCTAGCAGAAAAACTGAAAAGAGGAAGCAGTCTGTATTCCAGCATCTCTAAAGATCACTAATTACTATGTTATATCTCGGCCATTTAATCCCTACAAAAAGTGAAGTGTAAAAAGACATTTGTCACTAAGAAAATCTCCAGCACATATCTATATGTTGATATGAGGACAGGCAGAGAAGATCAATTTGTTCTTCACCACTTCTTATTTTTTGTCTCATTTCATCAGTATTCTCCCTCAGAATAATAGACTGCTTGATTTGGTGCTAACAGACCAGAATTCACCTTTTCATCACACCATACAAAGGTTCAATTGTCTGCATGTTGGAAAATAAATTCTGATTGTGATGTAAGTATCCTTACACTAGTGCTCATTGTTGTATGGAGACTAAACATTCATTTAAGCCAACCACCATTAACTTGTGTAGTTTACATTATTTTAGTATTAGCATTCAGTATTTGAATGTTATATTGCTGTGTAAAGAACTAAATCAGCCGATACTATATTTAATAGTCTCTGGCTTTCCAAAATGTGTTGCAATGTTTACTGTTCCATTTTTTTCCATATGAAATCTTTAAATTTTTTTAAAATTGTAAATTGGGATATACAGGTTTAAAAAAAGAAAAAAAGAAAAAAGAATACTGCAGTAAAATAGAATATAAACTGTAGTGCACAGGATCCTTTTAGTGTCCAGATGCCTGGTCTGAGGTCAGACACCACTGTTCAGGGACAAGAAAAGGATCAGAGGTGAAATATGGCTGAGAGCATCCTCAGCATCTTCCTGAACCTGCTCAACGTGGCAATATGTGGTCACAGTATTTAAATCTGCCCTTTGTGTGTGTTTAGGGTAACAGACGATGCCCGGGAAAACGAGATGGACGAGAACCTGGAGCAGGTTGGTGGCATCATCGGTAACCTCCGCCACATGGCCCTGGACATGGGCAACGAGATCGACACCCAGAACCGCCAGATCGACAGGATCATGGATAAGGTATGACACTCGTCAAGATCTAGATTTCATAGCATTCTACCTTATTTATTATAAGGTTATATTTAGTTACATTACGGTATGAATATAATGTAGTTTTATTTAAGTCCACCTTGATTTTATGTGGGATTTTAAAAGTCAAGCCACTTTCACAGTTGTCATTCATTAATATTAAGCAGCTGTTGGTCTGCTCCATGCACATAGAAAGGGGCAGAACAGGCTTTTGCCAATTTCAGTATTATGGAAAATCCATAACAACATGTGCACGAAATTTGGAAATAACAACATAAAAATCAAGAAAAGTAACATCTTAATCTTTTTTGGAACAGAAGAATTAGTTTTAGAAGTAAAAACATGTATTTAAGTTACTTAAGCTGTAATTAGGAATCCGTTCATTCACATCTTTTTCTCAGTATCTCTATTGGTATGATTGGTGATGTGGGTTATTAGAGGCACTATTACAGATTTGCACTATTACACGTTTTCTGACAATTTTAGTCAAAAACTTCCACAATAACATCCACAAGCACTGAAACCTCTATCCTGAGAGGCTGTACATTTTTGACCATTCTCTCATATGACCATGCATTTCTACTTCCTATTCTTTTGTCTGCAGAAATTGCATATATGTGTATGTATATTTGACTATATGGTGGGCCTATGGTTAAAGTCTCTTTGGAAAAGGTTTTTCAGAATGATGGCCGTAACCTGGAATTTTAAGAATACTGAGGTCCTGAGTCCAAGTCCTCCTGACTCCCAGAAAAAGTTTGACCAGACACCAAAAAAACAATGAACATTTTATTTGATCAATTATATCTATGGATTATATTTCCTGACATGAAGCTCTAAATGCTGCTTCAAGACTCCCATTCTTGTCGAGAAATAATAAATTGAACGATTACTTATTGTAACTAGGAAGCACTAAGAGAGCGCAGACCTCGGCGAAGGCAACTCAGTTTCCCCATGTTTCACTCCAAAGCAAAACTAGTCATTTTGTTGCAGATAGCCCCATCTTGTGGAGCCTTGTAATCATTACATTACAACAGTACATGTGGTATAACTAATAAACTATAAAAAAAAAAAATTCCTGGATCCAGATCCAGATCACCACCAAAATCAAATTGATTGTTTTTTGGGACACTTCCAAACTCTCCTGAATATTTCATCGAAATCTGTGAAGAACTTCTTGTGTTATCTTGTTAACAAACTAACAAACCAACCAACGAACGCCGGCAAAACCATAACCTCCATGGCGTAGGTAATAACAACGACGACAACATTCCCATTTGAAGAATAACAACGACGACTACATTCCCATTTGAACAATAACAACGACGACTACATTCCCATTTGAACAATAACAACGACGACTACATTCCCATTTGAACAAAACAACGACAACAACATTCCAATTTGAACAATAACAACAACCAACCAACCAACTAACGCCGGCAAAAACTTAACCTTCTCTCTTGTCAGAGGTAATAAAGGTTTTTCTAACATTTTCACACCACAAAGTGTCCTCTGTGTAGTCTTTTGCTCACTTTCCTCACTTCCATTTCTCTTCTCATGCACTGATTTGCTTTTAGCTGAACGACCAATCAGAGGGATTTCTCTGATGGACGGTCTCTACTGCTGATTCACCATGTTCAGTTGGCGTAAAACCCACTGGCAAGGGTAGACTAGTGCCAACTGTGGGGGACAGACTGCAAAAACTCGGGCCACAGACACTCAGCCTGATATATCAGGATCATTAAAAAACATCATGGCTGTTAGGAATGGTGGTGTTAAACCACTACAGATTACTGAATACAATTGTTTCTTGTTATACTGTCTAAAAAGAACAACCAACACTCCCAAACTGATATTCTCTTCTTCCTCTCTCGTCTCTTCATCACCCAGGCTGAATCCAACAAGACCAGGATTGACGAGGCCAACCAGCGCGCCACAAAGATGCTGGGCAGTGGCTAAACGCCCTGAGCCCAGAGCATGGGCTTCCCGCGCCACACATCGACAGGCGCTGACATGCTTTCATCATGGTATTGACCTTCTGGGTTTGCACACATGCACATATCACCTCCCCTCCCCCCATTGTAAATGTTGTTCTGTGTGTCGTCTGTCGAGCTTTTTCAAAATGATTGTCCTCGTAAACAGATGATTTCTTATACTCCGTATATCATTCTTTCCAAAGGTTGTATATAGTGCTGACTTGATGGCTCTCTAGCTCACCTGTGAAGTTTTTATTCACTTTATCAAAATATATATATATATCATATATTATTATATATCATATATTATATATATATGAAAATACACTGCACTGGATGACAAGTATATAACAGGAATGCGATACAAGCTGTTCGTTTTTACTCTTTTTCCTTTTCAGTATCTCAGTATCGTCTTGGTAAACTGTGTCATTCCATTTAGGCTACTGTCATGCTCCTTATTTTGGTGTTGTCACGACAAAAGGGAGAAGACCAATGGAAAAACATGAGTACAGATTTACTGACAGTACAGATGAATGGGATTGCAAAGAGCACTTACAATCAAAAAGGCAGTCGTCAGTCCATTTTCCTTCATCGCAATCATACTGAGTTACTGTTTAGACAATGTGCAACTAGACTCTCTGTAGCTGTATTAGACATTGCATTCCAAGTGATGTGAAATGTGCGTTCTCTGCATGACAAATGGTAGATTTTAGTCTTATAAATAAAACTTGTCTGAAAAATAGATATAAAAAATGATAACATGGCAGTAGCATATTGACAAAACGCATGCTCAGTATTAGGACACAGTTGATCGTTCCATACTCCTGCAAGTTTGCAATAGTGCCACTCTTTTTGTCTCGATATATTTACCAACTGTGACCATCTTGTTGTAAAATAATGCAAAAGGGATCAAAAAAGCGAGATAAAGATGAAAACATGAGGACTCTGGGTTGTATTGCAAAAAAAATGACCTGTTTTCTAAATGATTATGCAGTTCAATGATGAAGATGTTGATTATGTGCTGAAAGATGAGGACTGGTTGTGTACTGTAACATAGGTTTTGGATGCTCTGAAAAAAAATAAAAAAAATAAACATTTGCAATGTAAAGCAAAGACGCATATTTCTGAGAGACCTTACTTTTATAAGAAGACTGTATCTGTAAGTTTATTCTCCCTGTGTGGTTTGTTATTGGTAAAAAATAAAGATCATATTGGATAACAATAACTATACTCTGAAACAAAAAAATACAAAAGGGTTTTTTTTTTGTTGCTTCTGTACTTTAGAGCTATGCACACCAAATCGCCAAAATGTTGAGTAGATAGAACAAGGTGATTAAAAACCTAAACCTGAATGACACAATAGGTTCAACCGTGAGATTGATGTCCTCAGCGCATGTAATATTAAAGACTCCCTCTCTGTATCCTGTCAGTGTGTGAAGTGGTGGACATTTTGTAGCTAGCTGAATTGATTAAAAGTAATAAACCCTAGTCACACCCGTGTCTGTCTTTATTGCTTCTGTGAGTCCAGAGGCTTTTGTCTCTCTGAGGTCCAGGTTGATATAAAACACCACATACTGTAGGTCGTATATGCTTTCAGCGAAGGACGCCACCATGATCTGTCAACAATATTTTCCCTTCCTGGCCCTTTCATGCACTCAAAAAAATATTTAGGCATAATATTTACGATTACGTAGTTTAAACCTAAACAAACTAATAAACTTAATGTGATTCTTATTCATCAGTCAAACATGAAAGAAGTAAGACTGACATTATGTAAAAATACAAATAAACCCAATGTGTTCTAAATACATAACAACCAGGTTTATGTATTTATCAATTAAAAAAATATTTTAAATTGATAAGAACCAGGTTCATGCATTATTATTAATAAATCCAATATGTTTGAAATGCTTAATAATTAGGTTTATGCAATAACCCAATTTACTTAAAATGCATTAAATCTTTGTAAATCCATTGTTTTAGTTCAATTGTTGTGGCAGTTTCTGCACTGCTCTCTTGGCCAGGTCACTCTTGGAAAAGAGATTTTTAATCTCAATGAGGATTTTTTTTACCTGGTAAAATAAAGGATATAATAAATAATTTAAAAAATTGATGATGTTTCAAGGCATGTGGCAACCTTGCACTGCAAAAATTCACACATGCACACTCAAAAAGAAGGGCTAGTAACTTGTATGCTGGCACACAGAACAGAAAAAAAGGTTAAATATAAAATATATTAATATGATATATATAAATATATATATCATATTTACAAAGGACATTAAGGTTGACAAAGTGCTCTACTTTAAATCAGTTAACAACATTGCCACAACCAACAAAGAATAGGCTATACTCTTCATTATACACAGACTTTTTTGCAGCAATAAGACTCAAGAAATGAGACAGCAGAAATGTACACTTGAGGTCCTTATGGTAACTTAAGTTATGTGCATAAATCAGTCCACACATCCAAATGTGACACTTGGAAGGTTTTGCAGGACTTCCACTCCCTCAATTGCAATGACAACATCTGCAGGCTCGTCTGCGGGACCCTCCACCCAAACAACACCGATGCCTTCGCTTCTTTGCTGCTCAGCAGTATAAGACAAAGAACAGTCAGCTGTTTCATAATGTCGATCACACTGTGATTGACATATTTGAGATTTGATAGTCACTGTATATTAGTGTGATTCGATCACACTAATAAAACAAGCACATACTTAAAATTGACAGATAACATAGGATGGATGCAGATATAACTCACCTGTCACAATCACAGGCCAACGTGAGGTGAGATGGCAGAGACTCTTCTGCTTGTGTTGGTTTGATTGGCGGTTGGCACACCAGCTTGCAGAAGCACCACCACCTACTGGACAGGCGTGTGGAACAGGAGGCCAGAACTCCTGAAATGTATGTAAACCAGTCTCATGAAGTTTAATTAACTAATTAAATCTAATTGCTTTCACAATTGACAGATATATATTGATGCAATGGATTTTGAATACGTGCATTTTGAAAATATGGTTATTTAGATAAAATCAATGAGATTCAAATAGTTAATAATAAACTATGCCATAATTCATTTTTTGAATGTGACAGTGCCGTGCCTGTCGCCTAGCAACATTGACAGCTGGAGTTAGTAAGTTGATTAGCAGTCATACTATGAAATACTTATCATTATCAATAAAATACTGAGGGTAATTAACCTGTCTAGAGCTATTTCTGATTAATCTGTTCAATACATTCCATATACCTTTAATGTTATTTTTATTATTTTCTAATATTTTCCTATAGTATTCCTTCTTACATATTCTCATAATATTAGTTAACTTATTTTTATATTTCTTATATTTCTTTTCTGCTTTTATAGTTCTGTGTTTTATAAATTCTCTATATAGTGTATTTTTCTTTTTACAGGCATTTTCTAATCCCTTTGAGATCCATTGATTATCTTTATATTTTTGTTTCCTGCTCTATTGCTTAATTGGACATTGTTATCTTATAATAATTTAAAGTTCTTTAAAATTCATCATATGCTTTGTCCATATCTTTTTCTTTATATATTAATTCCCAGTCATGTATCAGCAAATCCTTTTCAATGCATCCGTGGACTCTTCTGTCCTAACCTGCCTGTATTTTAGATTATTGTCTTGATTTTCTTTTTTTTTATAGTTGCTGTCATAAACTGTGAAAACTGGCAGGTGGTCACTGATATCTTTTATTAATAATCCACTCACTATATTGTTATGTATATGATTTGTGAATATATTGTCGATTAATGCTGCACAATGAGAAGTGATCCGGCTGGGTCTGATGATTTTGGGATATACGCTGAAACTGTACAAAGTATTGATAAATCATTTTGCGCTTATTTGGATTTAGTAGATTAATGTTGAAATCACCACAGATGAACATTACTTTTTGGTTTGTTTTTGTAAAATTTTCTTCCCTCCAGTCCTTAAAAGCATTTATATCAGAACCTGGTGTTCTGTATATGCAACTCAAAATAACATTTGTCTTTTTTCCATACATATTTCTATTGTGACACATTCCAATAGATTATCCACCACTGATGACATTTTTTCCACCACCTTATAATCACAATTCTTGTCCGCGAACAAAGCTGCACCACCTCCATTCTTGTTTTCTCTGTTCTTAATTTCATACCCTTCAATTTCAAAGTCCATGCCCCTTTCATTATCCAAATTTCTGATAATGCTAATTATATTGAATGGCTGTGTGAAACGACTAAGGTGATATTTGATTTTATGGAAGTCGACATACAGGCTTCTGCTGTTAGAGTGGATTATTGATATTTTGTTTTCAGTCTTGATGGTGTAATAGTAGCAGTTGTTGATGTTGAAGAAAAAGTTGTTTTCAGGATCAATGTCATTTTTCCCATCCTGTGAATGATGTTCGGTGTATTGAAAAGTACTTAGCTCCAGATCATCATGTTCAGCACTCCTTTGTAATAAATAACTAACTGTTTGTTTGTCTGTTTGCCATTAAGAAGTCTAATTATAGAAGATAGAATTATAGAATTATAGAAGTCTAAGAAGTCTAATTATAGAAGATAGAATTATAGAATTATAGAAGTCTAAGAAGTCTAATTATATATATATATATATATATATATATATATATATATATATATATATATATATACAGGTCAATAGTTTAGACACAGTTACCCATCCACTTGAATGGGAAACTGTGTCCAAATTTTTGACTGGTAGTGTATATGTGTGTGTGTGTGTGTGTGTGTGTGTGTGTGTCCTTTAATTTCTTACTTTTCCTTGTAGTTTCAATCAGTACCCAACAAAGCTGTGACTGATAAACAGAATAAATGAATCATGGAGAGAGACAGATTCACTTCCTCGTGTTTCTAACTTGTTAAACCTTAGACAAACAAGGAAGAAGAATTGATTTATTCTGATCTTAAGTTTCTGAAAGAGGCATTGCTGGTTAAAACATTCAAGGTAGAAATTATGTTTAGGACTTTTTCTGTCTAACTAAATGTGATGTTAGTTCTATATTATCAGAGCACTGATTTTTTATTGGAAATCAATACCCCTACATTATAAATAAATGTGTAAAGCAGCATTCACATTTCCCCTGTTTGAGGAACCCCACATCTGACACCAAACCTACAGGGAGCCGACCAGAACTTCCCACAGCACCATTGCTGTGGGAGTTGACACAGAGATCAAAGAATGAGAATTATATATATATACATGTATATATACAGTACCAGTCAAAAGTTTGGACACAATTTTGCATTCAAGTGAATGTGAAGGTGTGTCCAAACATTTGACTGGTACTGTATATATATATATATATATATATATATATGTGTGTGTGTGTGTGTGTGTGTGTGTGTGTGTGTGTGTGTATATATAAGTTCTTGGCTATTCACATGACGATGTGCAGAATTGTCATAGAACATGAACAGTAAGCCCCAGGAACAGGTTTCATTTGTTCTCAAGGACAGATGACAGAAATGCTGAATGAGTGAATGCATTGAATCACAGATGCTAATTGACCAGAGGCTAGCACAGATGCTACATGAGTTTTGTGGAGTTGTGCGGATGTAACATGGTTAATGATTCCACTTGCAGTTACTATCTTATTTCGTGTTTTATACATATATTTTTCTAAAGTGCCATAAATTACTACCTTTTGATTGGCACACATGAACGCCTCCCTACTCTGGCAGACTTCACGGGGAAACCCGTCCTCAGGTAGCAGTCTGCCATGTTGAAGCTACCGGTAGGTCGATGGTGTTATGTTCTGCCTTTTTCTGAGCTTATTTCGTTGGTTAACCCGGTTTTTAATTTGCCTGAGATATGTGAGACATTTCTGTTGTGTGCATTTTATGTTTATTGTACGTTCAAAGGTCTCAAATGTGCGAGAAATGTTTATTTTACGAATTAATGTATGCCGCTAATCTAGCGTTAGCATGAAGCTAACCCCTCGTGCGGCTGCCTGCATGATCGAAATAGTAATGCAATTATTTGTTTATTTTAGTGTGTTTTCTGCATTGCTGTGAGAGACTGGAGCTTACCACCCTGTTTTACCAGGTAATAAATGGCGTGTGGAGCCGAAAGATGACAGACTGGGTGCATTATTTCAAACACAACGCACGAGAGAGAGAACGAACCCGCTATACGGACTAACTAAGGAGCTGGTGGTGGCTTTTAGGAAGCAGAGGACCGGGCTGAACCCAGTCAGCATCGGGGCAACGGAGGTGGATGTCGTCGAGGAGTACAAGTGCCTGGGCGTCCACATAGACAATAAGTTGGACTGGACCAAAAACACAAATGCTCTGTACAAGAAGATCCGTCAACGTCTAGAGAACCATGCTGCAGATGTTTTATCGCTCTGTGGAGACCAGCGTCCTCCTCTACGCTGCAGTGTGCTGGGGCAGCAGGGTGAAGGCAACTGATGCCAACAGACTCAACAAGCTCATCAGGAAAACCTGCTCCTGTCCTGGGAGTGGAACTCGAGTCTTTGGTGGAGGTGTCAGAGAGGAGGATGCTGAGGAAACTTCTCAGCATCATGGACAATGCCTCTCACCCCCTGCATTTCACATTGGAACGTTCAGTGGTAGACTGAGACCTCCGAGGATCACCACAGAATGCCACAGGAAGTCTTTTCTATCAGAAATAATACCAACAATATGTACAAGAGTTCTTTCACCTTCATGTGCAAAATCACTATCATTAATGACCAAGAACAGAATTACTTTTAATTCATGTGCAATATTACTGTTAGTATTATTATTATGTACATTAGCATGTTTGATATTATGAACACTACTGCTCTCATCACCAGGTGCACTATTACTCTTCATTACTTCTCCACATCACTGGCAAAACTACTTTCACTGTCACACTCATTATTTCCACTTTACTTTATTTTTTAGTTTATTTTTAACATCTTTATTTTCTATTGTTATTCTGTTAGGCATTGGTTCTTGCACATTTACTCCTGATACACTTTATATTTTTATTTTCACTTATATTTGATAGTTTTTTTTAGTTTTTAAAAAAAATCCTGTATTTAATTGTTCCTAAAGTTTGGAGCAATCTCTGGCACAAGAATTTCATTCAGGATTAATAAAACTATATCTTATCTTATCTTTTATCTTGTGTGTGTGTATATATATATATATGTGTGTGTGTGTGTGTGTGCCCTTTAATTTCTTAATCATACTTCTTCCTCATAGTCCAGTCAGACATTTACTTTTACCAAAAGAAAGTGTGACTGATTAACAGAAGTGATATGACATGTCAAGGGGAAAAATAGATTTCTTTCCGCATGCTCCTGATCACAGTCAGCACCTCTATTCTGTATATAAAGGCAGCTGATCGTTGGTTCCTACAACAGAATTCAGCGAATCAGTTGACTTCTTACTGCCTAACATTCACTGTCAGCAGACACGTAAGTGTTCAGTCATTTATTTTCTTCTTGCTATGGACCAAACGTGTTTCTATTTCTGATCTTAATTAATACATTTAATGTCAATAGTGGAATGTTTTGATTAAATTGATCATTAAATGTTTCAGTTTGTCATGACTACATTTGGAGCTAAATGTTAATCACATGCTTGGCAACTTTATATCCTATTTAATTTACTCATGGTATTTCTTTCATGCAGTCATCCACGATGGCCAGCTGCATCACACACCTTGAGGTGTCCATTGATGAAACTGATGAGAAAATGCTCCAGTCAAAAGGATTCAAGAGAATCTATCCTGATCTGAACAAAGGGACAGGAAGTAAGCCCATCTATCTTTGGTACAAAGCAGAGCCTGACTCGAAACCGATCACCAGGGTTCAGATTACATTCAACGATGATATGGCTATTGGATTGATCAATGCAGGGTACTCAAAAATCCCAAAGAACCTGAAAGCTGGAAAATGTGGTTGTCCACTCTACCTGTGGTACTACAGGGGCAACACAGAGTATGATGTTCCCATAGTGGAGATTGATGTCACTCAAAATGCAGAAAATGAAGCCAATAAGTTCAGCTTTGGCTGGGAAAGATTGTCCTGTGATGTGAACCGAGGCGCAGGAGGAGACTATATCCACATCTGGGTGAAGAGAGGGAAAAAAACATACATCTGTGATGTCGATGCCACTGATTCCTTCGGAACAGACGCCGACTACTTGACAAAAGGCTACATCCGTGTGGATGAAGATACTAACAGGGGTGCAAAAGGAGCCTATGTCTTCATCTGGTTCCGTATGACCACTGACCGCAGTCTGGCACTCAGTGATCTTGAAGTCTCCACTAATAGAAGAGAATATCAGGCACTTCAGCAGCGAGGTTACCAGCAAGTGACGGTTGACCTGAACGAGGGAACCGGAGGTGAACAGGTGTACCTGTGGTACAAGCGAGACCAAGACAACGACCGCATTAAGTGCATCACCCTGCTCCTCAACCCAGATGCTTTTAAAGTGTACAAGGAGGCTGGTATCAAGGTTATTACCAAGAATCTCAACCAAGGCACCAAAGGCAACATTGAGTACCTGGCTGTTTATCAGTGAAGGCCTGAGAAAGCCTCTCAACAAAAATGGAAGCACAGTCCACCATTTTCTCTCTATTTCTTCAGTATATCAAACAATGTGATTAATCATATTGCAGTAATACTGTACTACTGGTGATATGAGAGAGTACCAATGGTATGTGGGTTCTTCTGTTGTACTTGCTGTCAGTTAAACCAATCAAACGATTTGAAATGTCTGCTTGATACAATGATACTATTAAATGATTGAATATCAACACTCTGAATCACTTTATTCTGCACACCTCCTGCTTCTCACTCAAGACAAATTTACACGTGACATGTTTGCTTCTAGGAAACTTCGTCTCCCATCACTCTTATCACTCACATCATATCACCCATATTTATCAAACAGCAAAAAGTGACTCTTTTATTCACTTTTATTGGTCACAAATGTATTATGATGTTAAAATGCTCTATAGCACAAGTCAGGAGGTTCCTCAAGTGTGTTTAAAGACTGATGCATGCATGATTGCAGTACAGTAACATGGGTGATCACACAGCTTTTGAGATATATTTGTTCAAACCAGCTGTGGTCATGAAGAATGTTCTCTGAAGCCAAATGAATAACTCAGAATAGGATCATTTTACACTTTGCATCGAGGCCACTAAACAGGATGCAAACAAAAAGAACACATCTGATACTGATTTTGTTTGCAATCATTTCCCATGCATCTTTACTGTCTGCACTCGTCACTGTGGTACTAAATTCAACTTATCATACAGTAGTTCTGTCATTCATTCATAGGCAGCAGAATTTCCTTCCTGTTCCAGTTTAGTTTTTTTTAATCTCTTTTCTTTGCAGATCATTTTAAATGATTTCATCCTTTTTTATTTTATAAAAGTATTAGATTGCTATATATTAACAATATTTAACTTTTCTACTTAAAGTTACTTGGCTCTTTGGCACATTCTTAAGTCGAGTTATTCATTCATATTTCAGTTTTCTTCTCCGAGCTTGTTGGTATTGGTTCACATATAGGAAGATATATTTGTGCTGTCTGTTACATCATAAACATAAACGTTTTTCTATGTGTATCCTGAAACATGTTTTCACATCTTCCTCTTCACCCTTATTTTGGTGTAAAGAAACAGCCAAATAAAAATGTCTGTAGCTTCTGAATCACTCTGACTATAATCATTATGTCAGAAACACTTAAGGTGAAACAGAAAGAGGACAGTAAGCCTCTGAGGTCAGTAAAAACAAAAAAAAAATACAAATAAGGGTGTGTTTTTCTTTAGAGTTGTAGGTACACTATCAGTGAACACCTGACTCATATTGACTATTCTACTGTGCTTTTTAAGGGCAATGCAGCATTTCAACTTTGAGTTACACTCATTCATGAAAATCAGAAATTATGGCTGCATATTCGTGGGGGTGTATTGACACAAAAACATAGCTCAATAGTTTTGTATTGTGCTAGCACCCTGCTAACATGCTAAAGTACATTTCAGCAGTCACTTCTTGCTGCTCTGTCACAACATCTAAATGTTTATGGTCCAGGTTTCAAAGCCGTTCAAAGAAATATTTGACATTTTATGTTCAGACAAGTGTGACGCAAACTATGTTTAAATTACATGTAAATGGCTGCTGTTGCAAAGAAGAGGTCTCCCAACTATTTATTTATTACAACTTTAATTAACCAGGGAAAAGTCTCATTCAGATTTAAAATCTCTTTTACAAGAGACAAGCAGGGTTACAAAAAACAGACAAATACAGTTTACATTGTAGATATGTCCTTTGGTGCTATATAAATAAAACTGACTTATTATCCACTTACTATTTTATTTCCTCTACTTTAGAATGTTGGTCAAGTGACCAAAAAAAGTAGATTTTGAGTCAAGAGTTTTTGTGGAACAACTTTTATCAGACGTTCTTAGATAATATTTATAATGCATTGAGTATTGGCTATGTATGTATAAGAGAAGACATTCCATTTACTTCTGTCTATAACATGATAGCATTCAAATAAGACTGCATGTGTCAAAAACAGGTGAATGTGATTGGCAGAGCCATGTATGTACAGCAGCTATGCTCTTCAGGACAGACCAGATGATGTCATTTAAAGGTGTGGCTGCAGTGGGATGTGAGTCTGCAACCACATGCAGTATCTATCCACAGGAAAAACCCCTGAGCTCCAGCAGCTCCTGCTCTGAATGTGTCTGCAGCCTCTCTCCCTGCCACAGTCTGGGACTCCGTTTTGTCAGCGTCAGCAAATAGAGCCTGCAGAAACAACAATCTCCTCCGACACACACACACACACACACACACACAGACACACACACAGACACACACACACACACACACACACACACACACACACACACACACACACACACACACACACACACACACACACACACACACACACACACACACAAATTAAGAGACAGGAACAGAAATGTGCATGTCATCTCATTCTCAAATCCATTCACTCAGATCATTTGCCACAGATTTAGAGGAACAGTTCAGCCAGAAATGAAAATTAAGGCAATTTCTATTAACTGTTATGCTGAGTTCACATGACAATTCTGATTTGTTGCATTAATGTGGTACAGATTTGTTTTCTTCAGGGCTGTGTGAAAAAAAGTCAGATTTGAGTCACTTTATATGCATTCCTAAATCAGATACATACCTGATTCATATGTGAATGAATGAGAACGGTCAGATCAGTATTCGTGTAGCTTTGGCATACATGCATGAGCTGAGCGCCATTGTCATCATTTGCTGTTCTCCAGAGCCAAGTGTTATCCATACATTCACTACTACACTGTTTGACCTGCCCATGCAAAGATTTAAAATCTAAGATCTGGAAACATGAGATTAATTATCTTGTTTTAAAAGTTACTTACTGTTTATTATCTACTACGACCAACTTATTCTAAGATAAAATGATCTTGCTGCATGGACAGATAATTTCACTGGTATTGAGCCATTTTCTCCTCAAACTCAGTGTTTATTTCTTGTATTTTAGCTACTCTTTTTTTTGCAGCACATATATTTCAGTTTGAATACCACGAGGTGTCTCACAGATATGATGTTTCCTGTGTTTGGTGATGCAGATGAATCATAGAAAAATGTGTGCAGACATAACATTTCAGAGGACAGTCGTGTTCACATCAGAGCTAAGTACAGGTCACCTGTGATTGTGAATGTGAACCATCAAGATAACCAAATCTGATTTGAGCAAAAGATTCAGCATTGAACAATGAGGATTGGAACATGAAAAACCAGAGGTCTCAGACATCATCCCTGGTTATGTGCACCTTTCTCAGATGGGGAGCACATAATGATTTTACCTTATATCTTAAAAAAGGTTGTAAAAAATATTATAAATCACCAATACATATGAACCTGACATCATTAGGGAATTTTCTCAGCTTAGAAAAAAGCTCCTCTAGACCAACATAGGACTTTACAGGTTAAAGAGCACTAATCACAGCCCACAAATTGAACTGGATCGGTGATATACCCCTTTAAAATGGTTAAATTAGGGTCAGGTGTGTGTAGTGGAGAGTGTTAGAGGTCAGGGGGAGATAGAAAACCAATCTGTGAGGGCCTGTATTTACAGCATGGGAGGGAGGAAAGTGATGGCGAGAGGAGGAGGAGGAGGAGGGGACTCCTATGTATGTTGTGTTTCGTCAACAGGAAGGGAGAGGGGGGGAGAGAAGAGGCCAAACAGAAACAAACGGAACAGAAACACAATGAAGGATCCAGAGAGAGAAAACAGACTGTCAGATCCAATAATAAGAGGTAGACGCAGAGCAACACGGCAGAAAGACGTCGCTTTATATCAAATAAAACACATTCACCATGAGCGTGACACACTGACGCTGCTATGAGCAGCTAAACATGTCAGAGGATGTAAGACCCTGAGGGTGAAACAGCAGAACAACAACTGTACCGAGCTCCTCCATAGATTTTATTTGCTGTCTTTTCTTCTATGGTTTCTCCATTTCATATATATAAATATATATATCATATTTACAAAGGACATTAAGGTTGACAAAGTGCTCTACTTTAAATCAGTTAACAACATTGCCACAACCAACAAAGAATAGGCTATACTCTTCATTATACACAGACTTTTTTGCAGCAATAAGACTCAAGAAATGAGACAGCAGAAATGTACACTTGAGGTCCTTATGGTAACTTAAGTTATGTGCATAAATCAGTCCACACATCCAAATGTGACACTTGGAAGGTTTTGCAGGACTTCCACTCCCTCAATTGCAATGACAACATCTGCAGGCTCGTCTGCGGGACCCTCCACCCAAACAACACCGATGCCTTCGCTTCTTTGCTGCTCAGCAGTATAAGACAAAGAACAGTCAGCTGTTTCATAATGTCGATCACACTGTGATTGACATATTTGAGATTTGATAGTCACTGTATATTAGTGTGATTCGATCACACTAATAAAACAAGCACATACTTAAAATTGACAGATAACATAGGATGGATGCAGATATAACTCACCTGTCACAATCACAGGCCAACGTGAGGTGAGATGGCAGAGACTCTTCTGCTTGTGTTGGTTTGATTGGCGGTTGGCACACCAGCTTGCAGAAGCACCACCACCTACTGGACAGGCGTGTGGAACAGGAGGCCAGAACTCCTGAAATGTATGTAAACCAGTCTCATGAAGTTTAATTAACTAATTAAATCTAATTGCTTTCACAATTGACAGATATATATTGATGCAATGGATTTTGAATACGTGCATTTTGAAAATATGGTTATTTAGATAAAATCAATGAGATTCAAATAGTTAATAATAAACTATGCCATAATTCATTTTTTGAATGTGACAGTGCCGTGCCTGTCGCCTAGCAACATTGACAGCTGGAGTTAGTAAGTTGATTAGCAGTCATACTATGAAATACTTATCATTATCAATAAAATACTGAGGGTAATTAACCTGTCTAGAGCTATTTCTGATTAATCTGTTCAATACATTCCATATACCTTTAATGTTATTTTTATTATTTTCTAATATTTTCCTATAGTATTCCTTCTTACATATTCTCATAATATTAGTTAACTTATTTTTATATTTCTTATATTTCTTTTCTGCTTTTATAGTTCTGTGTTTTATAAATTCTCTATATAGTGTATTTTTCTTTTTACAGGCATTTTCTAATCCCTTTGAGATCCATTGATTATCTTTATATTTTTGTTTCCTGCTCTATTGCTTAATTGGACATTGTTATCTTATAATAATTTAAAGTTCTTTAAAATTCATCATATGCTTTGTCCATATCTTTTTCTTTATATATTAATTCCCAGTCATGTATCAGCAAATCCTTTTCAATGCATCCGTGGACTCTTCTGTCCTAACCTGCCTGTATTTTAGATTATTGTCTTGATTTTCTTTTTTTTTATAGTTGCTGTCATAAACTGTGAAAACTGGCAGGTGGTCACTGATATCTTTTATTAATAATCCACTCACTATATTGTTATGTATATGATTTGTGAATATATTGTCGATTAATGCTGCACAATGAGAAGTGATCCGGCTGGGTCTGATGATTTTGGGATATACGCTGAAACTGTACAAAGTATTGATAAATCATTTTGCGCTTATTTGGATTTAGTAGATTAATGTTGAAATCACCACAGATGAACATTACTTTTTGGTTTGTTTTTGTAAAATTTTCTTCCCTCCAGTCCTTAAAAGCATTTATATCAGAACCTGGTGTTCTGTATATGCAACTCAAAATAACATTTGTCTTTTTTCCATACATATTTCTATTGTGACACATTCCAATAGATTATCCACCACTGATGACATTTTTTCCACCACCTTATAATCACAATTCTTGTCCGCGAACAAAGCTGCACCACCTCCATTCTTGTTTTCTCTGTTCTTAATTTCATACCCTTCAATTTCAAAGTCCATGCCCCTTTCATTATCCAAATTTCTGATAATGCTAATTATATTGAATGGCTGTGTGAAACGACTAAGGTGATATTTGATTTTATGGAAGTCGACATACAGGCTTCTGCTGTTAGAGTGGATTATTGATATTTTGTTTTCAGTCTTGATGGTGTAATAGTAGCAGTTGTTGATGTTGAAGAAAAAGTTGTTTTCAGGATCAATGTCATTTTTCCCATCCTGTGAATGATGTTCGGTGTATTGAAAAGTACTTAGCTCCAGATCATCATGTTCAGCACTCCTTTGTAATAAATAACTAACTGTTTGTTTGTCTGTTTGCCATTAAGAAGTCTAATTATAGAAGATAGAATTATAGAATTATAGAAGTCTAAGAAGTCTAATTATATATATATATATGTATATATATATATGTATATATATATATATACATATATATATATATATATATATATATATATATATATATATATATATATATATATATATATATATATATATATATACAGGTCAATAGTTTAGACACAGTTACCCAGCCACTTGAATGGGAAACTGTGTCCAAATTTTTGACTGGTAGTGTATATGTGTGTGTGTGTGTGTGTCCTTTAATTTCTTACTTTTCCTTGTAGTTTCAATCAGTACCCAACAAAGCTGTGACTGATAAACAGAATAAATGAATCATGGAGAGAGACAGATTCACTTCCTCGTGTTTCTAACTTGTTCAACCTTAGACAAACAAGGAAGAAGAATTGATTTATTCTGATCTTAAGTTTCTGAAAGAGTTATTGCTTATTAAAACATTCAAGGTAGAAATTATGTTTAGGACTTTTTCTGTCTAACTAAATGTGATGTTAGTTCTATATTATCAGAGCACTGATTTTTTATTGGAAATCAATACCCCTACATTATAAATAAATGTGTAAAGCAGCATTCACATTTCCCCTGTTTGAGGAACCCCACATCTGACACCAAACCTACAGGGAGCCGACCAGAACTTCTTCTGTGTTCTGTAACCAAAGTAAGCAGGCAGCATTCGATTTAGACGTTGGAGATATAATTATATATATATATATATATATGTGTGTGTGTGTGTGTGTGTGTGTGTCCTTTAATTTCTTACTTTTCCTTGTAGTTTCAATCAGTACCCAACAAAGCTGTGACTGATAAACAGAATAAATGAATCATGGAGAGAGACAGATTCACTTCCTCGTGTTTCTAACTTGTTAAACCTTAGACAAACAAGGAAGAAGAATTGATTTATTCTGATCTTAAGTTTCTGAAAGAGGCATTGCTGGTTAAAACATTCAAGGTAGAAATTATGTTTAGGACGTTTTCTGTCTAACTAAATGTGATGTTAGTTCTATATTATCAGAGCACTGATTTTTTATTGGAAATCAATACCCCTACATTATAAATAAATGTGTAAAGCAGCATTCACATTTCCCCTGTTTGAGGAACCCCACATCTGACACCAAACCTACAGGGAGCCGACCAGAACTTCTTCTGTGTTCTGTAACCAAAGTAACCATTCGATTTAGACGTTGGAGATATAATTATATATATATATATATATACGTATATGTATACATACACATATACGTATATATATATATATATATGTATATATACACATATACATATATATATACGTATATGTATACATACACATATATGTATATATATATATAAGAGAGATGTATATAGACGTATACATATACGTATATATATATATATATATACGTATATGTATACATACACATATACGTATATATATATATATATGTATATATACACATATACATATATATATACGTATATGTATACATACACATATATGTATATATATATATAAGAGAGATGTATATAGACGTATACATATACGTATATATATATATATATGTATATATACACATATACATATATATATACGTATATGTATACATACACATATATGTATATATGTATATATATATAAGAGAGATGTATATAGACGTATACATATACGTAGACGCACCATTGCTGTGGGAGTTGACACAGAGATCAAAGAATGAGAATTATATATATATACATGTATATATACAGTACCAGTCAAAAGTTTGGACACAATTTTGCATTCAAGTGAATGTGAAGGTGTGTCCAAACATTTGACTGGTACTGTATATATATATATATATATATATATATATATATATATATATATATATATATATATATATATATATATATATGTGTGTGTGTGTGTGTGTGTGTGTGTATAAGTTCTTGGCTATTCACATGACGATGTGCAGAATTGTCATAGAACATGAACAGTAAGCCCCAGGAACAGGTTTCATTTGTTCTCAAGGACAGATGACAGAAATGCTGAATGAGTGAATGCATTGAATCACAGATGCTAATTGACCAGAGGCTAGCACAGATGCTACATGAGTTTTGTGGAGTTGTGCGGATGTAACATGGTTAATGATTCCACTTGCAGTTACTATTTTATTTCGTGTTTTATACATATATTTTTCTAAAGTGCCATAAATTACTACCTTTTGATTGGCACACATGAACGCCTCCCTACTCTGGCAGACTTCACGGGGAAACCCGTCCTCAGGTAGCAGTCTGCCATGTTGAAGCTACCGGTAGGTCGATGGTGTTATGTTCTGCCTTTTTCTGAGCTTATTTCGTTGGTTAACCCGGTTTTTAATTTGCCTGAGATATGTGAGACATTTCTGTTGTGTGCATTTTATGTTTATTGTACGTTCAAAGGTCTCAAATGTGCGAGAAATGTTTATTTTACGAATTAATGTATGCCGCTAATCTAGCGTTAGCATGAAGCTAACCCCTCGTGCGGCTGCCTGCATGATCGAAATAGTAATGCAATTATTTGTTTATTTTAGTGTGTTTTCTGCATTGCTGTGAGAGACTGGAGCTTACCACCCTGTTTTACCAGGTAATAAATGGCGTGTGGAGCCGAAAGATGACAGACTGGGTGCATTATTTCAAACACAACGCACGAGAGAGAGAACGAACCCGCTATACGGACTAACTAAGGAGCTGTTGGTGGCTTTTAGGAAGCAGAGGACCGGGCTGAACCCAGTCAGCATCGGGGCAACAGAGGTGGATGTCGTCGAGGAGTACAAGTGCCTGGGCGTCCACATAGACAATAAGTTGGACTGGACCAAAAACACAAATGCTCTGTACAAGAAGATCCGTCAACGTCTAGAGAACCATGCTGCAGATGTTTTATCGCTCTGTGGAGACCAGCGTCCTCCTCTACGCTGCAGTGTGCTGGGGCAGCAGGGTGAAGGCAACTGATGCCAACAGACTCAACAAGCTCATCAGGAAAACCTGCTCCTGTCCTGGGAGTGGAACTCGAGTCTTTGGTGGAGGTGTCAGAGAGGAGGATGCTGAGGAAACTTCTCAGCATCATGGACAATGCCTCTCACCCCCTGCATTTCACATTGGAACGTTCAGTGGTAGACTGAGACCTCCGAGGATCACCACAGAATGCCACAGGAAGTCTTTTCTATCAGAAATAATACCAACAATATGTACAAGAGTTCTTTCACCTTCATGTGCAAAATCACTATCATTAATGACCAAGAACAGAATTACTTTTAATTCATGTGCAATATTACTGTTAGTATTATTATTATGTACATTAGCATGTTTGATATTATGAACACTACTGCTCTCATCACCAGGTGCACTATTACTCTTCATTACTTCTCCACATCACTGGCAAAACTACTTTCACTGTCACACTCATTATTTCCACTTTACTTTATTTTTTAGTTTATTTTTAACTTATCTTTATTTTCTATTGTTATTCTGTTAGGCATTGGTTCTTGCACATTTACTCCTGATACACTTTATATTTTTATTTTCACTTATATTTGATAGTTTTTTTTAGTTTTAAAAAAAAAATCCTCTATTTAATTGTTCCTAAAGTTTGGAGCAATCTCTGGCACAAGAATTTCATTCAGGATTAATAAAACTATATCTTATCTTACCTTTAATCTTGTGTGTGTGTATATATATATGTGTGTGTGTGTGTGTGTGTGCCCTTTAATTTCTTAATCATACTTCTTCCTCATAGTCCAGTCAGACATTTACTTTTACCAAAAGAAAGTGTGACTGATTAACAGAAGTGATATGACATGTCAAGGGGAAAAATAGATTTCTTTCCGCATGCTCCTGATCACAGTCAGCACCTCTATTCTGTATATAAAGGCAGCTGATCGTTGGTTCCTACAACAGAATTCAGCGAATCAGTTGACTTCTTACTGCCTAACATTCACTGTCAGCAGACACGTAAGTGTTCAGTCATTTATTTTCTTCTTGCTATGGACCAAACGTGTTTCTATTTCTGATCTTAATTAATACATTTAATGTCAATAGTGGAATGTTTTGATTAAATTGATCATTAAATGTTTCAGTTTGTCATGACTACATTTGGAGCTAAATGTTAATCACATGCTTGGCAACTTTATATCCTATTTAATTTACTCATGGTATTTCTTTCATGCAGTCATCCACGATGGCCAGCTGCATCACACACCTTGAGGTGTCCATTGATGAAACTGATGAGAAAATGCTCCAGTCAAAAGGATTCAAGAGAATCTATCCTGATCTGAACAAAGGGACAGGAAGTAAGCCCATCTATCTTTGGTACAAAGCAGAGCCTGACTCGAAACCGATCACCAGGGTTCAGATTACATTCAACGATGAGATGGCTATTGGATTGATCAAGGCAGGGTACTCAAAAATCCCAAAGAACCTGAAAGCTGGAAAATGTGGTTGTCCACTCTACCTGTGGTACTACAGGGGCAACACAGAGTATGATGTTCCCATAGTGGAGATTGATGTCACTCAAAATGCAGAAAATGAAGCCAATAAGTTCAGGTTTGGCTGGGAAAGATTGTCCTGTGATGTGAACCGAGGCGCAGGAGGAGACTATATCCACATCTGGGTGAAGAGAGGGAAAGAAACATACATCTGTGATGTCGATGCCACTGATTCCTTCGGAACAGACGCCGACTACTTGACAAAAGGCTACATCCGTGTGGATGAAGATACTAACAGGGGTGCAAGAGGAGCCTATGTCTTCATCTGGTTCCGTATGACCACTGACCGCAGTCTGGCACTCACTGATCTTGAAGTCTCCACTAATAGAAGAGAATATCAGGCACTTCAGCAGCGAGGTTACCAGCAAGTGACGGTTGACCTGAACGAGGGAACCGGAGGTGAACAGGTGTACCTGTGGTACAAGCGAGACCAAGACAACGACCCCATTAAGTGCATCACCCTGCTCCTCAACCCAGATGCTTTTAAAGTGTACAAGGAGGCTGGTATCAAGGTTATTACCAAGAATCTCAACCAAGGCACCAAAGGCAACATTGAGTACCTGGCTGTTTATCAGTGAAGGCCTGAGAAAGCCTCTCAACAAAAATGGAAGCACAGTCCACCATTTTCTCTCTATTTCTTCAGTATATCAAACAATGTGATTAATCATATTGCAGTAATACTGTACTACTGGTGATATGAGAGAGTACCAATGGTATGTGGGTTCTTCTGTTGTACTTGCTGTCAGTTAAACCAATCAAACGATTTGAAATGTCTGCTTGATACAATGATACTATTAAATGATTGAATATCAACACTCTGAATCACTTTATTCTGCACACCTCCTGCTTCTCACTCAAGACAAATTTACACGTGACATGTTTGCTTCTAGGAAACTTCATCGTCTCCCATCATTCTTATCACTCACATCATATCACCCATACTTATCAAACAGCAAAAAGTGACTCTTTTATTCACTTTTATTGGTCACAAATGTATTATGATGTTAAAATGCTCTATAGCACAAGTCAGGAGGTTCCTCAAGTGTGTTTAAAGAATGATGCATGCATGATTGCAGTACAGTAACATGGGTGATCACACAGCTTTTGAGATATATTTGTTCAAACCAGCTGTGGTCATGAAGAATGTTCTCTGAAGCCAAATGAATAACTCAAGATAAGGTCATTTTACACTTTGCATCGAGGCAACTAAACAGGATGCAAACAAAAAGAACACATCTGATGCTGATTTTGTTTGCAATCATTTCCCATGCATCTTTACTGTCTGCACTCGTCACTGTGGTACTAAATTCAACTTATCATACAGTAGTTCTGTCATTCATTCATAGGCAGCAGAATTTCCTTCCTGTTCCAGTTTAGTTTTTTTTAATCTCTTTTCTTTGCAGATCATTTTAAATGATTTCATCCTTTTTTTATTTTATAAAAGTATTAGATTGCTATATATTAACAATATTTAACTTTTCTACTTAAAGTTACTTGGCTCTTTGGCACATTCTTAAGTCGAGTTATTCATTCATATTCTCCGAGCTTGTTGGTATTGGTTCACATATAGGAAGATATATTTGTGCTGTCTGTTACATCATAAAAATAAACGTTTTTCTATGTGTATCCTGAAACATGTTTTCACATCTTCCTCTTCACCCTTATTTTGGTGTAAAGAAACAGCCAAATAAAAATGTCTGTAGCTTCTGAATCACTCTGACTATAATCATTGATGAGTTGCCAGACAGAAGACGCCTTCAAGTTGGTTTTTTTGTGAAAGTGTCATAAACACTTAAGGTGAAACAGAAAGAGGACAGTAAGCCTCTGAGGTCAGTAAAAACAAAAAAACAAAAAAAAGTACAAATAAGGGTGTGTTTTTCTTTAGAGTTGTAAGTACACTATCAGTGAACACCTGACTCATAATGACTATTCTACTGTGCTTTTTAAGGGCAATGCAGCATTTCAATCAAACATCTTGTGGAGCCTTGTAATCATTACATTACAACAGTACATGTGGTATAACTAATAAACTATAAAAAAAATTCCTGGATCCAGATCCAGATCACCACCAAAATCAAATTGATTGTTTTTTGGGACACTTCCAAACTCTCCTGAATATTTCATCGAAATCTGTCAAGAACTCCTTGTGTTATCTTGTTAATGTGACGCACACAAAAGATGTGGTCACATTTATATGTTGGTTATTTTGGTGCAGAGATAGGACAAATTCGGGTTTTGAACATATATTTTCTGATCTGTATGTGGATCTGTCCAGCGTTTGAGGTAACTTTAATTCAGTCTTTAAGGACTTAGTTTTGATGTAATACCGGAAAGGGTCAAGAGGGGGCAGCGGGACATTGGACTACTGGCCGGAACTCACCTGTGTGCTGCTGTTGCTTTCCGTGTCAGATTGAAACGAGGAGCCAACGCAGCAACAGTCTAACGTTGTCCTGTCCTGCTTATTCCTTATATTTATCAGGTTAGTGTGATGTATAAGCACTAATACGATGAAGTATAACATGTAAGAGTTTCAGGATGTATTTAAGATCACCTGTGAGAAGAGTAAAGGTGTTTTTGTTATATCTGAGTACTTAATTACGGTCCGTGAGTTTTGCTAGCATGGTGGTGAATGGTTAGCTATTAGCTACCGCCATGTGTCCTCTTTACATTTGAGTTGAACGCTCAGGGGCTCTTTTGTCTAGAATTGCACTTCAAACTGAATTGATTAACCAAATGTACCTGCATATGTCTTGTTATTTCACTCACTTGGAGTTAAAGTTACATTGGTAAAACCACTATTTGTGTTACTGTTATGGAAATGTGATTTCATTGATACAAATGTTATTGTTATGAAAGTATGGTTTAAAAACATGTTAAATGAAATTAAAGATTGAAACGAGGAGCCAACGCAGCAACAGTCTAACGTTGTCCTGTCCTGCTTATTCCTTATATTTATCAGCACTGTTTGCATGGTCTTATGTTTGAGACCTGTAACATTAACAAACTAAGAAACAAATATGTTTCTATTTCTGATCTTAATTAATACATTTAATGTCAATAGTGGAATGTTTTGATTAAATTGATCATTAAATGTTTCAGTTTGTCATGACTACATTTGGAGCTAAATGTTAATCACATGCTTGGCAACTTTATATCCTATTTAATTTACTCATGGTATTTCTTTCATGCAGTCATCCACGATGGCCAGCTGCATCACACACCTTGAGGTGTCCATTGATGAAACTGATGAGAAAATGCTCCAGTCAAAAGGATTCAAGAGAATCTATCCTGATCTGAACAAAGGGACAGGAAGTAAGCCCATCTATCTTTGGTACAAAGCAGAGCCTGACTCGAAACCGATCACCAGGGTTCAGATTACATTCAACGATGAGATGGCTATTGGATTGATCAATGCAGGGTACTCAAAAATCCCAAAGAACCTGAAAGCTGGAAAATGTGGTTGTCCACTCTACCTGTGGTACTACAGGGCAACACAGAGTATGATGTTCCCATAGTGGAGATTGATGTCACTCAAAATGCAGAAAATGAAGCCAATAAGTTCAGCTTTGGCTGGGAAAGATTGTCCTGTGATGTGAACCGAGGCGCAGGAGGAGACTATATCCACATCTGGGTGAAGAGAGGGAAAGAAACATACATCTGTGATGTCGATGCCACTGATTCCTTCGGAACAGACGTCGACTACTTGACAAAAGGCTACATCCGTGTGGATGAAGATACTAACAGGGGTGCAAGAGGAGCCTATGTCTTCATCTGGTTGCGTATGACCACTGACCGCAGTCTGGCACTCAGTGATCTTGAAGTCTCCACTAATAGAAGAGAATATCAGGCACTTCAGCAGCGAGGTTACCACCAAGTGACGGTTGACCTGAACGAGGGAACCGGAGGTGAACAGGTGTACCTGTGGTACAAGCGAGACCAAGACAACGACCGCATTAAGTGCATCACCCTGCTCCTCAACCCAGATGCTTTTAAAGTGTACAAGGAGGCTGGTATCAAGGTTATTACCAAGAATCTCAACCAAGGCACCAAAGGCAACATTGAGTACCTGGCTGTTTATCAGTGAAGGCCTGAGAAAGCCTCTCAACAAAAATGGAAGCACAGTCCACCATTTTCTCTCTATTTCTTCAGTATATCAAACAATGTGATTAATCATATTGCAGTAATACTATACTACTGGTGATATGAGAGAGTACCAATGGTATGTGGGTTCTTCTGTTGTACTTGCTGTCAGTTAAACCAATCAAATGATTTGAAATGTCTGCTTGATACAATGATACTATTAAATGATTGAATATCAACACTCTGAATCACTTTATTCTGCACACCTCCTGCTTCTCACTCAAGACAAATTTACACGTGACATGTTTGCTTCTAGGAAACTTCATCGTCTCCCATCATTCTTATCACTCACATCATATCACCCATACTTATCAAACAGCAAAAAGTGACTCTTTTATTCACTTTTATTGGTCACAAATGTATTATGATGTTAAAATGCTCTATAGCACAAGTCAGGAGGTTCCTCAAGTGTGTTTAAAGACTGATGCATGCATGATTGCAGTACAGTAACATGGGTGATCACACAGCTTTTGAGATATATTTGTTCAAACCAGCTGTGGTCATGAAGAATGTTCTCTGAAGCCAAATGAATAACTCAGAATAGGATCATTTTACACTTTGCATCGAGGCCACTAAACAGGATGCAAACAAAAAGAACACATCTGATACTGATTTTGTTTGCAATCATTTCCCATGCATCTTTACTGTCTGCACTCGTCACTGTGGTACTAAATTCAACTTATCATACAGTAGTTCTGTCATTCATTCATAGGCAGCAGAATTTCCTTCCTGTTCCAGTTTAGTTTTTTTTAATCTCTTTTCTTTGCAGATCATTTTAAATGATTTCATCCTTTTTTATTTTATAAAAGTATTAGATTGCTATATATTAACAATATTTAACTTTTCTACTTAAAGTTACTTGGCTCTTTGGCACATTCTTAAGTCGAGTTATTCATTCATATTTCAGTTTTCTTCTCCGAGCTTGTTGGTATTGGTTCACATATAGGAAGATATATTTGTGCTGTCTGTTACATCATAAACATAAACGTTTTTCTATGTGTATCCTGAAACATGTTTTCACATCTTCCTCTTCACCCTTATTTTGGTGTAAAGAAACAGCCAAATAAAAATGTCTGTAGCTTCTGAATCACTCTGACTATAATCATTATGTCAGAAACACTTAAGGTGAAACAGAAAGAGGACAGTAAGCCTCTGAGGTCAGTAAAAACAAAAAAGAAATACAAATAAGGGTGTGTTTTTCTTTAGAGTTGTAGGTACACTATCAGTGAACACCTGACTCATATTGACTATTCTACTGTGCTTTTTAAGGGCAATGCAGCATTTCAACTTTGAGTTACACTCATTCATGAAAATCAGAAATTATGGCTGCATATTCGTGGGGGTGTATTGACACAAAAACATAGCTCAATAGTTTTGTATTGTGCTAGCACCCTGCTAACATGCTAAAGTACATTTCAGCAGTCACTTCTTGCTGCTCTGTCACAACATCTAAATGTTTATGGTCCAGGTTTCAAAGCCGTTCAAAGAAATATTTGACATTTTATGTTCAGACAAGTGTGACGCAAACTATGTTTAAATTACATGTAAATGGCTGCTGTTGCAAAGAAGAGGTCTCCCAACTATTTATTTATTACAACTTTAATTAACCAGGGAAAAGTCTCATTCAGATTTAAAATCTCTTTTACAAGAGACAAGCAGGGTTACAAAAAACAGACAAATACAGTTTACATTGTAGATATGTCCTTTGGTGCTATATAAATAAAACTGACTTATTATCCACTTACTATTTTATTTCCTCTACTTTAGAATGTTGGTCAAGTGACCAAAAAAAGTAGATTTTGAGTCAAGAGTTTTTGTGGAACAACTTTTATCAGACGTTCTTAGATAATATTTATAATGCATTGAGTATTGGCTATGTATGTATAAGAGAAGACATTCCATTTACTTCTGTCTATAACATGATAGCATTCAAATAAGACTGCATGTGTCAAAAACAGGTGAATGTGATTGGCAGAGCCATGTATGTACAGCAGCTATGCTCTTCAGGACAGACCAGATGATGTCATTTAAAGGTGTGGCTGCAGTGGGATGTGAGTCTGCAACCACATGCAGTATCTATCCACAGGAAAAACCCCTGAGCTCCAGCAGCTCCTGCTCTGAATGTGTCTGCAGCCTCTCTCCCTGCCACAGTCTGGGACTCCGTTTTGTCAGCGTCAGCAAATAGAGCCTGCAGAAACAACAATCTCCTCCGACACACACACACACACACACACACACACACAGACACACACACACACACACACACACACACACACACACACACACACACACACACACACACACACACACACACACACACACACACACACACACAAATTAAGAGACAGGAACAGAAATGTGCATGTCATCTCATTCTCAAATCCATTCACTCAGATCATTTGCCACAGATTTAGAGGAACAGTTCAGCCAGAAATGAAAATTAAGGCAATTTCTATTAACTGTTATGCTGAGTTCACATGACAATTCTGATTTGTTGCATTAATGTGGTACAGATTTGTTTTCTTCAGGGCTGTGTGAAAAAAAGTCAGATTTGAGTCACTTTATATGCATTCCTAAATCAGATACATACCTGATTCATATGTGAATGAATGAGAACGGTCAGATCAGTATTCGTGTAGCTTTGGCATACATGCATGAGCTGAGCGCCATTGTCATCGTTTGCTGTTCTCCAGAGCCAAGTGTTATCCATACATTCACTACTACACTGTTTGACCTGCCCAGGCAAAGATTTAAAATCTAAGATCTGGAAACATGAGATTAATTATCTTGTTTTAAAAGTTACTTACTGTTTATTATCTACTACGACCAACTTATTCTAAGATAAAATGATCTTGCTGCATGGACAGATAATTTCACTGGTATTGAGCCATTTTCTCCTCAAACTCAGTGTTTATTTCTTGTATTTTAGCTACTCTTTTTTTTGCAGCACATATATTTCAGTTTGAATACCACGAGGTGTCTCACAGATATGATGTTTCCTGTGTTTGGTGATGCAGATGAATCATAGAAAAATGTGTGCAGACATAACATTTCAGAGGACAGTCGTGTTCACATCAGAGCTAAGTACAGGTCACCTGTGATTGTGAATGTGAACCATCAAGATAACCAAATCTGATTTGAGCAAAAGATTCAGCATTGAACAATGAGGATTGGAACATGAAAAACCAGAGGTCTCAGACATCATCCCTGGTTATGTGCACCTTTCTCAGATGGGGAGCACATAATGATTTTACCTTATATCTTAAAAAAGGTTGTAAAAAATATTATAAATCACCAATACATATGAACCTGACATCATTAGGGAATTTTCTCAGCTTAGAAAAAAGCTCCTCTAGACCAACATAGGACTTTACAGGTTAAAGAGCACTAATCACAGCCCACAAATTGAACTGGATCGGTGATATACCCCTTTAAAATGGTTAAATTAGGGTCAGGTGTGTGTAGTGGAGAGTGTTAGAGGTCAGGGGGAGATAGAAAACCAATCTGTGAGGGCCTGTATTTACAGCATGGGAGGGAGGAAAGTGATGGCGAGAGGAGGAGGAGGAGGAGGGGACTCCTATGTATGTTGTGTTTCGTCAACAGGAAGGGAGAGGGGGGGAGAGAAGAGGCCAAACAGAAACAAACGGAACAGAAACACAATGAAGGATCCAGAGAGAGAAAACAGACTGTCAGATACAATAATAAGAGGTAGACGCAGAGCAACACGGCAGAAAGACGTCGCTTTATATCAAATAAAACACATTCACCATGAGCGTGACACACTGACGCTGCTATGAGCAGCTAAACATGTCAGAGGATGTAAGACCCTGAGGGTGAAACAGCAGAACAACAACTGTACCGAGCTCCTCCATAGATTTTATCTGCTTTCTTTTCTTCTATTGTTTCTCCATTTCTAATAAATTCACATGTTAAAATTGTATCTAGCTTCATGATGCACTCTTTCTTTTTGGTCAGTATCCTGCATAATGTGTAGTGTATGATGAGCAAACCATTTCCTGCATGTTTCTTGTATTCTCAGTCAATATGCTCACATTATAAACATTTGTAATTATTAAACACTAACAATTATAAATACACAGTATGACATGCTTATGAAATTAAAAGAGATTAAACTAGAATGGCATTCAGTACAGAGTTCATTCCTCCACCAAGGCCCAACAATCCTGCAAATGTCTGCTTAGCTAGCCTGATCCCTCCAAGAAGATTTGTTGAGGCCGGTTCAGCAGTTTAAAGGGAAAAATCCTCATCATGTGATGTTAAAGACAGTGGAAACATTTCCTGGATCTGCACCAATGGGTTCTTTCCTGACCCATGGCCCAATCCAACAAGTTTTGTGGAACTCCTTCCTGTAAAATCCTACAAACAAACCAACAAACAAACTTCTCAAAAGTATTTAAAATACTTCACATGGGCTCATTGTAAAAAAGCGTAACACTCACAGTGGCCTAAGTTTTGGTGTACATTAGTTTCTAAAAGCATATTTTATGTAACACTTGCATACTTTTACTCAAATTACAATTTCAATGCAGGACTTTTATATGTAATGGAATACTTTTACTTAAGTAAAATACCTGAATATTTCTTCCACAGTTGGATACATGAACCAACCATGTTACACACTGATGTTTTGGGGTGTGACACATTTTGTAATGATTTATAGCATATAGTTACTGTACCTCTGCCAAGGAGGTTATGTGATTGGTTCTGTTTATTTGTCTGTTTTTTTAGCAGGATTACGCAAAAACTAATGGACGGATTTGCATGAAATTTTCACCAAAGATGGACCCTAGCATATCCTAGAGATGGTTACATTTTGGTGATGATCTGGTGAGAGATGTGACTGGTACTTCTGGAATAAGGGGCTTTGTCGACCATAGAGTTTTTTCCCTGCTGAAAATGCCAGGTGCTCTTCTGAAAATACCCTGGCTCTGGATGAAGGGAGGGCTGAAGGAAGTAGGACGAGAGGACAGACCTGCTGGTCTATGTGGGTCCCGCCAAATGTGCAGCGCTCAGCGTAGAAAAGATGCTCAGCGCCTCGTCACGCTACTGGCATTTGTAGCGTAGTGTAAATACACGGTGCTCCCATTGCAAATAATTTTTAAAAATATCATATAATTCCATCCATCAATTAAAGAAATGTTAGAATGTATGATTATTTCCAATAAAACATCTAAAATCAAAGTTCTTATCAGATGGGAAACCATGGAACCCTGGAAATCTTATCAAATGTGGGTCAGTGGTCTAATTTGTGGTCAGTGGTCTAAATCTTCGCCCTGCTACGCAAAGGGAAACTGCTGCAATCTCTCCCCCTCTCTCTAATTCTTGTACACTAATCCATCAAACGGCCACTCGTCACACTGCACTCCATAGAAACTACCCCTCTGACATTCTCTGTCAGCAGACTGCTTCCACTGTAGACACACAGCTAAAATCAGCTTTCAGTTTGTTTTTATTGGAGTGGTGGTGACAGCTGGGGGGGAAGGGAGGCAGAGAGAGGACTCACAACGAGGAGAAAGAGAGAAAAAAGGAGACAATGGCTGCCAGCTCTATTTAAACTCAGCATCCTATATTCACAGACCGGAGATGTCTGCTACATTTAAGTACCATTTCTTGAGGGATTCTTGTTTTAATGGTGCACACACAGTCCTTTAATTAAGGCCATGAGCTGACTCTTCATCCTCAAAGGCACCAAATGACCTCTACTGTCATGCCAGAATGTGACATGACAGTATTTATCAGAGGCAGAGGAAACAGTGACACCTGGTGGCATCAAGTGGGAGGACAGCTAGATAAGATAAGATAAGATAAGATATCCCTTTATTAGTCCCACAGTGGGGAAATTTACAGCTGCAGCCTCATACAGGATATTTGTTAAGTGGGATGTACAGTTGGTGGTTCTGAGCTTGTGAGGATGCAAAATGGATAACAATTTTTTAAAAAGTCTGTCAGAAGAGTTTTGTAAAATATTCAATCTAAGCATTTGTTTAATGGGTCAACTATTTTATTTAGCAAGATAAAAAAATAATTATCCAAATTCCCATTAGGAAACGGTCATTTTGACACCTTCTCAAGCATAGTGGTCTCTTTAAAGGTTAGCTTAAGAATCCAAAGACTAAAAGAATGAGACAGACACAAACTACATATAAGTAACCAATCAATAACAATTCACACGGGTTGCTATTGATTTGTGAATTCAAAGAATCAAAAAGTTCCAGGAGGATGGTTTCAACAAATCACATGAATCAACCAAAAGTAAAAACTTTGTCTTCTCTACCTGTCCACTGGTTCCTCGCTACTGTAACTATGAATGATGATGACTATCATTTTGATCATTTTTCATTTTGAAGCATGGAGTTTGGGATTACGACCATCACCATCCTGGTTCTTTGTACCCAGAAGTGATCACATTTGTAAAAGAGAGAAGAGCTGCAGGGGAAATCCTGATGGATCTGACTGAGAGACCCTGAGGACACACTGTGAAAGTGACTTGTCAATCATAATGTAGTCAAACTCTTAACGCAGACCCCTTTATTACTCTGAACGACACCATAAATTACTAAATGAATGTCAAGGTGTTGGAGATGACTTGAAAGTCAACACAGAGACCATGAACTCATCAGGAAACTGTTAAGTGAGAAAATACATCAAGTGAGATGTAGCATCATTTTCTCCTAAGCTTACACACAATCATGGTCATTGGTCTATTCATGGACTTTGTTGACAACAGAAAACAATATTTCCAAACCCACAACTGTAATATGGTGACAGACTGGTAGAGGGTTCAGTCTAACTGCTAAACAGCTGCATCCTTTATTACTGATTGAAAACAATATTTAATACATATTACAAAACATACACAGCAATATGTTTACTGTAAAATACTTTCTAATCAATCAACCATCTCTAGTTTTAGCATTTTTGTGTATTCTTACATGCAAACTGTGCTGACAGATTCTTGAACACCATCATTTTGATAAAGTCATCCCTATTTTAACAAATGCATAGTCAACAAATTAGTGCATAAGCTAAGTCTTACTAGATGTAGATCTCCAGTGTGATCAGTCAGGCGTTACACACAACACCTCAGGGTATTAAAAGCAAACGTCTTGCTTTGCAGGGGAAACCAAAGAGAAAATGTGGTTTAGCAAAGGCACCGCTAGCCTTAGGGGCCGTTTACACGACGACCGTTTCACCAAAGAACGGACACCTTTTGTTGCGTTTTGGCCGTCCCTTTAGATGAGAACGGCGTTTTCGGGGACTGAAGCCGCAAACTTTGGAAAACGGGCTCCAGAGTGGAAACTTTTCAAAAGCCACCATATCGGTGTCGTGAAAACAGGAAAAATGCAACTCTAGGTGAAAACGATGACGACACAGCCCCGCTTCCTGCAAGACTTTTTGTCATGTACATAGACAGCAAACAGCCTACTATGGCCAGAACAACAACAACAAAACAACATTTGACTGTCTGGTTTTGTTTGTGCTGCAGACTCTCCTCCAATGTACATTTGCTGAACCACCACTGTGATCTTATTCTGTGTTGAATTTGAAAAGTTGCACCACCAACTACTGCCTTGGCATACAGACTACAGCGTTTTCAGGAAACAGCGTTTTGGAAATGCAAAGACCCATCTGGTGAATCACAATACTCAGAGTAAACCAACAAACAGACAAACAGTAGACGCAGGCTTCAGGGATTTCACCGCTGGACTCGCTGGTCATGTTGACTGTATGAAAGGTCAGACAACATCTCCAGCGGACATCAGTAAATCATATGATACACTTGGTGCGACCTTTAGAGTGTTAAAGGTCTACTGGGAGTTCCTGACGGAGAACTTGATGCTGTGGTTATGGAGGCGGTCAATCAGACTGGTTTTATAGAAGGCAGCTCCTGGAGCGTAGACCCCTCCACTGTCAATGACAAAACAAAGACATAAAGATATGATAGGAGGACCAAATCTCCACATTTATGACAGACAGGGACAGAAGATTGAACTGACCTCCTGGGGAGAGAGTGGAGTTCATTCAGCAAGGTCACAGCTGCTTGGACAAGAGCAGAAACTGTAGCTACATAACCAGGCTCTGTGTCAGAACAAAAACACAAACATGGAGATTAGAAAGCTTCTCAAATGTTCCAACATATGGTTTACAGCACAAAACACACAGGATTCTTGTCATATAAAGAAAAGCACTGATAATAAAGTAACAGTTCACCCAAAAAGTTTAGTTTTAAATCCTAAAAGAGCAAAATGACTCCATACAGCTAATGTGAAGTCATGATTTGAAAAGATGTTATTTAGCACGTTTTAAGCCTTTTACTACAGCCTCTGATCTATAAGCGTTAATGTGCACCCCATCCTGTATGCTAACATTGTGAGTTCTCATTGGTCTCGTCTAACGGCGCATGTACTCATGTGCACCTTCCTCAGACGGGGTGCGTGCTGATGTTTTCATCTTGGAGCCTACACTGGAGATTTCACTTTAAAACAGGTTGCAAACATATTTTCAGATCAATAGAGGATCACGAGGAGTCTGGAGACGGGAGGATTACACCACAAAAGCTGTATGGAGTCATTTTATGTTTGTATGTGTATGTGGTTTCAGTCGATTTTATTTAATATTTTTAAATAAGTATGCATTTCCTTTGGTTGTTTATGAGAATGCTGTAACACTGTTTTGCTGTGAAACTCCAGAAATGGTTTGTGGACTAAGAAACGTTTCCATCGGCAAAGGTTGAACAGTTCTTTTTATGGTTCTGTTACACTCAAGTGTCCCAGTAAGCCATGACAGCCGACATGCACAAAATATTGATTATTCACACCAGTGAAAAAGGCCTATACACCCACAAAAGTGCCCAGGATGATTTGTGTAGTATTAAAATACATATATGGTACATATACTTGTGATTCTAACAGCAGTAGAAGCCTTGTTCTGTCAGAATTAGGTAAGGCAGTTTTACCTGCTCCTACGACCCGAGTGCAAATCTTGGCGTTGGGTCTGCCCTGTGTGGGGTCGGTACCCTCAGAGTAACCCTCCCCAAAAAAGGTCAGGCTGAAAGAGGTGTCCTCTATCTGAGAACAGAGAATGATGGGAGAGGAACTGAATGAGAGGAAAATCCATGAAACTCCAGCACGATGTTGCAGCACAATAACCCATAAAATAAAACTCCAGTAAATACTGTATGTACATGCTTGTTAGAAGTGTTAACAAGACATATTATATCTGTAATAATCTGTAATAAAGTAGGGAACAGTAAGCTTTTCATATTGTTTTTTTAAATTTGTAACTGACCAAGTAAATTTAATTTGCCACCACTCTAACATCAGTGTGTCAGAAACTGTTCTTAATCTAAAGTTTTTCCATTTTAATATTTAATATTCACGACTAAACAGTTAACAATCATGGAAAAGAACATCCTCAGAATTTAACACCTTCAAGGATCAAGGATAACTTCATTAATCCCAAATTGCTGTGCAGCCAGCACAACATAAAACAACATAAAACAGACAATAATAATACATTTAACAATCAGACATCAACAATGCAACAGATAATAAAAACAAATGTAAGATAAAAACAACATCAAAATAGTTACAACTCTTTGAGTGACTGTGCAGAAAGTTTGACTTCTGTGTATTAAAAACTGCAAGTCAGCACTGTCTGAGAAAAGATGCATCAGCCTTCATGATCAGCTACCTCAGTCTAAAGGTTTATCACCCCAGGAGGTCCACAAGGACACGGTGGTAAAACTAGGAGAGCGCATCACCCTCAGACAACTACTTCTGCCCCAAGATAAAGGAGGAGCTCACTGATGGCCATCTTGTTGAAATTACAACAAATATGTTGAACTCATACAGTATTTGTGTTACCTGCTTCATGGTTGGACCAGACTTGGAGAATAAGCCAAAGGAGAAGAATGATGGGAACTTTGGAAGAGATAAAAAAACAAATATCCATCCATTAAACTCATGTCACTGTAAAAAAAAAACTGTGCTTATAGCTAAATTACATGAAGTGTGACTCTATAAATAACATTTAGTTTCAAGAAGTCTTTGTTGAGTTTTTTGAGTTTGAGTTTGAGTCTTTATTTTGAACATGTAATAAAAAACAAAACTAAAAAACAAACAAACCAACAAAATAACATTTAAATGTGCAAAATTAAATAGCCTTGTACATAACAAAAAAAATCTTGAATTGCTCTGCTGATAAGTAAAGCATTAAAACTGTATAATCCACGTAGATTTGAAACGTTTTTCTGCTCATAACCATCAAATAGTATAACAGTCGACGAACTGCCGCTGCAAGCATAGCTTTCAGAAAGCCTTTCCAGTACATATCCACACCCAACTGTGACATCCATTCACCTTTAAATGAGTCTGAATGCTTTTGCTGCCTTTAAAATCCATTACCAAGAGATTACCTGCTCTGAGAGAGAAACTCAGATATTAAAATAAGAGGGTGGCTGATGAACTCTGTGGCTACCGTGGTGAGGAGTTTCCTGCCCAGGCTGAATTTGACCATGAACCAGAAGAGTAGGCTGCCACAGAAGAGCTTCACTACTGAGAAGAGGCCACCGACCCCGACATAGGCGCTGTACTGGACCTGTGGGTGGAGGAAAGAGAGGCTGTGAAAAGCAGAGTGTAAATGATGCAAAGGGAAATTAAAGGTGGCCAACAGGGAGAAAAAAAAAGAGATGATGGGAATAGTGGTAAACTCAGAGAGAAGGGAGATGGCACAGAAGAAGGAATAAGGTATGGAAGTGAAGTGATAAAAGGAAGGGAGATAGGTGGAAGAAGAGAAGGTGGGAAGGGATGAGGAGGCTTGACAGTGGTGTGAGAAAGTATTGGACCTGCTCCTGGTTTCTTCTATTTTTGTGTGTATCTCATACTAAACTGTGTCAGATCTTCAAACAAAATTTACCATAAAACAAAGGAAATGTGAATAACCACAAAATGAAAGTTTTAAATGATAATTTCATTTAATGAGGCTAAAGGTTTATGCAAAGCACCAGTGTGAAAAGTCCCCCCCTGATCTTAATATCTAGTTTCACCACCTTTAGCAGCAACAACCTCAACCAAACTCTTCTGATGACTGGAGATCCGTCTCTGACATCACTGAGGTTGAATTTAAGCCCACTCTTCTTTACAGAGCTGCTTTAGTTTTGTGAGCATGAACTGACCTTTATAGGTCCCACCACAGCATCTCAATGGGGTTCAGGTCCAGACTTTGACGAGGCCACTCCCAAACTTTAATTTAATTCCTTTTGAGCCTTTCAGAGGTGGACTTACTCTTATGACCCAGTTGTGATTAAGATTCAACTCACAGACTGATGACCTGACATCCTCCTTCAGGATTTTCTGGTAGAGCAGAATTAATCCTGTCATCCTGGTCCTGAGGCAGCAAAGCATCCCCACAACATCACACTGACACCTCCATGCTTGACCGTAGGTACAGTATAATGTCCTTTTAGTAGAAAGCTGTGTCTTCAAACAGTTCAACTTTAGACTCATCAGTCCACAGAATATTCTCCCAAAAGCTCTGAGGGTCATCAAGGTGTGTTGTGTCAAACTTCAGACGAGCCTTAATGTTCTTCTGGGTCAGCAGTGGTTTTCACCTCACCACTCTCCCATGGGTGACATTTTTACTCAGCGTCTTTGTGGAGCCATGAACTCTGACCTTTATTGTGGAGAGAGAGGTCTGCAGTTCATTGGATGTTTTATGGATCTTTTGTGACTTCCTGAATGAGCCTTCGTCGAGCTCTTAGATGAACTTTGGAAGATCGGCCACTTCTGGGAACGTTCACTATTGTTCCAAGTCTTCTCCATTAGAAGATGATGTGTCTCTCTGTGGATCTGTGGAGTAGCTTTGTAATCCTTCCCTGACTGATGTATTTCAATCACCTTCTTCCTCATCTCTTCCTCATCTCTTTAGATTTTGTCATAATGTCCTACTGGTGAGATCTACTAGTTCATGTTCTATTTAAGTGATGATTTGATTGAACAGGTTCTGGTAGTAATCAGTTCTGGGTGTGTCTAGTCCAGCTGCAAACAGTTATTGATGTAGTTTGTAGTTTTTGTTTTTTTAATTTAGTTTCTAAGGGTGTGAAAACCTGTTCACTCTGGTGATTTAGGCAGTGGATAACATTTTTGACTTATTAAATAAAATTATCATTTAAAACTTGCATTTTGTGTTTACTCAGGTTACTTTTGTTTTTATGTTAAATTTTGTTTGAAAACACAGTTTAGTATGAGAATCACACAAAAATAGAAGAAATCAGGAGCGGGTTGAACACTTTTTCACCCCGCTGTAGATGCAGAGGTATAGAGGATAAAAGCGGTGGGAAGAGATGCAGAATCAGATGGTGGGAGGACGGAGAGAAAAAGAGCGAGGCTGCAGGGATGTCAAAGGGAGTCATTATAATCCCACAGTGGGGAGCAAAGACATTAATCACTATAGCTGACTCAGCATATTTCCACTTTGCTGGAAGATGGTTCTCTATACAACATCATGGGATGGTTTAATTAAGGCCTGTGTCTCTGATCAAAACAGTGACAGCTGTTGGAACGGCTGACCTAGTTACAGGTACAGTAGATGATCTGCTTTTCACAACCAGGATACAGCGTCGCAGAAAACATAAGAAGACAAAAGTGCTCTTGATTCTGAATGTTAAACCTCTTTGTGTCATTTAATGCGGTGAACTGGGTTCCTGAGAACAGACAGCACTGAGACATTAATCTCTCTGGTCCTGAAATGCACTCATGCAGAGCAAAATATTTTGATGCATGCACAGTTATTTACTACCTCCAATATAGTATGAAAATGTATTGATTGCATGGAAATCTACAAGTGTTCATTTGGCAGACACGTCCGTCCAAACCAACGTACAGACAGGGTGCAGTCGATGCCCCATTAAATCAACGAGTCAAGCGTCGCTGGATCATAACTCACAGGGTTAGAAAGCACACTGAGCAGTTCTCTCCCTCTCTCTGAAACAAGAGTTTTGACCACTAGTGGTGCAATGGAGCAACGTTTTCATGCTTCACTAGAATGTGCAGATGAAAAAAGATGACATGATACATATTCCTGTTTACTACAAGGGCGTCCTGTGTCATGTACTGTATAGTGCATGCAGACATCCTGCTGATCAACAATCGATGGTGCTGAAGTGCCAAGAAAGGCCAGCGATGCACCAGAAGATGAGGAGAGGGAGATTTATATATACATTCAACTGGTAGTAGCTTTAACAGCCACCAGTGCAATAAAAAACAGGAAACAAGGTGTTGATAGAACCTTACTGGTGATTGCTGTTCCTCCTCGTAAAGGAAACGCTGGGTTCTCTTGACCACTGAGGGGTCAGAACCCATAAATGGGATGACATACTGCTCGATCTCCTTGCTGAAGAACAGAAAACCCCTGGACACACAGACACAAACACATACAACATATTACACAAGTAGAAAGCAAACTGGTCTACAGTACATCCACCATATCCTCCTCTGTTTACAGCATCACCACAGCACCATTTAAAGTCTTCTAAATCTGTGTCTCCCTCCCTGCTAAAGGGCTGATGATCGGCCATCGGGCAAAGTCAGTCAGCGAGCTCTACTTTTTGTGGTCTGTCCCGCACAGTTTGCACTAGTCGACCGTTGTCTGCGGCTTTTTCGGCGATTGTTCATTTGAAGCCAAATCAGCGCACGAGAGGAGAGGTGAGGAAGCAAGCAAACGTCTGCAGTCACGAGGGCACAAACAGAAACTTCTCATGTTTTTCATTAATCATTGCAATTCACAAATATTACTTTAAAAAAAGTCTATTCAGTGATTCACATGTTTGTTTGTTTCAGATTAGGGCTAGTGAAAGGAAAATATTGGGTTCTTAAAATGACGTGTTTCTAAAGTTGCTCAGTATATTTGTTTAGTAATGAAAGTAAGACAATATTCCATTTTTCATTATGAAATAAAACTATTGAAATGTAGGTTAAGTGTGAAAAATGATACATCAGTTCCAGTGGGAAATCCCCTCTCAGCTGTGTGCTGAGTAAATACACCTTACCCTCTCTATCCTGCCAAGCCCCTCTTTCCAATAAAGATGATTATTACTCAAAGTTTAGTGTTAAAGCCAGACAGTAATTGCTCTATTACAGCCTTACCTCTTTTGGACTCTGGCTCCCACCACAGGCAGCTGCTTGTGGCCAAACTTCTTCCTCAGCCGTTGGAGAGATCCACTGTCTGCGAAACCGTACACAGCAGACTGCCAAGTGGCATCGTGGCCACAAAACCCCTGCAAGGGTGGAGATAACTTTAAATCCTGTCATAGTGCTGAAAACAAATGTTATCCGATAAATGGCAGAGGTTTAAGGTGGATAACTACTTTCTTTAGATCGGCAGATTCAAAGTGACATGGGATTCCTTTACTTTAGAGAGAGAACCTGCACTGTTGTTGCACTTATGCAGCCAGTAGCATGTCTAAATTATATATAAGCATATTACATTTTGAGGGAAATTAAAAATGGTCTTAAAATAAAAGCCCCCTGTTAAATGACCTTTCTGTGTCACATGGATATTGATTTTTGAGATCCACACTCTTGTTTTGTGGAACTCATTTCAGGAATTCAGTTCTCATCTACTTTATACTCAGTATGAGTGAATAAAAATGCAATATTTCTTTTTTTTAAAATGTTTCCAACTGTGTGCCTGAACTGATAATCTCCTCTTTATAACATCTGTGATTAGTCATGATCTGTACTTTGCTTTTAAAGCTAAACTTAATTTGCATAAATTTCCATCAAAATAGCAATTGCTTCACTTTTTAAAAGGTTGGACGCAACTATGTCAGGCTACATTTCCCATCATGCAATGCAGAAGCTGTAGTTGTCCAGGCTACCTCAGGCCCACCCGTAAGTTTGAGGAAGCTCTCCACAGCAGTCAGTGTTCCTGAAATCACATCAACGCACACAGCGGTTAAAAGTGATATTTAAAAGCTGCCACTTCTAATCTTTGTATAAATGGAAGAAAAAAAGTCTGGGGCTCTTTTTGTGGAAAAATCTATGACAATTTTATGTGTCATTAATTTATTACTTCACAATTTAATTAATTTATCTATTTATTAAGTCATGCAGGTTTCCCATATTTGGGAATTTATATTTGGAAGTTTAGTAGTGCAGTGTTTGGTGTGTCGTATGTTGTACACCTTCACATGGTGAGGTCTGAAATGACCCAAACATTTTTCAGCATCTTCAAAAAACCATTTACAGGTTTGCGATTCACAACACTTGTCTAAGCCTGTAATCGGCCTCCTACCTTTGAACTGGCTCCGTGTGTAGAGAATACCCAGATCTGCTGGTATGGAGTCAAAGCCACAGCTGCCAATCACATACACTCCTCTGTCCAGGGCCTGAGCGTGGTACTCAAGCTGCATACGCTCTAGGAACTGTAGACGATGAATCATAAACATATGCAGTTGGCAGGAAGAATGATTCAACACCCATTGTTTATTTGGTTCATTGGAAACATATATATTATTATAGTATATATTAGTATATATTAATAGTATATATTATATATACTATTTATTAGCTGTTTGCAATAACCCAAAGACAAAATGTATTTGATTGCATGAACAGGTAACCATCATAAAACAGTTGCAGATGCAAGCAAGACTCAATCTTGTTAAGTCTATTTTGGGTAGTAATAACCAAGCTATTAAAAATCCATTAGAATCCAGCAAACCAACACCTAAAACACATCGAGGTGGATATTATTGACCTACCTGAGGCTCGCCACAGATGTCCAAGTAGTGAGCTCCATTTGCTATGCAAGCTTTGACCACTGGCTCGCCGTAGAATCTGTACTGAAAGCAAACAGGGAGCATAGCGAGAATTACATTCAACACAACACACACCACACGATTACAGTGTTTGTGTCACATACCACCTCCAGGTTTCCTTTGCTTCAGCCCCTGACAGAGTCTGGGTAGCATACTTACAGGTCCCACACAGTTGAGAATCACCACGCCTTGTTGACACATGATGGCCAGCGATTCCTCAATAGAAACATCAGCAACAATGATTTCAATGTCTGTCCTCAGCTCCGGCATAGCTGACGAGAGAGGAAGAGATCATTTTTAACTGATTGCACAGTTTTAAACATTACCTTTGTGTAAAGTCAGAATAATTCTGGAACAACTCGACATACAATGTCGGTATAGTCTAGGAAGCAGTAGTGAGACATCTTATTTCAGGGTTATTTCATAATACAAATCTGAACATATCAGACATTGATTAAAACAATAATAATATATTAATTTATGTCTTGTTATAGCAATGTGCTCTTGAATTTTAAGGTAGGAGGGACATAATGTCTTCTAAAATACAGTGTACTTATATAGCAGCAGAAATATCCCTTTATCACAGTAACATGACATACTGGTCAGACTGTGGTCCCATTTGTAAACACAGCTGACTGCTTGTCTGTATGTAGGTCAAGGTCACGTCTAGCTAGGTGTGCACCACCAGTCACCAAGACTACTCCTGAATGCTGCCTTCGACAGTGAGTGAGTTAGCAGCAGTGACATTTTGATTGCTTGCAGCTCTTGTCACGGTTCGTAAAGAAAACATGTTTATTAGCACATACACAGCTTCGCCGCTGCTCGTTTCAGCGCTTCCTCCAGACGCTGCCTGCTTCTCCCAGCCACAGCCCATTTTAGGGGGCTGCCGGTGGGCCTCTCTGTAGCGCATCGAGCGACCTCCTCCACAACAAACTGCCCCGTGAACCCTGTGGCACCGAAGATGATAACATGGTACGGTCTGCTGGAAGTTACAGCCGCCATTGTTTTGGTTTCGGTTCAGGGTCCCGCCCACTGACTTTCCCTCCTGTGTGTCTGCTGATTGGCTACGCTATGGTGACGCCACGACCCACCCTTCACCACCACACATTTGATTGACTTGGTATGGCAATGTCGTTCCTCACATAGCCAATCAGAGGTAGAATAAGGCGGGCCTTGGCGTCACCATAGTATGATTCATGAATTGGCGTCATAGTATATGGCTACACTTCCTGTCCATTAACTCTGGAGTATCGCACATATCAGCCAATTTAGAGCGTCACATTATTTGAATATATTTAATAGTTTCTCTATGCAAACCTAAATCAGAAGGATAGAAATTAAAATTGAATGACTTTCTTTTGATTTAGTCAATGTTAACAACGTTTACTTACTTACTTGGCTGAATATTGCACTTTGAGCACACCAACCTTAGTTTAAGTCTCCTTTGCCTTTTTCTCTAACCATTTTTGGCTGTGTTGGTACTTATGATCTTGGTACAAGACCTCTTCGGGACTGGTTTTCTACTCATGGACACATGGTCTGCAGTTCAGAATATTTTCCTGGAGTTTTTTTTTTTCTAATGCAGAGCCTGGTCTTTTTTCTCAGTAATACTTTATCTAAATTGTGCTGTGACACACTTCAATTCTAGCTCATCTTTCAGCTAATTGTGTCATGAAGCCAGAGGTGGAGCCTGCACCAGCTCATTTAGAAGCAGCCCAGCAGGCTACTGTATCTAGATTTGTTTTATGACTTTTATCTGTCTTCACCTAGAGACTTTTCTCACCAATGTAATCAACACAAACAAAGTTCAAAAAGACAAAGATATATTTACAGTACCAACTAAACATTAGGCAGTCATGTGATTTCAGTTTAGGAATGTCAAGCTGTAAATTTATAGAAAACATGTAAGGCTGGATTATTAAGCATAACAGTAAAACTTGAGATGAAGGAACAATTAAGAAATAGAAATAAATGTATAAACAAAATTTTTATCCCCAAACAAAAATAAAATGTGCGAAAAATCACAAATACCAATAGCCAGTTGTCCTCATTGGCAGTAACATGAGCAGGTTAGCACTAGTTGTTGGAGCAGCTTGAACACAGCCTGTGATGAGGGCTCGCTGTTGAGAGTTGTAGTAGTAGTACCACAGATCAGCCACTAGATGGTATTGTTCTCACACAATTACATTTAAAGAGACGCGTTATTCAAGTGCTGAGCTGACCTGTTTCTCTTGACAACACATTCATTGTAATGTTGACCTGTGTTAATTTACATACATACATACTGTGTGACATATAAACTTAAAACATAGACATCTCACCCCCCCCCCACACACACACACACACATTATTACAAACAGCTGATAAATAGAATAATTTGTAGTTGTATGACTCCATTTAAATGGCTGTAGAATTACAACAGATCCTCCAAGAGCTTATGTTACGGTGCTGGTCTAAATGTTCAGAAACACATTTATTATCTAGCCTATTTTAATTTTATTGTCTACATTTAATTTGACATACCGTTTGGATGTCGATCAATGGATTATCATTTAAGAAGCATTTCCCTCATGTACTATGATGTGTCAGAGCTAATGTTACTTACTTTGTACACTGGTTAAAGTTACTGCATAACAATGCATTGTATTTTACATTATCACTGTGATGTTTTGTAAGATGTTATATTTTCTGTGAAATTACCTTCGATTTGTACTGAAGTAAGTAACATTTCTCTGATGGCCACATCTCTGTGTGTGGACATCATGCACTGAGTGACCTCGTCTCCTGTGGTTGTGCTGGTTCAGGTAATGAGCCATGTAAATGAAATGGAAATAAGGGTAAGTATTGTTCTTGTATTTCAGCGAAGAGCTTGTTTGTGCTGGTATTTTAAGTATGATAAGGAATATTTTAATATTACACTGCTATTTTATCACAACATAACTCTGTTTGGCTGCAGAGAATACTTAAAAAACAGGAGCTTGAAGTGTAAACTTCCTGAAATCCAACAAAGAGCAGGAAGGAGACACTCAGACCAGGACTGGTTTCCTGCCATTTGGGATACTGCAAAGTTGATGAGTTATAGTTGTGAATGTGCCATGAAAGTAACGCTAATAATGCTAATAATGCAGCTGGACTTGCTAATGATAGCAGCTCATATTAGGCTGCAATGATAGAAATGTATTATTCACTGTAAAATCAGCTCCCTATACTGTCCACTATCTCATAGACACTATGGGTATCATTCTTACCATCCATCCACAGTGAGATAAGCAACCACACACACTTATTGGCAATTTCAAGTCACTAATCCATCTATATTGCATGTGTTTGGACGGAGAGATGAAGCTGGAGCATCCACAGGGAACCCACACAGACATGGTCCCACCCTGAAGGTCCTCGATGACATCATCACCGCCATGGACAATAAACAGGTCTGCATAGCTGCCTTCATAGACCTGGCCAGGGCCTTCGATTCAGTAGACCATACGATCCTCTTGCACAGGCTCTTTAGCATTGGCCTGTCCAAGAGTTGCAGTAACTGGTTTGCCAGCTATCTCGATAACCGTGCACAGCGAGTGAAATCTGAAAACTTTGTGTCAGATCCTCTTAACATCTCTAAGGGCGTGCCTCAAGGTTCCATCTTGGGCCCAACCTTGTTCTCCATCTACATAAATGATGTGGCCAAGGCTATTGGCGCCTCCCGGATACATCTCTATGCTGATGATACCATCATTTACTCATCTGGCCTTTCACTCCACTCCGCCGCATCCAACCTCCAACTCAGCCTCACTTCTATCGAGAAGTCTTTTCACGACCTTCATCTGCGCCTCAACTCCAAGAAGACTAAATGTATGTTATTTGATCGGAAAAACAGTGTCACCTGCCCCCACAAGATCACTTGTGCTGACGGCTCAGAACTGGAGTTTGTCAGCTCCTACAAGTACCTTGGTCTCTGGCTGGACTCCTCACTTTCTTTCACTTCTCACATCAATAACCTGCAGGCCAAAGTTAAGGCCAGACTGGGGTTCCTTTACCGTAACAAGGCTTCTTTCACACACTCTGCCAAACATACTCTGGTGAAGATGACCATACTCCCTATGTTTGATTATGGTGATGTCATCTATAAAATGGCTTCCAAGTGTGCCCTTAACAGGCTTGATGTTCTCCACCACTCAGCCATCCGTTTTGCCACTGGCGCACCTTTTTCCACCCACCATTGTGAACTGTATAAACTGATAAACTGGCCCTCCCTCCACACCAGGCGACTTCATCATTGGCTTCTACTTATCCACAAGACTCTACTAGGGAAGACACCTCAATACCTTTCCAGCCTCCTGCACCTTTCCCATAACAACTACCACCTGAAGTCCAGTGATCTCATTACTCTGTCTATTCCCAAGGCCCGCACTGTCTTTGGTCAGAATTCCTTTCGTTTTGCAGCAGCAAATGCCTGGAACTCTCTCCAAAACTCCCTTAAACTTTCAGCTCTTCCATCATTCCATATCTTTAAGCGGAAACTGCAACAGTCCCTAGTTGACTGTTGTACATGTTAATTCCCCTTCTCCTCTCTCTATATATTGCTAGTAGTTATTTAGGCTGTTTTTAACTTCATTGTCTCTACCTCATTGGATGTGTGTCTTGGATTCATGCGTACTATTTTTTTTGTTTTTTGTTTTGTCTTTTGTTTTGTTTTTATTTCTGCTGGGGCCTCTTGCCAGGTCATCATTGTAAATGAGAAGCTGTTCTCAATTGATTTTCCTGGTAAAATAAAGGTAAAATGTGGAGACCATGCAAACTGTACACAGAAAGGCCCCAGGTCTGAACTCGAACACAGAACCAACTTACTGTGATAGAGCTGCCCATAGCTCAACCGTGTCACCCCCTATGACCCATTTCATACAGAAATTAAAGGCTTGGCATGTCTTAAGTTGCATTTTAATTGGCCAATTATCTGTAAACTTATAAATCAATTAAAATTTTCATGATGCAGTTTTTTTGTGTTTATCTTGAACCATAGAGGTGGTGAAATCAGAAATCATTTAAATATTTCAGTCATAAAAATCATTTTTTGCCCCACTGAGTGAAATTATTATAGAAAAAGGCAAAATGACCGTCTATGACCCTGACCCTCAACTCAGCCAAGGATTTGATGTGGATGGTCAAATGTAATTAACAACGGTTCATTTCACTGTTATTCTTCTGTTGTGTGTAAATAGTAACAGAACATCATGATGCAATTGGATGAATTCCATCTAGAATGAATACATTTTACACCAAAGAAAACTTCAGGCTCCACAGAGATTCTCAGATTCCTTGTTTGTGTCTTGTTCCTCATTGAATTTGAATGTATGTAATGTTCTATGGTGTCTTACATCATTATTCAGACCATTAGGTGGCCATGAATATGTTTTCCCCCGTTAGGTTTGTTATTGGTTATTGTGTGTGTGTGTGTGTGTGTGTGTGTGTGTGTGTGTGTGTGTGTGTGTGTGTGACAATGTCAGGTCAGGGACCAACAACCCCACCATGCATTCACACCTCTAATTGAAGGCTTTTGCATCACATCATAATTGGAGACATAATTATGAAGGATTTGGATCAACATGCATTAAACTTTTGATTTGTATTTTAAACCATTATATTGCTGCTGATACCAATATCAGGACAAATCAACTACACAATAGATAGATAATAGATAGATAAGGGAAATAAACTGTGAGGCCATGAGATATAAAATATATTTTAAAACAAATAAAGCAAACA
>CM075202.1:22021728-22296728 GCA_037577475.1 Chaunax sp. Z400 | reverse complement strand
TTTTACTGTCTCGTGGATGAAAGAGGTCAGGCTGTTTATCTGACTTGGTGGCTGGCCTCTGGCTGAACACACAGATGATGCGATCTGTTGGTTGCCTGTCTTTCTTTGTACCACCATTATGTCTTTAAGTGAAGTTGGCATACCAATGGCTTTTATTGAATTCTTTAACTGGTTTGCACTGTCAAATTCAATGCTTAATCCATTTATATATGCATTCTTTTACAGCTGGTTCAGATCTGCTTTCAGAATGATCATTTCTGGAAAAATAGTTCAAGGTCATTAAAGCAACTTAAAATTGCTCTGATGTGGTGATTCTTGAGCTGAAATATTCCATAGGCTGTATATAATGATAATGAAACACACATTCACACACAGCCACAGATAGCCACACAAACAAGCATGCATGTATATTGTACACATATGTTTCCCCTAGAAATGTTTTTAGGACCGGTGGCTGACAGAGAGATAGAGCTGATAGAGACTATGCACGTGCACCAAATATTTGGTTATTTATTTCCATGCATAACACTTAAAATAAAGTGATAACAAGGAGAGGATGACTCAATAAGCTGCATTTATTACACACTACTACACTTCACTTCACTGGAAGAAGTTACAGCAACTAAAAGAAACACATCGCACTATACCGAGGTCCAGGGTTCAGGGCATGCCCCGAATTATTAAGTGAAACAATTAAGTGAAATTCTAAACGCCTTATTTATTTCATTTTTGTGTTTGCATAATTTTGGATCTGAATTACAGAATTGTGCCTCAAACAGTACATAAACATAAGATGTGTTACAATAATACAGTCAGACAATAATAATATATTATGACTCTAATTATGTTATAGGTTTGTGTTGTTGTTTTATTGCAAATGCAGCACAAACTGAATTGAAAGAAAAGTGTTTCAGCTTTTGTTTCATCGGATGGATGAATTAATGTTGGCTAACAATCCTTTTAATGAACTCACGTGAACCAGCCGGCATCATGACGGACGGCTTCTCCTGCAACCACACAGGAGATATTAGTCAGCTGATGTCTGGAGGTGAATGTCATTAAACTACCAGCAGTCCACTAGTTAACCTCTGTAGTGACCTGTGTCACGTCTCGGTGGATTCAGCTACCTGTCCGGTTTGTTGACGAAATGAGAGAACCACCGTGTTGAACAAAGAGTCACGACGAGCAGGGACAAGATCATTCACTCCGATTTGATTTACATTGCACTGGACAGTTGGAATCTGCATTCTGGTGAATGCACATGAACACATGAACCACAATGTGGTTGAACGTGGTGTTTTTTACAGCCCATCCATGACTTGCACAGAAGTCTAATAACAAAGCAATGTTCAAATTCAGATAACCCCCCTCCAGGTTTCTCCATTGTTGTCCATGTGAGCATTTAAATGTCCCAGTAGAGCTATGGAGTTGGGAAGGAATCCTTCCTGGGACCCCACCCAAACATTCCAAGATGGCTGGATACTCTTAGCTGCTGTATACATCAAGCACATCAAGCACACAGCAGCCAGAAGCTTTCCTTCTGCAGATGGAAGAATGTGAAATAATCATATTTCTCAAAATCACAGCCCTGATTGAGGGATTAAACATATAATAAACATATGAATCATAATAATCAACTGCTGCCAGCATAACAGTAGCTGCTAGTGACAACCTTCGCTTTGGTTGAATGGGCTGTAGTTGGTTTGGGGTGGGTAGAAATAAGAAACAGTTTAAAACCGCTACAAGTGATGCCCCCCTATAAGACAATGAGAAGATTTTGGAAATCTGAGCAAGAACACCAACCTCTCCTGACCTGCATCAACCCCTCTCCCACATCCACAACTGGTGATAATATATTATTGTATTGTATTATTAAATTGCTGTATTATTGTCAAACTCAACCTCGCTATAAATCGTACCTCTTTCAACTGGTTTATTTGGACATTTCACAGACGGGTGTTTTCCAAATGTTTTGTCCACTTTTATATATCTTAAGACTTATTTGATGAACTTAAATGTTACCCAACTTTATTCTAAATTGGATTTCACTTTCTACTTTGTCAAGAACGATTCTGCGACTTTCACTGGTTGGTAGTTCCTCCTGTGACTCCCTCTGATGTGGAAAATCAGGGGCATTTACTTTTACTTCATTAATATTAATCATTGTAATGCGATAACGCTTGATAAGAACTAATCTCAGTTATAAGCCTTGCAGGTTCTACAGGATCTGTGGCTCAATGACCAAGCACACTCATGTGTGACTACACAGGTACTGCATGACATTTAAAGGAAGGGTGAACTGACATTGTGCTGTTTGTCTTGTGTTTGTCTTGTGTTTACAATGTGCATTTATTGCAGACAAATAAGTTCTCACTCTTATTGTTCACTTGCAGGAGCCAAGAAACATGGAACCAGAGTCCATTGTCAACATACCTTATGTTGTTAATAACATACATTCTTGCTATGCATTAGGACATATGTCATACATATTGCTGAGCAGCACTTCTACAGTATGTGTTTTATTATCCGTTATATGTGGCTCTTTATGTGCTGTCACCATATGTGGAAACCTTCCTGTAATAATCTCCATCATTTACTTCAAACAGCTCCACACTCCCACTAACTAACTGATCTTGTCTCTAGCTGTGGCCAACCCGCTTGTTGGGGTTGTAATAGTTCCTTTCAGCATGGCATTCTCTGTTAGTTCATGCTGGAATGAAGATTTATTTTGCAAAGTGCGAGACAGCTTTGATATATCACTGTGCATGTGCTCCATTTTGAATTTATGTTGCATCTCCATAGACAGATATTTTGCAGTCTGTCAACCTCTGACATACAGAACTAAAATAAATGATCACATTGTTGCAGTCATGATCCTGGTTAGCTGGAGTATTTCTGCTCTCTTTGGAATTGGTGTTATACTTTCAAGATTAAACCAAGATAAATGTGAAGACAACTGTTCAAACTGCAGTTGTATCGATGTCGATGTAAAGGACATACAGAAGAGGGAGCATGAACAGGCCTTAAGAAAAAAAAGAAAAGAATAGGCCTTAAGAGTCATCAGGCCTGAAGACCTCCACATGGCACTATGCATTTACAGTGATAGTGTCACCTGCTGGCAACAAGAAGTAAGCCCTGTGTGGAAAAACATTTGAGTTACATGATGTGGTCATCACTTCATATACTGGAAGAGGGCAAACTATTACTAGCTGTCTTTTAGTGCCCCATATTGGACAAAGGAAGGGACATCATAATCCTTCACACAGTGTGCATAATGCATGCAAATTCAGAGCTGTGTTGACCTGCAGGTGTTCGGTGATGAGGCTGCGGTTGATGTATGTCCTGATAGGTGTAGGGGTACACCTCGTCTTTCTTTGTACTCGGCCAGTACAGTTTTTGTGTAAGTTTTACAATACGTTATGTTAACTAATAGATTTAAGTACATGAACTTAAATTAACTTAAGAGTTTTGTTATTCATCATTTGGTCATTGAGTGTTGTTGTTGTTATACTGTACATGCTGATGCAAATATTTAAGTATCTACAAAGTTTTGTCAATGTAACTGGTCAATATTGGAAAACTGAATCGCAGGAATCAAGGAGCACGGAACCAAGAGTGATTGTCAACGGGACACACACTGTTAATGACGTGCATCCCTGCTATGAATTAGATAATACATTTTATGTATTTACAAGCAACCCTTCCATTATATGTGTATTATTATATTTTTTCCTTGGCTTGTTGTCTGTTGTCACAATATATGGAAACCTTCTTGTAATAATCTCCATTGTTTATTTCAAACAGCTCCACATCCCTACTAACTACCTCATCCTGTCTCTTGCTGTAGCCGACCTGCTTGTCGGGGTGTTAGTTTTTCCTTTCAGCATGGCATTCACTGTCACCTCCTGTTGGTACCATGAAGGTTTATTGTGTAAAGTACAAGGAAGCTTTGATGTCACACTGAGCCAGGCTTCTATTTTGAACTTGTGCTGTATTTCTATCTACAGATATTACGCCATATGTCAGCCTCTCACTTATAAAAGTAAAATCAATGATCATGTTATTGGGATTATGATCCTTGTGAGCTGGGGATGTGCTGCTCTAATTGGAATTGGCATCATAATTGCAGGATTTAATCAAGAAAAATGTGAAGATGGTTGTTTACTTGATGCATTGATATCAACCACTCTGGCATCTATCTTCTCCTTTTTTATCCCTGTCATTATAATGCTGAGTATCTACCTAAAGATTTTCCTTGTTGCCCAAAGACAGGCAAACAGCACTCAGAGCACAATCTGTCAGGGCACAAAGTCTAGATTAACTGTCAGTAAAATGGAGAGGAAGGCCACCAAAACTCTGGTTATAGTTATGGGAGCGTTTCTCTTATGTTGGACACCTTTCTTTCTTTGCATTATTTTTCAGCCATTAACCCATGATGTAATGCCAATTGCTTTGACTGAAACACTTAACTGGCTTACACTGTCAAATTCAATGCTCAATCCATTTATCTATGCTTTCTTTTACAGCTGGTTCAGGTCAGCTTTTAGAATAATCATTTCTGGAAATATATTTCAGTGGGATTTCGCTAATTCACAACTTCTTTGACTTGTATTGATTGTTCAGGATCATAAAGGCTGAAATAATATAGACATGTCACCACTATATTATTGTTCATCGACTAAGCAAAATGCGCTATATTCCAATTTCAACCCAGTAACATGTGTTGCTAACAGATCAGTTTGGAATAAACAAAAGTTATAATTTGGAAAAATGACATGGAGTGGATCTAGGATTTTTCTCTTCTACTTTCATTAACATGGAGAGATAGGGCTTTTTGTGCAACATTGTCTTTCTTGCAATTTCTTAGGAATATCTCAGGGAATAATGTGTTTTTTTCTTGATGAAAATACTCTAGCATTATAGGGGGTTGGTATATGAGTGTGTGGAATTTGGTGTGGATCCAGATAAAAATCCAGAACCATCAGATTCAAGTGTTTGGCTGTTACATATTATGTAACCTTACATTATGCTTACAGGGCTATGAGGTTGATTTTGGATAAGGCTTGACTGAATTAAAGGGGACTGTTGAGCCTTGGTGGAGGAATGTGATCTACTGAATGCCATCTTTGTTACATATGATTTGACAAGGAATCACGATGCAAATATCAGCAAAATGTATAATTTATGTATTTATAAATATCAGCAAAATGGGTTTGTTTGTTTTTGTTTTTGTTTTTTCAGGGAGTCATCATGCCTGACGTTGTACTGCCTATCAGGAAAAATAGGATATTTCCCTCCACACATCTATGTTCATAATTTTTTTCTTTCTGTATTAAGACAAAAATCAGATGCCAATATGAGGGAGCTTGTTAAATTAAGATAGTTTCTTCTAACATTTGGGCCAGAAAATTCAGTCTGCATATGTATGAGTATTGTTTTACAACAAACTTGAAAAAATCTGCAGCAGAGGAGCTATTAGCATCCTCGCCACAGGTACCAGGTTCAGGATGGGTGGCGGCAGGTGGTGTACTGATGCGTTTGATAAACACAGATGTTTTCCTTCTTTTTCTGTGATTTTGCTTTCTTTTTTAAAAATAATTTTCAGTTTGGTAGTTTGCTGTGTATTTGTATTTATACTTGTATAAAGTAGTCACATTGCAAGTTTATGAGGTAACTCCCTGGCCTGTTATGTTATGTGTTTGCTCTTTGTAATTTACTTTGTATTGTGATTTTGTGTGGATAGAGCAATTAAAAAAATTAAAAAAGATAAAAGCACTCTTATTATTTAAAACAAAATTTACAATAAAAAAAAGAACGAAGTTCCCTCATTCCATGCGGTCTTCCTGTATTCTCTGCGCTCTGAACAACCACACCTGCTATGTGAAAGGATGGGAACTAACGCCCTCCCTCCAATAGGATTGAAGCATTTTCACATTCAACCAGTGAAACATCATCTTAACAGGACAAACTTGACAGACAGACTAACAGGACAAACTTGACAGACAGACTTGTGAATAAGAAAGTGATTAGTACATTAAAACAGAAATAAAACTGGAATAAAAGTATGAAGCTCTGTTTCTATTGGGCTACACCATTCTCAGAATATTCAGCTATTTTAATTAGTGTATGTATAACATCGTCAAATTCCCGTTTGAGCAAGAACTACGAGGACAACATTCCCATTTGAACAATAACAACGTTGACAACATTTCCATTTGAACAATAATAACGACGACAACATTTCCATTTGAACAATAATAACGACGACAACATTTCCATTTGAACAATAATAACAACACCAGCATTCCCATTTGAACAATAATAACGACGACAACATTCCCATTTGAACAATAACAACAACGAAAAAATTCCAATTTGAATAACAACATTGAAGACAACATTTTCATTTGAACAATAATAACGACACCAGCATTCTCATTTGAACAATAATAACGACGACAACATTCCCATTTGAACAATAACAACGACGAAAAAATTCAAATTTGAATAACAACATTGAAGACAACATTTCCATTTGAACAACGACGACAACAACATTTCCATTTGAACAATAACAACGACGACAACATTTCCATTTGAACAATAATAACGATGAACATGTTCCCATTTGAACAATAACATCGTCAATATTCCCGTTTGAACAAGAACTATGACGAAAACATTCCCATTTGAACAATAACAACGTTGACAACATTTCCATTTGAACAATAACAACAATGACAGCATTTCCATTTGAACAACAATAACGACGACAGCATTCCCATTTGAACAATGACAACATTCCTATTTGAACAATAACATCGACGACAACATTCCCATTTGAACAAAACAATGATGACAACATTCCCATTTGAACAATAACGACGATGACAACATTCCCATTTGAACAATACCATCAACGACAACATTCCCAAATTTAACAATAACAACGACGAAAACATTCCGTTTTGAATAATAACATTGATGGCAACAATCCCATTTGAACAATTACAATGACGACAACATTCCCATTTGAACAATAACAACGACGACAACATTCCCATTTGAACAATAACAACGTCGACAACATTCTCATTTGAACAATAACAACGACGACAACATTTCCATTTGAACAATAACAACGACAACAGCACTCCCATTTGAACAATAATAATGATGGCAACATTCGTGTTTGAACAATAACATCGACAATATTCCCGTTTGAACAAGAACAACGACGACAACATTCCCATTTGAATAGCAACAAAATTGTCCCATGATTTCACCCTCTGAATGAAGTCATAATAATGAATAATAAAATAATGAATGAATAAAATTTTTTTTATCAGTACTACCAGTAAAATGAAATGATTAATGTGAAAAACCTTTGGAGATGCACACACAGGCACACACACACACATGCACACACACACACACACACACACACACACACACACACACACACACACACGCACACACACACACACACACACACACACACACACACACACACACACACACACACACACACACACACACACACACACACACACACACACACACACACACACACAGACCCAGTTGGTGAATCATTGCTCATCATTTTGTACCTCATCTGAACAGGATGGAGGCGGCCCTCATCTGATTGGATTACCACAATTTGTCTTCATGTAGGTAATGAGAGGAATCAATAAAAACACTACCAGGTCCAAAGGATCTTCATTAGACTGCATTTGTTGTTACTAGGTAAGAGAAAATCTGAAGAGAAAATCTTCTTTTCTTTAGAAGACTGTTGTAGATGTACATATATGCTGAGATATTTAAAGTCTTAAATTTTCTTAATATTATGGTCTTGCAGAATCAAGAAGTATGGATCAAAAGTTGACTGCCAATGGGACTTACGCGACCAATGATATACATCCCTGCTATGGATTAAATAGCACAGCCTTAATATTTACAAGTAACCCTTCCATAATATGTGTATTAGTAAATATTTTTCTTGGCTTATTATCTGTTGCTACAATATGTGGAAACCTTCTTGTAATAATCTCCATCATTTACTTCAAACAGCTCCACACTCCGACCAACTACCTCATCTTGTCTCTGGCTGTAGCCGACCTGCTTGTAGGGGTTTTAGTTTTTCCTTTCAGCATGGCATTCACTGTAACCTCCTGTCTGTACCATGAAGATTTAATTTGTAAAATACGAGACAGTTTTGATGTATCACTCTGCACATCTTCCATTCTGAACTTGTGTTGCATCTCCATAGACAGATATTATGCAGTGTGTCAGCCACTGACATACAGAGCAAAAATAAATGTTCACGTTACTATGATCATGATCCTGGTGAGCTGGGGCATTTCTGTTCTAATTGGAATTGTCATCATAATTGCAGGATTCAGCCAGGGAACATGTGAGGACATGTGCTCAGTAGATGTTGTAATAGCAAACACTATGGGACCTGTTTTCTCTTTTTACCTTCCAGCGATCATTATGCTCTGTATCTACCTGAAGATTTTCCTTGTTGCTCAGAAACAGGTGAACATCATTCAGAACACAACCTGTCAGGGCACCAAATCTGGAACAACTGTGAGTAAGATGGAGAGGAAGGCCACCAAAACTTTGGCCACAGTTATGGGAGTTTTTCTCTTATGTTTGACTCCTTACTTTCTTTGTGTTGTCTTTCAGCCTCTTGCTTATAATCCCCCACCAGTTCCTGTTATTGAAACACTTAATTGGCTCACATTGTCAAATTCAATGCTGAATCCCTTTATATATGGTTTCTTTTACAAGTGGTTCCGATTAGCTTTTAGAATGATAGTTTCTGGGAAAATATTCCAAGGTGATTTTGCAAACTCAAGATTGTTTTGATTATGCTGATATTATGGCATGCCAATAATGGTTTAAAATAATAATTTCCAATCTGAAATCTGCATTAATTATGTTAATATAGACCACAAGTGTATACAATGTGCATAGTTCTTATGTGGCCAATAAAGCTAATGAAAAGAAAAAAAGAAACACTGTTGAGTGCCAGTTCTTGCAAAAGCATGACACTGATTTAAAGTAAAAAAGGCAAAATTAGTATGTGGATAAATCACGAGGTTGTGTATGGATAAAATAAATACAATTTGAATTAAGTCAGTTGTGTGTTGAGGTTTTGAGGCTGGAATCAAACACAGAATCAGGAGAAGAATTAGGTATAAACCCCTTCTTTCATCTGCCATCATGTCCTCAAGTCCTGCAACCTTCCATGGGAAGGTGAAGACGATCAGTGGGTCATACATGTGATATAGTAAAGGTAACCTATTGACAGTTTTGGGACTGTGTAACCCCTAATCAGATAGTTTCAGGTTAAAAAAACAGGGATTCTGGGTGATAGAAATCTGCTAAAATTCTTAAAATAAAAGTCTTACGTACAGTACCTGATTTAATAGGAACACATTTAAACATGATGAATGTACAAAGAAATTGAGCTTAATGTATTTTTTGTCATATTTACAAATATTACAGAATCCATGTACATTTTTTGTCCTTGGTGTTATGTATAATAAAAGCAAAATGAAAGGTTTCTAAAACTATTTTGTTCTCTACATCCAGAATATGTAGTTAAAGGCAGAGCGGTGGAATGATATTACCAACAAAAATGTTTCATTATTTACAATTTTTCAATCAAATTGCACATGTTTAAATAACGATCGACACAGTGATGATGTGGTTAGCACTGTCACCTCACAGCAGGACATAATACATCATAAAACTAGACAGTAGACAGTTTACTTAGAGTAAAGCCAATATTGATTCTTATTGATTCTTGAGTTATTGCCATCAATAATAATGCAGCTTGTGGAAATATTTACACATTGCATCTCATGTCTATCTCATAGCTTTGTATTGGCCCTCATCTGTTTGAAATATGCAGTGGTTTTACAGTTTTACATGCAAAAATATTGTTTCCCTGTCCATTTAAAGCTGCCCCATGCATTCTTTTTTTGTCCATTTCATTTTCCTGTGATTGCACATAGGCTAGGAGCAACCTTTAGTCTTTATCTGGTCCTGTTTTCCAAGGCCACAGTTTTTTGTTGAATGGTCTTAAAGTGAATTTTGTGTGACTTAGTCTTCATTGGATCGAACAATATACGTTGTATTAAATGCTTACATGGGGCGGCTGTGGCTTAGGTGGTAAGAGCGATCGTTACGTTCATTTAGGTTGAAATGTTAAACTCTCATTTGTTTTCACTACACAACTTGCAAATATTGTGCACTGTAAAATATACCTATTTTTGTTAATAAACGAAACACATCACCATGCTGTTGTATAGACTGTTTTATTTTGCCTATTTGCTTATTTGCTGTAAAACAACATTGGCATTGTAATCTTTTACCAACTTTCATCCAAGATATTTAAAACTGCTCTCCATCACCAAAAGGAAAGTTAAAATGAATCACCTCTTAGCAATTTCACAAAACAGCATAGTTGTCCTGATTCGAATACTTCAATACTATTAGACCACCTTAGGCCAAAGGTCGATGATGGTCTATGTCTGGTGCATCTTCATCTCCTACCTCCACAAGAAATCCTCACTAGGAGGTTGGAGACATGGAATCCGAGTGGGCCATGTTCACGGCCTCCATTACAGAGATGGCTGCCATGATCTGTGTTCAGAAGGTTGTTTTTGTGCTTGTCATGGCAGCGACTGAACAACCTGCTGGTGGACACTGATGGTGAAGAAAGTCATCAAGCAGTAGATGGAGGTCTTTCATGCTTGGCTGGCCCATGGGTCGTCTGAAGCATCAGGCGGGTACAGAGAGGCAAGAAGGGCTGCAGCGTCACTGAAGCAAAAACCCAGGCAAGGATTTCAGCAAGACTATGGAGAACGACTTCCAGTTAGCCTGAAGAAGATACTGACAAAGCATCCAAAGACAAAGCAGGGCTTGGCCCAGTCTGTGTGCAGCCGGGGAGGAGAACTACTGACCAAGAGAGACAGGTTATAGTCGGACAATAACAAAAACACTTGAAGAAACCCGACTATCACATCCTCTGTACAGTAGAAGAAGCAGAGTATGAAGACTCATGGGAAGGATCATCTATATTCCTGACAGAGGTCACTGAGGACATCAAAAAGCTCTGCAGCGACAAGGTGCTGGGTATGGATGAGATTCACCCTGAGTTGTTGAAGGCTTTCAACACTGTTGGTCTGTCTTGTTTTACATGCTTATTCAATGTCAGGTGAAGATTGGATGTAGTACCTGTAGAGTGGCAGACGGGGGTGGTGGGTTCCGCTTTTCAAAATGGGGACGGAGGGTGTGTTCCTATTACACAGGTATCACACTGCTAAGCTTCCCTGCAAAAGTTTATTCCAGGGTGCAAAAAAAAGGAGCCTCTGACTAATTGTTGAACCGCAGATTCAGGAGGAACAGTCAAATTACGTCCTACTCGTGGAACAGTGGACCGACTCTTCACCCTTGCAATCTTGTTGGGGGCTTGATGGGAGTTTGCTCATCCAGTCTACAAGTGTTTTGAGACTTGGAGAAGACCTAAGTCCTGGTCCCCTTGGGAGCCCTGTGGGGGTACTACAGGAATAGGGCTCTGGGGTCATTGCTTCAAACCATCCTGTCCCTTATGTAACCAAAATGAGAGCTGAGTCTATATTCTCCACACAAAGTCAAGCACATTCTCTGTGACATTTGGACCCCGCCAAGGTTGCCTTGTGTCTGGTTTTGGGACCTCAGAATTGCATCTCTGCTCTTTGCACATGATGTGGTTCTTCTGGCTTCATTGGACCTTGCCTCTTAGTCCAAGAAATGTGTTTTATATGGGAATTAAAGGATATGTCCTGTTCAAACATAACTTCCAGGTTCGTCATGGTGGTGTTGGAAGCCACGGAAATTCTGTCCAGAGTAGATCCATAATTAGATAATGTGTTGCTGAGATGTTAAGTATGAGGGGTGGAAGTAACAAAAATTAAATGATAAAACTGGAGGTGATGAAAAGGCACGTGAATAAAAAAAATGAAATAGTAAAAGTAGATATGAAGTGAAAAATGGAGTGCTATGTTGTCATTTGATTTGCTAAACTAATTGATATTTGATTTCATTTGATCGTTTACAATGTGCAATTTTTGTTCATTCTGGCCACAGACTTCTGGATCGGATTCCTTCATACTTCCTAGCAACGCTAACGCCAAGAACAACAACAATGGCGGACATCATTTTGTAAGTGCTATTCCTGGCAAACCTACGTTGACATTTAAACATGACTGGTTCAATATAAAAAATCATGGTTTAGGGCCCAGCACAATAACTTCACTGTTGTCTTGGTAAGTAGCAGAAAATTTCAGATCCTCCAGGTTTTTATGTCCTCAAAACATATCTGAAGTTTAGTGAGTTGATTAGTTTCAACTGGTTCCATTGATAAGTATGATTGTGTGTCATAGTCTATTCAGTCCAAAGGAAGACGTGAAATGAGCACAGATTATGACTGATTCCTTTGCCCTATGGTCACCAAATTAAACTGGGCCTCAGCAGCATACATTCATAAACATTTTTCTGTCAGAGACCTTTAAGAGTATGAACCTGCATGAACATGTCTACTGTTGTTCTTGTATCCTACTCTGTGTACTTTGTCAACTCATGTCTACTGAGAAGTTTGTCTAAATCATTACTGTTCATTTTCTTCCAGTCTCTACCTGCAGTCATTATTCATAACATGAGGTGAGTTTTCAGTTGAATAATTAATAATGCTTATAAGAATTTATTTATGATCTCTTTGTGACACCACTGAACATTAATATATACATCAGAAGCATTAAAATGCTGAAGAAAGAGTTGATTACTCATCATATGACGTACAATCATATGACTTATATTAAATCCCTTGGCCATGGCATGCTAATGACAAAAGAATAAAAATAACCAGCATAGGCTCAGTGGCACAGAGACCAAGGGCTCCAATCAGTGCAGATGAAGAATCCGAAGCGCTATGGTATGAAACAAACTGAGAACTACAACTAACTGAAAATCTCTCTCTGCAGAAAATTAGACACTGATGATTTTCTTGATTTAAGGAATGTTGTTGCAAATGTTACCTTGCTTTTAATAATTAATGTATGGAACTTAAATCCTTTGTCAACAAGTCTGATGATGTTTTTGAGGACAAACTTCTCTGTAATGAATCAACAAATGACATGGGAGCAGTGACCTCCACATATTTATTATGTATTTTCTTTGGCACTTTATCAGTTTTCATAATGTGTGGAAACCTTCTTGTAATAACCTCCATCATATACTTCCGACAGCTTCACACTCCTACTAACTACCTCATCCTCTCTCTAGCTGTAGCTGACCTGCTTGTTGGGGTTTTGGTTTTGCCTTTAAGCACAGTGTCTGTGAGCTTTTGTTGGTATCTTCAGGGTTTAATCTGTGGTTTAAGAAATGTCGTTGACATGATTTTATGTGGGTCTTCTATTTTGAACTTGTGTTTTATTTCTGTTGACAGATATTATGCTGTGTGTCAGCCTCTGACATACAAGATTAAGATAAATGCCCGTGTCATTGTGATCATGATCCTGGTGAGCTGGACTATTTCTGTTCTAAATGGAATAACCATCGCAGTTTTGGGTGTGAAAAAAGGACAATCCAATGAACGATGTGTCTTATTTAAAAATGTAAAACTAAAAATTTTAGGAATGGTTTTTGGCTTTTATCTCCCAGCTATCATAATGTCCATGATCTACATAAAGATTCTGACAGAGGCACAGAGACAGACACGCAGCATCCAGAACACAACCTGTCAGTTAACAAAGTCTGAAAGAAAGATGGAGAGAAAGGCCACCAAAACTCTGGCTATTATAATGGGAGTTTTTCTCATCTGTTGGACTCCTTACTGTCTTTGTATCACCTTTAACCCTTTGAGTATTTACACAATACCAGTTCCTTTGATTGAAACATTCAAGTGGCTGGGTTGGTCAAATTCAATGCTCAATCCATTTGTCTATGGTTTCTTTTACAGCTGGTTTCGATCAGCTTTTAAAATGATCATTTCAGGGAAAATATTTCAAGGCGATTTAACAAATTATAAGTTACTTTGACTCATTTATTGAAGAGTTGACATGTCAGTAAAGTCATCATTAGTTTGGTACTGAAGATTTACATCAACCTGTCTGTGCTATGCAGGAAGTACCTGTTGTTCCAACACAGATAGCAGTGCATAGTATATAGTAAAGTCATCTCAATGTTAATGTCTATAAGTAAATATAGAATCCAGATGCCTCATTGTTAGCCTCATTTATTGAATGTATAGAATCTGTGCATGTGTGAATTTCTATTTGTGATCAAAGCTTTAATATTTGACAATGATTGAAGATTTTATCTGTATCTCATCGTTTCTAGTCAGTGCCTTTTTCATTTTGTTTAGCGTGCAAATGGAAATGGAAGTAATAAATAGATGGAGATTTCCTCATACTGCATGAAATTTTAAAAAACAGGGTGGCTGCAAATGACTGAATAAGACTTTAATTTACAGTAAGATCTAAATAAGTCTTGTTAGCAGCAGGTTGGACATTGTTCACAGAGGCTGTGAATCCACCACTTAGTAGAGAAAATATTAGTTTTATGGTGCATGATGATCATGTCCATTCACTGTGTCCAAAACATTAAATAATGAGTGGAGAGTCAGTTTCCATTTGTGATGGAAAGATTTTCATACTTTTACTCTTTTTAAAGTTGTGTTACTATACAGAAGATTAACTGAAATATTTGTAAAATATGAGTGAAACGTAGGTCAGTTACAATGTACCCAATAAAATCAACATTAGTTCTGCCAATCTTATAGTAAAAATCAGAAACATGGAAGCAACATGGACAAAAAACAGCAACATTTTGAGTTGATATCACTTCCAAAAATTGTTAATGGAACTTCCCTTGCACAGCTCTTTATATTTGATCATGAAGCTCTTGAAGTCAGAGAAGTATACAAACTGTTAAAGATTTAATGAATGTAATAAAAATGTTTCTTTGACTGGCCTGCTAAGCGAATTACGTTCATTTTATGAAGAATTGTTTTACCTACATTTGAACAGCAGAAAAATTTAGAGGGATTTCTTTTTGATTTAGAGACAATGAATTAAAAGTTGACATTAACAGAATATTTTATAAATAATTATCATCCTCAGATGATTTGCTGTAATCTAGAATACATTTGTGTGACCAGGACTTAAATAGAAATTATATTAATTTAAGCCGGAAGGAATGTTTGAACAACAGATATTATCAGACTTTATTTGTATAGCACTTTTCATACAAGTAAAATGTAAAACGAAGAGCTTCACATAATAAAACAGTAACCCTTCCCCTCCAACACATACAGACACACAGATATCCAAATACACAAACAGCAATAACATTGTAGATAAACAAGGCATTTAAATAAGATCAGTACTCATAAGAGCCAGAAGTTATGACACAGGAACGGAGGAACAATGTCATAAAAACGGGGGGCAACCACGCCAGGAACTGCAACCACAGTCATGACTACAAAAATACCACTGCGAGAGGCAGCCCAAGCCCAGCGGATGAAGGAGCCCAGACCACAACCGTAAGGCTGCAGCACGGATTCCCCCATCCACCCGAGCAAGAGCGACCACCACAGGGGCACTCCCACGATTACAGCCCCCGGCATGGGCGGCCCCCAATGAGGAAACACCAGAGGATAAAAACAAATAAAAAATAAAAAAGATAGGGTAAATAAATTAAAATCAATCAAAATAAAAACTCCATACAGAAGGAAATGAGAGGATAAGAGCATGAAATAAAATAATGAAATACTAAGAGAGGATGTGTGTTAAAATGAGTAAGAACAGAAAATAAAAAGTATTAAAAGGAAAACAGTACAAAAGATAAAATAAGTTAAACATATAAAAATGACATACCAACTAGTAAAACAGTAAAACAGACTAACATTAATAGGTAAATAGTTGATAGATAAATAAATAAATAAGTAAAATTCAGTTAAAAGCGTGACTAAAATGTAGGTCTTGAGTTTGCCTTTAAAAGTTTCAACACTCTCTGTTTCCCTCAGGTCCTCAGGCAGGCTGTTCCACAGACGTGGGGCGTAATAATAAAAAGATGCCTCGCCGTGGGTTTTTGTTTGGACTTTAGGAATTATTAAAAGACCTACCTGAAGACCTGAGGGTCCTAGAGGGTTCATAAGATAAAAGCAAATCTGATATATAACTAGGACCAAGACCATTAAGAGCTTTGTAAACTAGTAAAAGGATCTTTAAATCAGTTCTGAAACTCACAGGAAGCCAATGCAGAGATTTTAAAATTGGTGTGATGATATGTTCTCTTTCTGGTCCTTGTCAGCACACGAGCAGCTGAGTTTTGTAGTAACTGTAAATGGGAAATATGTTTCTTAGGAAGACCAGAAAGTAGAGCATTGCAATAATCAATCCAACAAGTAATATGATTAATGAAAGTTTGCATTTATTCTTATATAGGGAAATGTACAGAACTTATAGTAAAAGATATGAAATCTAAAAACATGACAGAAATATATTGGGGAACTGTTTCAAATATGGAATTATAGATTCACTGATTCAAGCATTTTGGGACTGAAGCAAAATTGCGGCAAGCTAAACAGACATATTTAGGTTTTTTCAGCCTTGGCGGAGGTATGTGTCCTAAACAGTGCTTTTTCTGCAAAGTGATGCATCAAACGTACATGATGCGGTGCTATGTATACTGCATGCTACAAATAAGAATATGCATTATCCAAAAAGTGTAGGCTTAAAATACTTTTGGTGGCATAAAATATGAATATACCTTATTAGCAGAGGTTATAGTGGGTTTTGGCAGGTGGGGAACCATAAATTCCAGTGAAGTGGCAAGAGCCAAACTACATCGAGAAAAGATGTAATTTAAAAAAAATGATATTTTATGACATACTTAAAAAACGTATAATCACATTGCATCATTTCCAGCACTATAACATTGTAATGACAGACCAACAAAGCTGATGCACTTACTGACAGCAGTACTGTCAGTGAAGATGCGAGGATGACCGCATGCTGAATATTGTTTTCTTCTACACTTTCAGACTTTCACAGGCTTAAGAGTGCATTATAATATATTCTTATTATATAAACTGCCACATGCTGAAAGAGAGCTGGCATTTCACTCCTCCTGGGACACTGTCATTGGACTCATTTGTGGGTTTCGAGCAAGGCACATTAGAACACATTAGAAGTGTATACAGATAAAACAGAGCCTCCACTCAGGGCTGCCCTGATTTCGCCCCCAATATGGGTGCAGTGGGCACACCCAGTAGGAAATGTGGAATGATGGATGCCCTGTTGACCAAAATGCACAGAGCCATGGTGACCCAGAAACAGCTCGCCCAAAATTCTGGGAATGCTGACAGTCCTCAACTCATGGAGTCACTGAGACAAACTTCCTTAAACTGGTGAGGAGTGGGCGACAGCAGCTGGTAGGTCAATGGCAGCACTGTTGGATGCAAAGCACCATCTGTGGTTATCTCAATCTAGATTACAGCTGGAAGACCAGGCCTGTCTGATTCTAAGTTCCCCGTAGAACCATCAGCCATGTTTCGACAAGGGGCCAGCTCTCTACTGCAACAAGCCAAAGAAGCCTGTTGCTGTATCTGGGAAATGTCACTGCCTTCAGCCACCACCATGCAGGACTTTGGCCATCAAAGTTCTCCTTCCAAGCTGTCAATTCCCAGAGACTTTCTGCAGACATATCTAGAAGCTTCTAAGTAGGCCGCGGCTGCTGAGAGCCCCGGCCCTGACCACCATTTGAATGGCCCCTTGCACCTTCACCAGGTGCATAGACACAGTCTTTGACAACAATAGGGAAGATTGAGAGTCCTAAACTATTTAGACCAGAGGTCTTCAACAGGGGGTCCGCGACCCCTAGGGGGTCCGCGGAGGTAGTGCAGGGGGGTCGCGAAATTTTTGGTTGATTAGACAATTTTTCATATTTTTTAATTTTTAATTTAAATTAAAATTTTTTATTTTTTTCCCACAAATTTAAATGTCTTTAAATACACATTAACATGAATCCAACATATTATTTGTTGGATTCAATATTATGAATATAATATTATATTCATAATATTATACAACTAACTTTCAGTCAGCAATGCGCACATTCAGCGACACACAGGAGTTCTCTCAAGCTGGGCACCGGTTCACTCACAGCCTAGACCTGTCCCTCCAAGCCTCCTGTACACAAAGAGGAGGACCCGCCCCTATCGCTGCTGTGCCAATCACAAGGCCGCATGTTACACGCTGGCTCTGTCAGGTTCCCCGTGATTGGCCGAGAGCCTATTCAGTCCCCAGCTGACTAAGATCCCAGACACAAGGACACACGCTGCAGTATTATTGAAAAGAAGATACCCTTTTAAAAAAAAATAGAACAAATAACAAATGAAAAAACGACGACATTTAGCTCACCCACGAATCCTTTTGCAATCATTTTTGCAAGATATTCCTGGTCTAAGATTTTCCTCACTCACCTATCTGAAAAACAAATACAGGTCAAGACTGCAGCCTGAGGCTGATATGACCCTCTGCCTGACAACCTCCATCCGTCCAAGGTTAGATAAGTTGTGTGCTACTCATCAGGGTCAGACATCTCACTAATGTGGGAGTATGTGTGCCATCCACAGATGACTTGAGGATTCACTGTCCCTTCTACATGTATGTTTAAAATAAAAACATGAATCTGTGAATTATTTTAATAGCTCAGTGTTGTATGCAAGATGTATGTTTATAAAAGGCAGTGGCACGGCCACCCTCTGCACGTTTAAAATAAAAACATGAATATATGAACCTGTGTATTATTTGAATAGCTTAGTATTGAATGCACAATAACAGGGTAGCTATGTTTATACATGGCACTAGGCCCAGTTTAATATAAAACACCATTTTATACAGAATATATAGTAGGGGGTCCCTGCTCCATCTCTCCATCAGCTTAGGGGTCCTTGGCCTGAAAAACGTTGAAGACCCCTAATTTAGACGATTGGCCGATATCCACCTAGATGGAAGGTCTGTGTCTCCCCCATGTGGTCCAGCTCCTGAAATATATTCAGGGCCTTGGTCTCCACCTCAACCAGGACAAGAGCAGGATGATGCCCTGCGCAGTTTCTGGGCATGGTTATAGACTTCCCAGAACACCTCGAAAAAACAAGAAGCTCTTAGATCATGCCTGGCACAGTTTGGCCTTGGGCCAGGGGCACTTGGAAACTATACCTGCGCCCACCAGTATTGATGGCAACTGTGGTCCAAATTGTCACCAGCTAGTATCATCGAATGAATCTCTGGTAGACTAGGGGTATGCTGCAAAAGGGCAGAGGAATTTGGGGCTACTGGAATAGCACATCGGCTTAATATCCATGTTCTAGAGTTGAGGGTGGTTCACATTGCCCAATATTCTTGCCCCACCTTCGGGGGCACCATGTACTGGTGAGAGAAGACAGTACGTTGCAGTGGCTTACATGAACAGACAAGGGGGCATGAGCTCCCCTTGTCTTTGCAGGCTTGCGAATGAGTGATGGGTGTGGGCCTCTCCACACCATCTGTCCCTGAAAGCAGTTCCAGTTCCTCTACAAGAAACTCAGATGGCATACTGCTTGTCCTGAGTTGGTTAGAGCCTGGGAGAATGGAGGCTCCTCCTGGAGGTGGTGGCACAGATCTGGCACCGCTTTGGCATAGCGATTGCCCATTCGCTGGCCTCCAGGGAGTCGGTGCTGTTTGCTTTTCTCCAGAAGGACCACCCTCCCCTCAACACAAACGCATTGACCCATCTTTGGCACAGAGACCTTCTGTATACATGTCCCCCCATTTGGTCTTCCCTCCTACAGAGGAGGTTTTCATTGCCTTGAACTACCCCACATGACCTGGCTCTTGGACATCCGACCACTGATAACACCTGGAACAGAGAGACCTACCGTCACAAGCCCAAGGAACTCTGTTTCATCCCTTTTTCCAGGGGCTTCAATTCTTTGCATGCCCCCATCTATAAGAGCAGTGTACTTGTACCACTGGAAAAGGTTTGAGTCATGGTACAGAGCAAATCATATTGATACACTCATATACACACACGCACACACAGATATATCTTTCTTGCAAGATGGCGCCGCGCTAGTGGCAGCCTGTTGCAGTAGCTCCCGCTCACCTTTGAGCTTTTTCCTGTCCTAGTGTGTCTTTTTTAACTTTTTAACTTTTCCCTCTCTGTCTTGAGTGGTGCTCTTTGCACTATGGAGGCCAAGCAGTTGATTTTTGCTTTGGCCTTCTGCTGTTTGTATGTTGCTGCTTTTTCCTGACCATGACCGTGTCTGGGGACCTCGTGCGCTGCCATGGCCCTATTGTTTACAGTAGGGATCAGCTGTTAGCACTCCGTAACATAGCGGTGCTGCCCCAGAGAGACCCGATGTTCCCCGAGAGCTGAAGCGGAGGAGCCGGGGGACCCGTGCCGGAGCCGAGCGTTGTGCTAGAAGGAGGAGATATCGACCAGTCCTCCCGTCCATCATCATGGGGAATGTGAGATCTCTCCCCAATAAGATGGACGAATTAGCGGCGCTGACCCGGCACCAGAGGGAATACCGGGAGTGCAGCATCATGATGTTGACGGAAACATGGCTGACCACGCTAACTCCAGACACGGCTGCAGCGCTGGACGGCTTCAAGCTGTTGCGCGCGGACAGGACGAGGGAGAGTAGTAAGAGGAAAGGAGGAGGGCTGGCAGTGTTTGTGAATGATAGATGGTGTAACTCTGGGCACATCACTATTAAAGAACAACTCTGCTGTAAGGACATTGAACTGTTAGCCGTTAGCATGAGGCCTTATTACCTGCCGCGGGAATTCACGCATGTTATCGCGGTAGCTGCGTATATCCCCCCCTCTGCTAACGCTGAAGCAGCCTGTGATGTCCTCCACCTGTCACAGGCAGGCTGCAGACTCAGCATCCACAGGCCCTCCTTCTTATATCAGGGGACTTTAATCACGCCGCTCCATCTTCCACTCTGCCCACCTTCACCCAGTATGTCACATGCTGCACCAGAGACAATAAAACACTGGACTTACTGTATGCCAACACCAAGGAGGCGTACACCTCATCACCCCTCCCTCCCCTGGGAAGATCTGACCACAACCTGGTTCATCTCCTGCCTTTGTACAAACCTCTCGTACACAGGCAACCAGCTGTGTCCCGCACAGTGAAGAGATGGTCCGACGAGGCCGACGAAGCTTTGAAGGACTGTTTTGATACAACTGTGTGGCAGGAACTCTGTGATTCTCACGGGTAGGACATCAACAGTCTCACTGACTGTATCACAGACTATATAAACTTTTGTGTGGAAAACACCGTACCCACCAGGACTGTACGGTGTTTTTCCAACAACAAACCGTGGATTAACCCTGACATAAAGGCTCTCCTCAAGGAGAAGAAGAGGGCCTTTAAGTCAGGAAATAAAGAGGAGCTGAAGAATGTGCAGAAGGAGTTAAGGGGGAGGATCAGGGAGGGGAAGAACAACTTCAGGAGGAAGATGGAGGATCAGCTGCAGCAGAACAACATCAGTGGAGTTTGGAAAGGCCTGAAAACCATCTCTGGCCACAAGGAACCAAACTCCCAGGCTGTGGGGGACCAACAGTGGGTGAATAATCTGAACTTATTTTTCAATAGGTTTGATCAGTCATCTGCCCCTCCCCCAGCCCAGCCAGGCCTGCTGCAACCCCCTTCATTGGCACCTCCAGGACACTGCCCCCCCCCCCCCCCCCCCCCCCCCTCTGCCTGCAACACTCAGCTCACAGCCACCCCCCACTGCTCATCTCATCAGCTCAACACCATCATCCCCCCCATCCACAAACTTCAGCACACAGCCCCCCTGCTCCACCCTGTCCCTCACAACTCTCCAGGTGAGAGATCAGCTCGGGAAGATGAAGGCGAGGAAGGCTGCGGGTCCGGACGGCATCAGCTCCAGGCTCCTGAAGTCCTGCGCAGACCAGCTGTGTGGGATAGTTGAACACATGTTCAACCTGAGCCTGAAGCTGGGGAGAGTGCCACAGATGTGGAAAACATCCTGCGTGGTACCTGTCCCCAAGACTCCGCACCCCAAGGACCTCAACAGCTACAGGCCGGTGGCTCTAACATCCCACCTGATGAAGACCCTGGAGCGGCTGGTCCTAGTTCATCTCCGCCCCCTGGTGAGCCCAGCGATGGACCCGCTTCAGTTTGCCTACCAACCTGGCATCGGGGTGGACGACGCCGTCATCTTCCTTCAACACTGAGCCCTCTCTCACCTGGAGAAGCCAGGAAGTACTGTGAGAATCACGTTCTTTGATTTCTCCAGTGCTTTCAACACGATACAGCCTGTGCTTCTGAAGGACAAGCTGGAGCACACCAGTGTGGACCACCACCTCACATGCTGGATACTGGACTACCTCACCAACCGTCCACAGTATGTGAGGTCACGGGACTGTGTCCGACATGGTTGTCTGCAGTACGGGGGCACCACTGGGAACGGTCCTGGCTCCGTTCCTCTTCACCCTCTACACTGCAGACTTCCTCTACAACTCACCCACCTGTCACCTGCAGAAGTTCTCTGATGACTCTGCCATCGTCGGTCTCATCACAGATGGGGACGACAGGGAATACAGAGAACTGACGCAGGACTTTGTGGACTGGTGCCAGCGGAACCAACTCCAGATCAACGCAGGGAAAACCAAGGAACTGGTGGTTGATTTCCGCAGGCACACACACTCCCCCCCGGACCCGGTGAACATTCAGGGAACAGACATTGAGATGGTGACATCTTATAAGTACCTGGGTGTTCACCTGAACAATAAACTGGACTGGACAGACAATACCACTGCACTTTACAGGAAAGGCCAGAGCAGACTCTATCTGCTCAGGAGACTGAGGTCCTTTGGAGTGCAGGGAGCACTCCTCAAGACATTTTATGACACCGTGGTGGCATCAGCCATTTTTTATGGTGTGGTCTGCTGGGGCAGCGGCATCTCAGTGTCGGACAGGAAAAGACTCGACAAACTGATAAGGAAGGCCAGCTCTGTCCTGGGATGCCCCCTGGACCCAGTGGAGGTGGTGGGAGGAGGGAGGATGACAACAAAACTGTCATCCATGATGGACAATCACTCCCACCTGATGCGGGACCAAATAACAGTACTGGAGAGCTCCTTCAGCGACAGGTTGCTTCACCCAAAGTGTGTGAAGTAGCGCTTTCACAAGTCTTTCCTTCCTGCAGCTGTTAGACTGTACAATCAGCACTGCTCCCAGTAGACCTAACTAATTGTAGTACTTTATGTTGCAATACTGAGACACTTTTGTAATAGTATTTGTGAAATATTTTTGAGACACTTTACCCCCTCCTTTATTGTATTGTATTTTTTAAATATTATTTGTATTTTTTAAATATTATTTGTATTTTTTAAATATTATTTCCCCTCCTCCTGCTGTGTTTTTTGTACACTGTGCTGCTGCAATGCTGTAAATTTCCCCACTGTGGGACTAATAAAGGGATATCTTATCTATCTTATCTCTTATATATATATATACTGAACAAAAATATAAACGCAACACTTTTGTTTTAGCTCCAATTTTTCATGTGTTGAAAGCAAAGATGTAAAACTTTTTCTATGTACACAAAAGGCCTATTTCTCTCAAATTTTGTTCACAAACTTGTTTAAATCTGTGTTAGTGAGCACTTCTCCTTTGCCAAGATAATCCATCCACCTGACAGGTGTGGCATATCAAGATGCTGATTAGACAGCATGATTATTGCACAGGTGTGCCTTAGGTTGGTCACAATATAAGGCCACTCTAAAATGTGCAGTTTTATCTTGAAAAGAGACATTTATAGGCACTGAAGTGTCAGTATCTGGTGTGACCACCATTTGCCTCACGCAGTGCAACACATTTCCTTCGCATGGAGTTGATCAGGTTGTTGATTGTGGCCTGTGGAATGTTGGTCCACTCCTCTTCAATGGCTGTGCGAAGTTGCTGGATATTGGCAGGAACTGGAACACGCTGTCGTATACACCGATCCAGAGCATCCCAAACATGCTCAATGGGTGACAGGTCCGGGGAGTATGGAGGCCATGCAAGGACTGGGATGTTTTCAGCTTCCAGGAATTGTGTACAGATCCTTGCAACATGGGGCCGTGCATTATCATGCTGCAACATGAGGTGATGGTGGTGGATGAATGGCACAACAATGGGCCTCAGGATCTCGTCACGGTATCTCTGTGCATTCACAATGCCATCAATAAAATGCACCTGTGTTGGTTGTCCGTAGCATATGCCTGCCCATACCATAACCCCACCACCACCATGGGCCACTCTATTCACAACTTTGACATCAGCAAACCGCTCACCCACATGACGCCATACACGCTGTCTGCCATCTGCCCGGTACAGTGAAAACCGGGATTCATCCGTGAAGAGAACACTTCTCCAAAGTGACAGACACCATCGAAGGTGAGCATTTGCCCACTCAAGTCGGTTACGACGACGAACTGCAGTCAGGTCAAGACCCCGGTGAGGATGACGAGCATGCAGATGAGCTTCCCTGAGACGGTTTCTGACAGTTTGTACAGAAATTCTTTGGTTATGCAAACCAATTGTTGCATCAGCTGTCCGGGTGGCTGGTCTCAGACGATCTTGCAGGGGAAGATGCCGGATGTGGAGGTCCTGGGCTGGCGTGGTTACACGTGGTCTGCGGTTGTGAGGCCGGTTGGATGTACTGCCAAATTCTCTGAAATGACTTTGGAGACGGCTTATGGGAGAGAAATGAACATTCAATTCACGGGCAACAGCTCTGGTGGACATTCCTGCAGTCAGCATGCCAATTGCACGCTCCCTCACAACTTGCGACATCTGTGGCATTGTGCTGTGTGATGAAACTGCACATTTTAGAGTGGCCTTTTATTGTGACCAACCTAAGGCACACCTGTGCAATAATCATGCTGTCTAATCAGCATCTTGATATGCCACACCTGTCAGGTGGATGGATTATCTCGGCAAAGGAGAAGTGCTCACTAACACAGATTTAAACAAGTTTGTGAACAAAATTTGAGAGAAATGGGCCTTTTGTGTACATAGAAAAAGTTTTACATCTTTGCTTTCAACACATGAAAAATTGGAGCTAAAACAAAAGTGTTGCGTTTATATTTTTGTTCAGTATATATATATATATATATATACACACAGTATATACTGAGCAACAGTGGAAACACATAATTTTAAAAACCCTGTAATTTCTATTCACTAGCTCTAATCTACTGAAACAAACAATCATGTGATTCACTGAATAGACTTTTTTAAGTACCAACAACCAAAACATGTTAAATCATGAATAACCATCATTTAGTCATAACATAGAAATAACAGTCATTGGTGCATTTCAGAGTAAACCATGTTGTTGGTGAGTTTGTTTCTATATGATTGAAAAGACCTGGTCAAGGAGATAAAACACCAGGTCTAATTAATGTCCTAATGAAACAACTGACAATGCCACAGCAGTAAAAAGGAGCATGGACCTGAAACACAGGAAGAAACAGTCAGGAACAGAGCAGGCAGGTTCCAAAAACGCACTAAGAAGTTCCCCACTGAGCATAAATGTACACTTCAGAAGGATTAAATTGATGCATAAACTCCTGTCAATCACTGAAGTTTGATTTCCTGACATGGGTCCTGATGATGTGCTGATGATGCAGAATAACAATAATCAAAACTTTCCACTTAAATGTTACATTTGCTTCTTTTTGTTTGCAATAATGTCTTCAAGATGATTTGAATTTATCACTTCGTATCATATATGAACATGAGAAGTTATCCACATGTACTACACACACCCAAAAGAGTTAGGTACTCAGCATATGACGTACAGTCATATGACTTATGACATCCCTTGGCCATGACATGCCAAAGACAAAAGGATAAAAACTCTTACCAGCATAGGCTCAGTGGCACAGAGACCAAGGGCTCCAATCAGTGCAGATGAAGAATCCGAAGCGCTATGGTATGAAACAAACTGAGAACTACAACTAACTGAAAATCTCTCTCTGCAGAAAATTAGACACTGACGATTTTCTTGATTTAAGGAATGTTGTTGCAAATGTTACCTTGCTTTTAATAATTAATGTATGGAACTTAAATCCTTTGTCAACATGTCTGATGATGTTTTTGAGGACAAACTTCTCTGTAATGAATCAACAAATGACATGGGAGCAGTGACCTCCACATATTTATTATGTATTTTCTTTGGCACTTTATCAGTTTTCATAATGTGTGGAAACCTTCTTGTAATAACCTCCATCATATACTTCCGACAGCTTCACACTCCTACTAACTACCTCATCCTCTCTCTAGCTGTAGCTGACCTGCTTGTTGGGGTTTTGGTTTTGCCTTTAAGCACAGTGTCTGTGAGCTTTTGTTGGTATCTTCAGGGTTTAATCTGTAGTTTAAGAAATGTCGTTGACATGATTTTATGTGGGTCTTCTATTTTGAACTTGTGTTTTATTTCTGTTGACAGATATTATGCTGTGTGTCAGCCTCTGACATACAAGATTAAGATAAATGCCCGTGTCATTGTGATCATGATCCTGGTGAGCTGGACTATTTCTGTTCTAAATGGAATAACCATCGCAGTTTTGGGTGTGAAAAAAGGACAATCCAATGAACGATGTGTCTTATTTAAAAATGTAAAACTAGAAATTTTAGGAATGGTTTTTGGCTTTTATCTCCCAGCTATCATAATGTCCATGATCTACATAAAGATTCTGACAGAGGCACAGAGACAGACACGCAGCATCCAGAACACAACCTGTCAGTTAACAAAGTCTGAAAGAAAGATGGAGAGAAAGGCCACCAAAACTCTGGCTATTATAATGGGAGTTTTTCTCATCTGTTGGACTCCTTTCTTTCTTTGTATCACCTTTAACCCTTTGAGTATTTACACAATACCAGTTCCTTTGATTGAAACATTCAAGTGGCTGGGTTGGTCAAATTCAATGCTCAATCCATTTGTCTATGGTTTCTTTTACAGCTGGTTTCGATCAGCTTTTAAAATGATCATTTCAGGGAAAATATTTCAAGGTAATTTAACTAATTCTAAGCTCTTTTGACTCATTTATTGAAGAGTTGACATGTCAGTAAAGTCATCATTAGTTTGGTAGTGAAGATTTACATGTTTGCCACCTAATGACATTCATATAGATAAAACCTGTCTGTGCTATGCAGGAAGTACCTGTTGTTCCAACACAGATAGCAGTGCATAGTATACAGTAAAGTCATCTCAATGTGAATGTCTATAAGTAAATATAGAATCCATATGCCTCATTGTTAGCCTCATTTATTGAATGTATAGAATCAGTACATGTGTGAATTTCTATTTGTGATCAAAGCTTTAATATTTGACAATGATTGAAGATGTTATCTGTATCTTGTTGTTTCTAGTCAGTGCTTTTTTCATTTTGTTTAGCGTGTAAATAGAAATGGAGAGAGAGAGGCTGTGAATCCACCACTTAGTAGAGAAAATATTAGTTTTATGGTGCATGATGATCATGTCCATTCACTGTGTCCAAAACATTAAATAATGAGTGGAGAGTCAGTTTCCATTTGTGATGGAAAGATTTTCATACTTTTACTCTTTTTAAAGTTGTGTTACTATACAGAAGATTAACTGAAATATTTGTAAAATATGAGTGAAACGTAGGTCAGTTACAATGTACCCAATAAAATCAACATTAGTTCTGCCAATCTTATAGTAAAAATCAGAAACATGGAAGCAACATGGACAAAAAACAGCAACATTTTGAGTTGATATCACTTCCAAAAATTGTTAATGGAACTTCCCTTGCACAGCTCTTTATATTTGATCATGAAGCTCTTGAAGTCAGAGAAGTATACAAACTGTTAAAGATTTAATGAATTTAATAAAAATGTTTCTTTGACTGGCCTGCTAAGCGAATTACGTTCATTTTATGAAGAATTGTTTTACCTACATTTGAACAGCAGAAAAATTTAGAGGGATTTCTTTTTGATTTAGAGACAATGAATTAAAAGTTGACATTAACAGAATATTTTATAAATAATTATCATCCTCAGATGATTTGCTGTAATCTAGAATACATTTGTGTGACCAGGACTTAAATAGAAATTATATTAATTTAAGCCGGAAGGAATGTTTGAACAACAGATATTATCAGACTTTATTTGTATAGCACTTTTCATACAAGTAAAATGTAAAACGAAGAGCTTCACATAATAAAACAGTAACCCTTCCCCTCCAACACATACAGACACACAGATATCCAAATACACAAACAGCAATAACATTGTAGATAAACAAGGCATTTAAATAAGATCAGTACTCATAAGAGCCAGAAGTTATGACACAGGAACGGAGGAACAATGTCATAAAAACGGGGGGCAACCACGCCAGGAACTGCAACCACAGTCATGACTACAAAAATACCACTGCGAGAGGCAGCCCAAGCCCAGCGGATGAAGGAGCCCAGACCACAACCGTAAGGCTGCAGCACGGATTCCCCCATCCACCCGAGCAAGAGCGACCACCACAGGGGCACTCCCACGATTACAGCCCCCGGCATGGGCGGCCCCCAATGAGGAAACACCAGAGGATAAAAACAAATAAAAAATAAAAAAGATAGGGTAAATAAATTAAAATCAATCAAAATAAAAACTCCATACAGAAGGAAATGAGAGGATAAGAGCATGAAATAAAATAATGAAATACTAAGAGAGGATGTGTGTTAAAATGAGTAAGAACAGAAAATAAAAAGTATTAAAAGGAAAACAGTACAAAAGATAAAATAAGTTAAACATATAAAAATGACATACCAACTAGTAAAACAGTAAAACAGACTAACATTAATAGGTAAATAGTTGATAGATAAATAAATAAATAAGTAAAATTCAGTTAAAAGCGTGACTAAAATGTAGATCTTGAGTTTGCCTTTAAAAGTTTCAACACTCTCTGTTTCCCTCAGGTCCTCAGGCAGGCTGTTCCACAGACGTGGGGCGTAATAATAAAAAGATGCCTCGCCGTGGGTTTTTGTTTGGACTTTAGGAATTATTAAAAGACCTACCTGAAGACCTGAGGGTCCTAGAGGGTTCATAAGATAAAAGCAAATCTGATATATAACTAGGACCAAGACCATTAAGAGCTTTGTAAACTAGTAAAAGGATCTTTAAATCAGTTCTGAAACTCACAGGAAGCCAATGCAGAGATTTTAAAATTGGTGTGATGATATGTTCTCTTTCTGGTCCTTGTCAGCACACGAGCAGCTGAGTTTTGTAGTAACTGTAAATGGGAAATATGTTTCTTAGGAAGACCAGAAAGTAGAGCATTGCAATAATCAATCCAACAAGTAATATGATTAATGAAAGTTTGCATTTATTCTTATATAGGGAAATGTACAGAACTTATAGTAAAAGATATGAAATCTAAAAACATGACAGAAATATATTGGGGAACTGTTTCAAATATGGAATTATAGATTCACTGATTCAAGCATTTTGGGACTGAAGCAAAATTGCGGCAAGCTAAACAGACATATTTAGGTTTTTTCAGCCTTGGCGGAGGTATGTGTCCTAAACAGTGCTTTTTCTGCAAAGTGATGCATCAAACGTACATGATGCGGTGCTATGTATACTGCATGCTACAAATAAGAATATGCATTATCCAAAAAGTGTAGGCTTAAAATACTTTTGGTGGCATAAAATATGAATATACCTTATTAGCAGAGGTTATAGTGGGTTTTGGCAGGTGGGGAACCATAAATTCCAGTGAAGTGGCAAGAGCCAAACTACATCGAGAAAAGATGTAATTTAAAAAAAATGATATTTTATGACATACTTAAAAAACGTATAATCACATTGCATCATTTCCAGCACTATAACATTGTAATGACAGACCAACAAAGCTGATGCACTTACTGACAGCAGTACTGTCAGTGAAGATGCGAGGATGACCGCATGCTGAATATTGTTTTCTTCTACACTTTCAGACTTTCACAGGCTTAAGAGTGCATTATAATATATTCTTATTATATAAACTGCCACATGCTGAAAGAGAGCTGGCATTTCACTCCTCCTGGGACACTGTCATTGGACTCATTTGTGGGTTTCGAGCAAGGCACATTAGAACACATTAGAAGTGTATACAGATAAAACAGAGCCTCCACTCAGGGCTGCCCTGATTTCGCCCCCAATATGGGTGCAGTGGGCACACCCAGTAGGAAATGTGGAATGATGGATGCCCTGTTGACCAAAATGCACAGAGCCATGGTGACCCAGAAACAGCTCACCCAAAATTCTGGGAATGCTGACAGTCCTCAACTCATGGAGTCACTGAGACAAACTTCCTTAAACTGGTGAGGAGTGGGCGACAGCAGCCGGTAGGTCAATGGCAGCACTGTTGGATGCAAAGCACCATCTGTGGTTATCTCAATCTAAATTACAGCTGGAAGACCAGGCCTGTCTGATTCTAAGTTCCCCGTAGAACCATCAGCCACGTTTCGACAAGGGGCCAGCTCTCTACTGCAACAAGCCAAAGAAGCCTGTTGCTGTATCTGGGAAATGTCACTGCCTTCAGCCACCACCATGCAGGACTTCGGCCATCAAAGTTCTCCTTCCAAGCTGTCAATTCCCAGAGACTTTCTGCAGACATATCTAGAAGCTTCTAAGTAGGCCGCGGCTGCTGAGAGCCCCGGCCCTGACCACCATTTGAATGGCCCCTTGCACCTTCACCAGGTGCATAGACACAGTCTTTGACAACAATAGGGAAGATTGAGAGTCCTAAACTATTTAGACCAGAGGTCTTCAACAGGGGGTCCGTGACCCCTAGGGGGTCCGCGGAGGTAGTGCAGGGGGGTCGCGAAATTTTTGGTTGATTAGACAATTTTTTATATTTTTTAATTTTTCATTAAAATTAAAACATTTTATTTTTTTTATTTTTTTTCCACAAATTTAAATGTCTTTAAATACACATTAACATGAATCCAACATATTATAGTGAACTTTCAGTCAGCAATGCGCACATTCAGCGACACACAGGAGTTCTCTCAAGCTGGGCACCGGTTCACTCACAGCCTGGACCTGTCCCTCCAAGCCTCCTGTAGACAAAGAGGAGGACCCGCCCCTATCGCTGCTGTGCCAATCACGAGGCCGCATGTTACACGCTGGCTCTGTCAGGTTCCCCGTGATTGGCCGAGAGCCTATTCAGTCCCCAGCTGACTAAGATCCCAGACACAAGGACGCACGCTGCAATATTATTGAAAAGAAGATACCTTTGTAAAAAAGAATAGAACAAATAATAAATGAAAAAACGACGACATTTAGCTCACCCACGAATCCTTTTGCAATCATTTTTGCAAGATATTCCTGGTCTAAGATTTTCCTCACTCACCTACCTGAAAAACAAATACAGGTCAAGACTGCAGCCTGAGGCTGATATGACCCTCTGCCTGACAACCTCCATCCGTCCAAGGTTAGATAAGTTGTGTGCTACTCATCAGGGTCAGACATCTCACTAATGTGGGAGTATGTGTGCCATCCACAGATGACTTGAGGATTCACTGTCCCTTCTACATGTATGTTTAAAATAAAAACATGAATCTGTGAATTATTTTAATAGCTCAGTGTTGTATGCAAGATGTATGTTTATAAAAGGCAGTGGCACGGCCACCCTGTGCACGTTTAAAATAAAAACATGAATATATGAACCTGTGTATTATTTGAATAGCTTAGTATTGAATGCACAATAACAGGGTAGCTATGTTTATACATGGCACTAGGCCCAGTTTAATATAAAACACAATTTTATACAGTATATATAGTAGGGGGTCCCTGCTCCATCTCTCCATCAGCTTAGGGGTCCTTGGCCTGAAAAACGTTGAAGACCCCTAATTTAGACGATTGGCCGATATCCACCTAGATGGAAGGTCTGTGTCTCCCCCATGTGGTCCAGCTCCTGAAATATATTCAGGGCCTTGGTCTCCACCTCAACCAGGACAAGAGCAGGATGATGCCCTGCGCAGTTTCTGGGCATGGTTATAGACTTCCCAGAACACCTCGAAAAAACAAGAAGCTCTTAGATCATGCCTGGCACAGTTTGGCCTTGGGCCAGGGGCACTTGGAAACTATACCTGCGCCCACCAGGATTGATGGCAACTGTGGTCCAAATAGTCCTTTTAGCCTTACTATACATGCACCTAGTGCAGAGATGCCTTCTTACCTTGGGGTTGCACCGACAGAAACGCCTGCATGTCTGGGTAGGGTTCACCCACTGGCTGCAGTGGGCACTTCATTGGTGGGGACACCTAAACAATCTCTCCAAGGGGAGTGCGCTGGCTCCAATAACTAACTACGTCTGGAGAATCTCAACACGGAAAGGCTTTTTCGTCAGTGTCACGAATTTCTCCCGAGTTGAAATTGTTCAACTTGTGTAAATAATGAGAAGAACACAAAATTAGCTACTTCTAGTCATTTGCAGCTCAGCATGTGAAAAATTTGCGTGGCTTTCGGTGTGAACGTAGCATTTGTGTTGAATATGCCCAGTAGGGATTAACAGGAGAAGTGACCACGCCCATTTCCTGTCAAAGAATTAGCTCATTTTGGAATGTTATCTTTGCTATAGAGGTGCAGGCTCATACCTGTGTGGCTGACCAATCAGAGCACACTGGGGTAAGAAGACTTAAGAACTGTTATAACTATCAGCATTCAAGGACCCAAAATGCAGAACTCAGACCTTGACGAGGAGTAAAAGTTTAAAGTACAATTTATTGTACCAAAAAATGTAACAGAAAAACTCAATAGTCGGAGCAGGCAGGTAAAACTACAACAAAAGGCAACTTCTCACGGCTGAATCCGTAATAAGGAGGAGAGTGAGTTACCAGGCCATGACCATGGCAGTAAAAAGGAGCATGGACCTGAAGCACAGGAAAAAACGGTCAGGAACAGACGAGGCAGGTTAAAAAAACACACTAAGAAGTTTTTATCCAAACAAGCTTGAGTCATATCACATAAACTGGGAGAGTAAACGGACGATCTGACAGAGAATGGAGTGAAGAGCCAGGGTTTATAATGCAGGAGTCAGGTGAGGTGATGAGCCAAATTTATCTCAGGTGTGCTTGAACAAGATGCTTCAGGTGGAGACTGACCAAGTAGCTACACCCTGGTAAACACAACACAGACAGACAGGGGGAGACAGAAAAGAGACACAAGGAAGGGCAAAACACTGGACACAAGAGAGGAGAGGGAGACATACTGCAAATCCTAACTAGAAAGCACTCGAAGAGCGCAGACCTCTGCCAAGGCTGCTCAGTTTCCCCATGTTGGCATTTCACTCCAAAGCAAAAGTCCCATGATGTAACCCTCTGAATGAAAGTCATCAGAAAATTTGACAGGAAAAATTACAACAAAATCTTTGCAACTTACTAAAATCTTTATTTATTGTGGCTGTTAGTTGTTCATATTGTCATCTCACATAAATAAACTGCAATGCCATAACAGGTAATTGACACTTGTAACACTTAACCCTAACCCTAACCCCACTACGTGATTGCGCTGCAGTCTTCCCCAAACTAAAACTCCAAACCACACGCATGCACGCATCTACGTGATCGCGCTGCAGTCGTCCACACACAAAACTCCAAACCACACACACAGGCAGGAGAAAAGGAAGTATATTAAAACAGGGTAATGTTTTGTTGTAATTCACAAGCTGTTATATGGACATGAATCAATTAGATACATTTGTCAGGATGGAGACACTTTACATTATAAGTGTACATGTGACAGTTTAATCCTATAATAATAAAAAATTAATGAAAAATGCCTGGATCCACACGGTGAATCTAATTGATTCTTCCTTGGGCCACTTCCAACATCTCCTGAAAATTTCATCAAAATCCATTGATTCGTTTTTAAAACTAACCAACAAACCAACCAACAAATTGACAAACCAACAAACCAACAAACCAACCGGCAAAAACATAACCTCCTCCCTTGGCGGAGGTAACAATAACAAAGAGTCAATACAGCAGCAATGGACATTATGAGAAAAATATTTACAGCTGTAAAACCTTTTTCTGTTAGACACCTAAAAGAAAAGTGTGAACCGGATAATGAGCATACTATGTACATTCATGTATTTAGTTCATTCTGTTCTTGTATCCTACACCGTGTACTTTGTCAATTTATGTCCATTATAAAAATTGCGACAATTGCGACGCATAGTAATAAGCCCTGAAACGTTATTTTTCTTGCACTCTCTAACTGTAGTCATTATTTGTCATTCTAATAAAAAATAATTCTGCTTAGAATTTCCACTTAAATGTTACATTCAGTTTTTTTTTCTTTGCAATAATGTCTTCAAGATGATTTGAATTTATCACTTCGTATCATATATGAACATGAGAAGTTATCCACATGTACACACACCCAAAAGAGTTAGGTACTCAGCATATGACGTACAGTCATATGACTTATGACATCCCTTGGCCATGACATGCCAAAGACAAAAGGATAAAAACTCTTACCAGCATAGGCTCAGTGGCACAGAGACCAAGGGCTCCAATCAGTGCAGATGAAGAATCCGAAGCACTATGGTATGAAACAAACTGAGAACTACAACTAACTGAAAATCTCTCTCTGCAGAAAATTAGACACTGACAATTTTCTTGATTTAAGGAATGTTGTTGCAAATGTTACCTTGCTTTTAATAATTAATGTATGGAACTTAAATCCTTTGTCAACATGTCTGATGATGTTTTTGAGGACAAACTTCTCTGTAATGAATCAACAAATGACATGGGAGCAGTGACCTCCACATATTTATTATGTATTTTTGTTGGCACTTTATCAGTTTTCATAATGTGTGGAAACCTTCTTGTAATAACCTCCATCATATACTTCCGACAGCTTCACACTCCTACTAACTACCTCATCCTCTCTCTAGCTGTAGCTGACCTGCTTGTTGGGGTTTTGGTTTTGCCTTTAAGCACAGTGTCTGTGAACATTTGTTGGCATTTTCAGGATTTAATATGTACTTTAAGAGGCTGCTTTGACATCATTTTATGCACATGTTCTATTTTGAACTTGTGTTTTATTTCTGTTGACAGATATTATGCTGTCTGTCAGCCTCTTACATACAGAACTAAAATAAATGTCTGTGTCATTGTGATCATGATCCTGGTGAGCTGGACTATTTCTACTGTAAATGGAATAACCATCACAGTTTTGGGAGTGAATCAAGGACAATCTAATAAACGATGTATCTTATTTCGAAATGTAAGTTTAGCAATTTTGGGAATTGTTATGGGCTTTTATCTCCCAGCTATCATAATGTCCATGATCTACATAAAGATTCTGACAGAGGCACAGAGACAGACACGCAGCATCCAGAACACAACCTGTCAGTTAACAAAGTCTGAAAGAAAGATGGAGAGAAAGGCCACCAAAACTCTGGCTATTATAATGGGAGTTTTTCTCATCTGTTGGACTCCTTTCTTTCTTTGTTACACCTTTAACCCTCTGAGTCGTTACACAATACCAGTTCCTTTGATTGAAGCGTTTAAGTGGCTGGGTTGGTCAAATTCAATGCTCAATCCATTTGTCTATGGTTTCTTTTACAGCTGGTTTCGATCAGCTTTTAAAATGATCATTTCAGGGAAAATATTTCAAGGTGATTTAACTAATTCTAAGCTCTTTTGACTCATTTATTGAAGAGTTGACATGTCAGTAAAGTCATCAATAGTTTAGTACTGAAGATTTACATGTTTGCCACTTCATGAGTTCATATAGATTAAAACTGTAACTGAGCTATGCAGAAAGTACCTGTTGTCAAAACACAGATAGCAGTGCATACTATACATTAAAGTAACCTCAATGTGTCTGTAAAGAAATGTAGGCGCCATATACATCATTGCTTGTCTCATTTACTGAATATATAGAAGTTGAATCTGTTCATGTGATGATTTCTGTGTTTGTGATCAAAGCTTTAATATTTAATGATTGAAGAAATGATCTGTTTCATATAATTTTAAGCCAGTGCCTTTCTCATTTGGTTTATGGATTATCATTCTTCATAATGCAAACACCTTTTATACAAGTAAAAACCTCTGAAGAAGCTTTTAATCCTGGACTAAGTAGAGAAAATATCTGTTTTATGGTGCATTGTGGTCATGTCCATTCACTGTTTCTACACTACGGTATGAGCAATTAAACATTAAATAATGCATGGAGAGTCTGGTTGCACTTCTTTTTAATAAAGACTCTTTCAGTCACTTGGTTGTCTTACTTACTTACGTTTACAACATACACATACAGACATACCATGCATCACAGAAGTGAAGATTCTCCTCCTCTGCAGTAGAGGTTAACAGAGGAGGAGCAAAACAGGAGGGGTGAATAAAGATGTAAATTCATGCTTTTCTCAGTCCCTGTCCTTGGAAGGCATTTCTCTGTCTTACCGGTTTAAGCTAAGACTGGAAAACACAGAGTAACAAGTAAGAAAGACATAAAACAGTGTAACAGGTCAGAGAGATACAGGGTTAACAAATATGTATAGTATATGTGAAGAAAAGATGAACATTTCCAACACAATTCCCCCCTTTGAAAATTTTATGTTCATAAAATATACATTTTCCTTTCACCCTGTGAAAAATACCATCAATCTCATTATTCAATCATCAATCAAACCCATGCTATCACGCCCCGATCTGGAAAAAAGTCATTCATGCATTCATCTTCTCTAAACTAGACTACTGTAACTCTGTCCTGTCCAGTATAAATCAGACATCACTCTCTTGTCTCCACTGGTTAAAAAATGCAGCAGCTTGTAAGTTGGTTTCAATAAATGGCATCACAGGAGATCATTGTTGACTTCAGGAGAAACAGACCAACTCACACTCCACTGAGGATCAATGACTCCATGGTGGAGTGTGTGAAGAGCACCAAGTTCCTAGGGGTGCACATCACCGACAACCTGACCTGGACCCAGCACACCTCAGCTCTGACCAAAAGAGCACAGCAGCGTCTGCACTTCCTGCGAAGGATGAGGAGAGCACACCTTCCCCCTCCCATCCTCACCACTTTCTACAGGGCCACAATAGAGAGCGTGCTGATGTGCTGCATCTCTATCTAGTATGGAAACTGTAACGCCTAAGACTGGATGTCCCTGCAGAGAGTGTTGAGGACAGCGGAAAAAATCATTGGGAGGACATTGCCCACAAACGCTTTCTGTCCAAAGCCACCTGTGTGCTCAGAGACCCCACCCATCCCTGTCACGGACTGTTTACCCTCCTCCCCTCTGGCAGTAGGTACTGAAGCATCAGGTGCAGAACAACCAGGTTCTGCAGCAGTTTCATCCCCACTGCCATCAGACTGCTGAACTCTTCCTCCCTTTAACTCTTCCCTCCTACTCCCTTACCATTAAAGCCATAACATGTGCAATTATATCACATACCACGTGCAATACAACACACTCCTGTTTACACTTACCATAAGCTTTTATTTATGTGGTTCAGTGCAATAATCCTGCTCTTGTACAGAATCCTAGTCACTTTATGTACGACTGCAAACTTTTCTATTTTTTTACTAGTACTGTTACCAGTGCCTTTTTACTTGGCAGTGTGTTTTTCTTTATTTTGTGATGGAGCCAAACTTTCGTTCCGCTGTGTACCTGTCTGGTGGATACCCGAATGACAATAAAGTTCATCTTGAATCTTGAATCTTGACCTCTATCCTGGCCTCGTTACACTGGCTCCCTGTTTGTTTTAGAATAGATTTTAAGATTTTCCTAATCACTGTTAACAAACTTCTGGTTCTTGCTACAAGCTATATAACAGAACTGATGACCCCTTATAAGCCAGCTTGCGACCCAAGATTCTCAGGTAGTGCTCTTCTGGCTGTGCCAAAGTCAAGGCTCCAAACCAAAGGTGACCATGCTTTTGCAGTCAGGGTGCCTCGGCTTTGGGACAACCTACCAATGGACTAGATGCCTCTTTGTTAATTTTAAAGGACTTGATCAGTATCAATAACTTGTGGATGTGAAGGTTTCTGATATTACATAAAAGGGATATCTGACATGAACGCTGACTCTTGCATAATAATTGCTGTTTTAGCTCTAACCATATCATGTCACTTTCGTTGTTCAGTTGTTCTTGTTTTGTTCCGGCTTGTAGATAGATAGATAGATATCAAATTAGTAACATGAATTAATGAGACATGAGTGTGTGAAGGAGAAGGGGGAGAGGAGGAGAGAGGAGCTCAGTGCATCACAGGAAGTCCCCCAGCAGTTTAGGCCTATAGCAGCATAGCTAAAGGCTAGCCTAAGCCAGCCTTTGTTATAAGCTTTATCAAAAAGGAAAGTTTTAAGCCTACTCTTAAATGTAGAGAGGGTGTCTGTCTCCCGGACTGAGACTGGAAGATGGTTCCACAGGAGAAGAGCCTGATAACTGAAGGCTCAAGCTCTCATTCCGCTTTTGGAGACTCCAGGGATCACACGTAACCCTGCATCCTGGGAGCGTAATGTTCTAGATGAAGGACGTGGATGAAGCAGTCTGCTGCTGAAGGAGCTGCTTAATCCTCCCACAGTCATGTTATGTAGGGGGTTAGATGTGTTGTCCAGAATGGATGTTAGCTTTTGCTTCAATGTCCAAATCCTGGCTATTCACAGGTGCGGTCTGTGGCTTCTTCCTGCAGAAGTCAGTCACCATTTACTTCGTCTTGCTGGTGTTTATCTGCAGATGACTGACTTCACACCAGTTGATGAAGTTCCTGATGACGTCCCTTTACTCCAGATCATTACCATCTGATACGCATCCAATGATGTTTGAATCATCGGGCATTTTCTGAGGGTGACAGTTTCCTGTATTGTGGCTGAAGTCCGATATGTACATTGTGAAGAGAAAAGGAGAGAGCACTGTACCCTGTGGCCCTCCTGTGCTGCAAACTACCACATCAGACACACAGTCATGAAGCCCCACATACTGTGGTCTGTTGGTGAGGTAGTCGAAGGTCCATGCAGCCAGGTGTTCATCTCCTGTTGGAGGAAGCACCAAATGGGGAGCACCCCAATGCCTGGTTGCCAGGCAAATTGTCGTGAGTGAGAGCTCACCACGGCTCATAGGTGGTTCAGTAGAACTCTCTCCACGGTCTTCATCAGGTGAGAAGTTAAGCTACTGGTCTAAAGTGACTGGGCTCCCTGGGGTGCATTGTCTTAGGCACTGGGATCATATAGGAAGTCTTCCACAGTACTGGAACTGTGTGTCTGTGTGCATGTGTGTGGGAGGGTATTTAGCCAGACAGGGTCTGAATGGGAGACAGCCTTTGCACACCTCGTTGCCTGTTACTCCCGACGCACCTCTTCAATTACAAGGCCTCTACGCTGAAATGGACTTGCCTTGTGCCAGAACTGTTTGGTCTCTCCAAGGCCAAGGCCTCCTCTTCCCTGTTGCACATGGCCAACAATGTCTTGGTGTATGAGGGCTGACTTTGCTTTCTGTGTAGCTGCAGCTGGGGTCCACTTCATTCTAGTTACAAGGCTGGGCGCAGTTTGGGCTACATAAGGGTCATGGGATTCTGCCAGCATCAGTTCCAGCCATACTTTAGAGCACCTTTACTCCTCTGCAAGACTGGATACCGGAAGTCCAAGGATCCCTTTTCCATACAGCCCTATATTACAGAGGCACCAGGATAGACCCAGACACTTTTTTACAAATGAGCTGATCAGTCTCTCCAGCTTGTCAACCTTTGAGATAGGGGCCTCGTAAACGGTCAGTGGTCACATGAGGCAGGGCACAAGGCCAAACTGAAGGCACCAGATACCTGCCTAAACCTGCTGGTTAGCAACGTCTTGTCGATCCAGGCTACTGATGGTCTCCTGTCTAGTCTGGTCCACCAGGTCTGTGTCCTTGAGTTTTCCATCGTACCAGCATCCTAAGCTTTTGACTGGCTTCCTTGCCACTGTTGGTATGAGCTCCTTGCCTACAGTATATAGAAGTACGGTTCTGACAGCTTCCCCTTGATGATTTCCCCTTGCTTGCCTTTGTTGTGGTGAATGTGGTCATATCATCCATGTATGTGCTGATGGGAGGCAGCCACAGGCCTGGTTTGACCTGCTCTCTTCCTACCACCCATTGTGAAACTCAGATGATGACCTCCATGGCCATGGTAAAGATTAACAGAGAAACGGTGCATCCTGCCATAATTGGTACTTCCAAGTATTGCCATGCTGTGGTGTACTCTTCAGTCGTTAGAAATAGCCGCATGTCCTGGTAGTAGACTTTGACAAGGCTGGTGATAGGCTCTGGGACCCTAAAGAAGCCGAATGCGGTCCATAGGTGATTGTGTGGAACCAACCTAGAGGCATTGGTGAAGCTGAGAAACCTGACATGTAGATCTCTTCCCTCTTAGATCTCTTCCCTTTTAGCTGCATGGATTTGATGCCAAATCATATTGGTGATGGTGTGCTCCAACCATCCTGATAACCCTGGAATCTCTGCTTTCTGCACAGATGTATCAATGTAGTTGTTTAACTCCAGATAGACTGTGATTTTTCCCTCTACATTCAGGAGACCTGATATGACAGAATTGACTGATGTCTGTAGTGTCCTTTTCCTTTGGGATTAGGACGCCTCTGACCTCCAACAAGCCATTGGTATTGCTTGATTCTTCCACATTACCTTCATCGGCCTCAACAGAAAATGTAGAATGTCTGGTGCACTTTCATAAAGCTTTTATAGGACTCCATTGGGCCCAGTGGTGGACGCAGCTCTTGCTCGATGAATAGACTTCTCCTCTTGGGTGGGCTGATATCCAAGTGATGTTATGGGGAATGTATCTGTGGCATATCAGTTGGAAGGATGAACTGTTTTTACCGCCGGCCGTCAGTGTGGGTTCTTTTAAGATGGTCTTTGAGATATTTCCTTGATGTTGCAAGTTTGCCACTTTCTTCCTTTGTAAACAGGCTCCTTACAAACCTCAACAGGTCTCTAAAGAAGTTTGCCCTTGCTTGCTCCTACCTTCTGCATTTCTTTCTCAAGTTCACTGCTGTCCTTAGTGCTGCTAAGCGGTTAGCATACAGTAAATCCAATGTTTTATTGTGCCTGGTGTGGCATTTAACATATTGAGTGAAGGAATGGAAGACAGGGAAGTATACTAGAGATGTAAGTGTGGCCTGACCTTGCTACTAGAATGGGGCTATAATTTAGATTTAGGTTAATTAGTTATGTTACCAATACCGACAACGCCACCTAGGAATTTCTAGAGCCTAGGACTCTAAACAGGCTCGCAGGTTATCTAACAATCAGGGGGGAGCAGAGTTAAAAACCAGCAGGAGAGGAGCTCAAATGAAAATTCAATTTATTACAAAACCAATATAAACAGGGATGGTACCACCCAAATACACTAATAATCAAATCGAAGCTACCTAATAAATGCTAAACTAAACGCTAAAACAGGCCTGTAAAATATGCTAATAAAAGTCCGATCTAAAATTCAATAAAAGTTCCAAGTCCGACTCCAAACCAGCGACTCCTCCCGTGTCCTCCGCCGCCACTCTTGCGCTCCGCCCTCGCTGACCCAAGGCGTCCGGATGGCGTTGTACCTGTGGGAGAAATAGAACAACGGGGAGTAGTGTGTTCCCTGCTGCACCGGCTCCCTGAACGACTCCCTTCCTCGCCTGCTGTGCCCGCCTATGTCAGAGGGTACTCACGATTTTCCTGGGCGGCAGATATCCAACTGCCTGCCCAGGCCTGAGGAGAACGGCGTTGGCGGACACTCGCTGCTGCACGTCTCCCCGCTGCAGTATCCCGTGGCTCGGTTGTGGTTCTCGGGAGGGCTGCTTCGCGGTCAGCTTCTTTCCTCCGGCGTCTGTTGTGATCCGCGCTCTCCCGCTGCTCCTCCGTGCTACTTCCCTAAAAGCCCTCGGTATCCCCTCCCTTCCGCACCTGTCGCTCATCCAATAATTAGGCCGATGGTGAAGGTGTGGACGTGGCGCTCCAGGGTCATCAGTAAATTAAAAAAACACTGCAGAAAAAACACTCCCCACACTACAAACAAAGATTAAGAATAAAATATAACCAAACCCACAGCAAACCAGGTAAAATGTTACTCGAAGCATGCAAATAAAAACACAGAAACACAGCACTCTGACAATATGAAAGTAAATATAAAAACAATAATGGCATGCATTTTGACCCTGTCACATAAGTCCTAACTCTCAAGTCAGCCCTGTCAAAATAAGTCGTTGCAATGAGAAATACATTTTCTTTATAAATATATGAAATCAATGAAAGCTGTGAAATATCAATGATCATGTTCCTTGAGGAGCAAAAGCCCATAAAAAGCAAATCCATCCATCCATCCATGCATCCACCCTTCCGGGGTCAGGTCACGGTGGCTGCAGTCTAAGCAGGTTATTCCAGATGTCTCACTGCCCAGCAACATTTTACAGCTCATCCTGGGGCATCCTGAGGCTACATAAGATATGTAGTTCTGGGTTTAACCAGGGGTCTCCTCCCAGTTCATCGTGCCTGGTGTTGGGCCGCACGGTGCTTCTAAACAAAGGTAGTACAAAGAGACTGCATGGCCCATGTTGCCATGCTCCCCCCGCGCCTAGGTGAAAAATTCCCTCACACTCAAACTCTCTGCTTCCAATGGACGAGACCCAATGGAAACCCCAGGGGGGTCCCGCTCCTGTCCTGTGATGTCACCATGGATTGCTTTCAGCAGCTACTGCATTTGAAGGAAGCATTCAGCTCTTCTCCTGCCCCATTTCTAGTTGCATCTGGAGCAGCTCTCTCTCCTCCTCTCCCAGAGAAGATTACTACATGCAACAGAGTGCTCTTATACTGTTCCTGCAGAAGCAAAGAAACACGTTTTCTTCAGTCAAGTCAACTCTGCAGTTTACCTCTGCTGCACCATTGAGAGTCAGCCAACGGTGCTGCTTTCTACACTATCCTGCTGAGGATCAGCCGCCATCGAAACAACCATAGAGCAGGACCCAGTTACATTTCTGAGAGCCCTGAATCATTACTGTTTGTATAGTTCCAGTCTCTTAACCTGTTAGTCATTATTAATAGCATGTGGTCAGGATAATCAGTAATTTTGTAGCTGTTTGTGACACCAACAACCATAAAAATATGCACACAATAGGATTAAATTGCTATAAATAAAATTCAGTCAATCACTGGAGTTTGATTTCCCCACATACTGATGATGCAGAATAACAACAATTTAAACTTTCACTTAAATTAAAATTTTGAATTTAATTTGCTTTACAATAATATCTTCAAGTTATACTTAATTTAATGGCGATAATTTATTGTGTTTATTGAAATTATACACAAGCACATACATACTCAAAAGAGTTGATTACTGATCATATGACCTAAGATCATATGACCTACATTAAATCCCTTGACCATGATATGCTAATGACCCTACAATAACTCTAACCCAAATATTGTGCTCAGTGGCACAGAGACCAAGGGTTCCGACCGGTACAGATGAAGAATCCGAAGCGCTATGGTATGAAACAAACTGAGAACTACAACTAACTGAAAATCTCTCTCTGCAGAAAATTAGACACTGATGATTTTCTTGATTTAAGGAATGTTGTTGCAAATGTTACCTTGCTTTTAATAATTAATGTATGGAACTTAAATCCTTTGTCAACATGTCTGATGATGTTTTTGAGGACAAACTTCTCTGTAATGAATCAACAAATGACATGGGAGCAGTGACCTCCACATATTTATTGTGTATTTTCTTTGGCACTTTATCAGTTTTCATAATGTGTGGAAACCTTCTTGTAATAACCTCCATCATATACTTCCGACAGCTTCACACTCCTACTAACTACCTCATCCTCTCTCTAGCTGTAGCTGACCTGCTTGTTGGGGTTTTGGTTTTGCCTTTAAGCACAGTGTCTGTGAGCTTTTGTTGGTATCTTCAGGGTTTAATCTGTAGTTTAAGAAACTGCTTTGATGTTGTTTTATGTGCTTCCTCTATTTTGAACTTGTTCTTTATTTCTGTTGACAGATATTATGCTGTGTGTCAGCCTCTGACATACAGAACTAAAATAAATGTCCATGTCATTATGATCATTATCCTGGTGAGCTGGACTATGTCTACTCTAACTGGAATAATCATTCTAGTTTTGGGTGTGAAAAAAGGACAATCTAATAAACGATGTGTCTTATTCCAAAATACAGTTGTAGGAATTATGGGAAGTGGTTTTGGCTTTTATCTCCCAGCTATCATAATGTCCATGATCTACATAAAGATTCTGACAGAGGCACAGAGACAGACACGCAGCATCCAGAACACAACCTTTCAGTTTAAGTCTAAAAGAAAGATGGAGAGAAAGGCCACCAAAACTCTGGCTATTATAATGGGAGTTTTTCTCCTCTGTTGGACTCCTTTCTTTCTTTGTATCACCTTTAACCCTTTGAGTATTTACACAATACCAGTTCCTTTGATTGAAGCATTTAAGTATCTGGGATGGTCAAATTCAATGCTCAATCCATTTGTCTATGGTTTCTTTTACAGCTGGTTTCGATCAGCTTTTAAAATGATCATTTCAGGGAAAATATTTCAAGGTGATTTAACTAATTCTAAGCTCTTTTGACTCATTTATTGAAGAGCCAGTTTGCCATTGAAGATATACACCTTTGCCACTTCATGTCATATGTATAGATAAAACAATGTTGCATAGTATACAGTAAAGCAATCTCAATTTGTCTGTAAAAAAATGTAGGATCCATATAAATCATTGTTTTCCTCATTTACTGAATATATAGAAGTTGAATCTGTTCATGTGATGATTTCTGTTTTTGTGATCAAAGCTTTAATATTTGATGATTGAAGAAATGATCTGTTTCGTATAGTTCTATATCAGTGCCTTTCTCATTTGGTTGTGGGTGCAGATGGAAATTGCAGAAACAGGGTGCAAGTAATTAGTGCAAGTAAGTAGTAGTAGTTGCAACTCTGCAAGTTACTGAATAAGACTTTAATTTACAGAAAGATCTAAATCAGTCTTGTTAGCAGCAGGTTGGACATTGTTCACAACAATATGAAGGTTACACTGATGATGGATAAATTCTGGGTTTCACTGTACAAAAACAGCTCAGGACAAAGTGGCTGAGTTTGTCTCTTTTTATCCTGTTAATGTACTATTGATAAGAAAGTAAATTCATGAATTATCATTCTTCATCATGCAAACATTTTTTTGTGCAAGTAATAAGGTCTCAGCTTTGACACTTTTGAGGAAGCTGTAAATCCAAGACTAAGTAGAGAAAATGTCAGTTTAATGGTGCATGATGATCATGTTCATTCACTGTGTCCACACTGCAGTATGTGTATCTAAATATTAAATAATGAGTAAAGGGTCAGCATTGAAGAGTACAATAATTTTACTCAAGTAAAATACTATGAAGAAAACTGACTAATGTATTCAATCAAATAATATAAATATAATCTCTGCCAAGTTTATAATAAAAAAAACTTTGCAGCATCATGGAGGAAAATCAACAGTGTATTGAGTGAGTTGACATCACTTCATTTGCATGGCTCCTCAAATTTCATCATCAAGCAGGTCTACATGGAGACAAAGAGGTATAAAAACTGTGAATAACTTAATGAATCAAAAAACATATGTAGCTTATCTAATTAGAATTTTTTGCTATATTAAACTCAGATTTTTTTTCTAAATCTTGTATTTGATTTAGAAAGAGGTAATTGAGTTGAACTTAACAGAATCTTTCAGAAATAATTTTCTGTAGACACATGCATTTGTGGGACCAGGCCTTAAATAGAAATCGTATTAATCTAAGATGGAGGGAATGTTGGAATTAAACAACTGGTTTTATTGTCAATTGAAATTTGTTATTCCATCCAATACAAAAAATGTGCAGAAACAACTGTAAAATGTATAAACATGACATAAATATATTTAGGAACAGTTTCATATGTGGAATTATAGATTCACAGCAGGAGCGATTTTCCATCCAATCCTGTCCTCGTCGTCAATTAATGTCGCAGTTTTGTTGTGCCACATTAAGAGGAAAAAATCAGTAATGCTTGTGCACAGTGAATTACACAACGGACATTAACAACAGTAACAAAGTTGTGTTGGTCTGCAGAGCCACCAAAGAATATGATTTTCCAGTATTTAAAGTATTCTGGTTATCTCCCTCTGATCTCACATAAGCATCGCCTCTCATTGGTTCTGGACTAGTTGTCAGTTTCTGGAGTATCAGTCAGTCTGACATTGACATTCATTATCTCACAATTATTTATTAATTGTCAGTCTAACATTTGGCCCATCAGACTACATGTTGGTCAGTACATTTATGCATCATCAACCTTTAACCCGCAAAGCATACCAGGAAAAAATTCCTTTTAAAACCCTTAATCTCTTATTGCGGGAAAAGCAGGAAGAAACCTGGAGGTGAGCCAAGTCTTTGTGTGATCCCTCATCAGGACAGTTGAGCATGCAACATTTGTACTGTATTTCTAACATATATTAATCATATAGGCAGATTACCAGAGTTTCAGAGCATAATGGTATGATAATTATAAGAATTTCATAATATGAATAAAGTATCATATGTATATGCATCAAAACATCCATTATAGCAGTCTTCATTTTTAAAAACAAAAAAAGCCTTATTAGGCTTTGCCTTGTGTCTCCCTGGCCTAAGTGGTGAGACACTTAGGCCAGGGAGACATCCCCCCAGACCTCCCTCACCTATAGACCACCTCCAATTTAAGGGCTGTAACGCCACATACCACAGTGTGATCTGTGCATTGGCATCTTTCATGTGCTGGAGCACTGTTGGTCTGTTTATTCTAAAGTTATTAATATTGAGCATGATTCTTGTCCAAATTGCACCAAATTTGACATTGCACGTCCTTTGGGGCCCCATGCAACTGACATACCAAATTTGAAGTATATCAGATGAACAATTCTTGAGGTAGGTGATGCAAATAGACAGACATACAGAGATTCCTTACATTATAGTCGGATAATTTTCTGAGATAATTTTAGGTTTTGTGTAGAATGTAGACGAGCTACAATCTAATTTTCATCAAAACGAGCTGACCTCTCAACTGGACATAAAACATTCAGGGATCGTCTACAAAGTGCAAAACTGAAAATAGATAGTATAGAAAATATAATACCTAAATAACAAATCAATGGAATACTGTTGGCTGTACTACCGCAATATTTTAGTAAAATATGCTTTCGTATAATTTGGGGGAATTTGTATCGGGAAAAATACATAATCACTTTTTTCTTGTACAATTTAGAATGACCAGATTCATTTCACACATCACTGGTCCCATGTTGGTTATACTACAGCTAACAGAAAGGTAAAATGTGCTTTTGTCTAATTATGGGGAATTTTTACTGGTTGTTAAATGTACAACAGACAATATAAATTCATCATGTGGGGTACAAGTTAGTGCAATCGGTTTTAGCTATTTGTATCACTAGGCTGTGGATCCAAAGGTTTCGATCCATCTGTGTATACATGAATTTGTAAGTGAAGTCCAGAATACAGTACCAACAACTTTCAACACAAAGTTGTTTTTTTAATATAATTTTTTTTAAATGATTCTAAACAAATCTTCTTTTTATTAACAACTCAATGAACCATACACATAAAGTAACAGCAAAGTTCATCTTAATAAGCACATTTTTGGGGACAATGAACAGTATATTCATTTCATTGCACTACTACTTTTTAAAAAAAATTCCATTTTCATTTCTTATTTGGCAGACTTTTTACAAGCACAATTGACATTAGCTCTCTGTCAGATGTAATAAGCCATTTATATATATACTGTATACTTTGAATGCAATACAGTACATGGCAACCCTCTGAGGTGGGAGAGGGAGACCATTTATTTTAACAGATATACATCATCATTCTCTGTGGTTCTACATTATCCAGTGCTCAAACATCATTCAGTCAGCATCAAGTTTGAAAGACTTAATAGATATAAAACAAGACCATCATAACACTGCTACTCCTGTTTCCCAGCACATTCCTGACATTGTATCTCAAAACACAAAAAGGTCTACTGAAAATATTTAAAGAAAAATACATGTACTGTATGTGCAAATTGTCATTTAAAAAAGGGCAATATTGTAATTTTTCATTGGAAAGTGGGTCATTCTTTATATCTGACATCATGAATGTGATGTAAAACTGTAACCTTTACAACTAAAATAGTTTATAGATCACAGCCCTAACCTGTGGTAACACTTTACAACAAGGTGTACAAAATTCTGAACTGTAAAGTATACTGTGTTTTATCCCGTGGTTAGATAGGAGCTCCATTACACCTACAAGCAAATAAGATAAGATAAGATAAGATATCCCTTTATTAGTCCCACAGTGGGGAAATTTACAATAAATGATTGGCAGGTAGAAACTAATCACTCATTGAGTTTATATAAAACTGGTAACTTATCATTACTTATATGCTCATTGATTCAGAGCGATTCGGGATCTACTTGTGTAAAATTCATCAATTACAAGATGCATCCTTACAAATCTGGCTTTAGTGCATCTCAAGCAAAAAAAAGTAGCACTAGACTAGCCCAAGTTTTGCTGCAAAATAAGCGCTGTTTAAACATTTTCAAGAATAATGAGTCATAGTTTCAATCACAGTTCTGTTTAAATTAACTTTTCATTTCAGTTATCCAACATTTGCTCTCCTGTAGAAATGAAAACCATGCAAACATCTTGTAATGCAGTTTGACAGCACACCATTTTCTAACCAGAGCTTCCACCAGAGTTTAAAATTCATCCAAGTGAACTTTTAACTTGTCAAGAAAAACACAGTTTCAGTTTATATTATTTGCTATTGCTGTGTTGATTCATGTATTAGTAAATGACTCCGTTGCACCATTGCTGCTTGAGTTTGCAGCCCCAGACACACGGTAGATATCTGAAAGACAAAAATACATTTTTTTTTTTACTAAGACAGTTTATTCAAGTGAACAGAAATGCTGTTGAATTAACACAGCTTACTTCTTCTTCCACGCAGTCGACTTATCCAGCTTAGTCCACTTAGAGAGGAAATGCCACCACTTGAACTCTATAGTACAAATGAATAGAAACGTAAATTTAAGTGACCACAAGAAAAATGTTGGCATCATTTCACTGACACGTTATGTAATAGTATCTTTAGCATTTAACAGATGTCACTGTGAGTAGACAATAAAAAACAACTAAATTAAACAAAACGCAAAAACATTTTATTTCATGCAACAACTTCAGAAGATTAAAAACAAATAACTTACTGTTGTAGGATGAGAGCCTGCTCTCGATGTAGGTAATTTCTTTGAGAGGATAGAACGGACCTACAGACAAAATCAAATTCATGTTAATGGTTTATGTAATAAAATTCAACTACTGTGCAAACAGGGCGGCTCGGTGGGACCTCCTGGGACTTTTCTGTGTGGAGCTTGCATGTTCTCCCCCGTGTCTGCGTGGGTTCCCTCCGGGTTCTCTGGCTTCCTCCCACCACCAATGTAATATAGCTGAATTGGTGACTCTAAATTGTCTGAATGTGAGTGTGAATGGTTGTTTGTCTTTCTATGTGGCCGTGTGATTTACTGGTGACTTGTCCAGGGTGAACCCCGCCTCCCGCCCAAAGTCAGTTGAGGCTCCATCCCCCCCCACAACCCTACACAGGATAAGCAGTAACAGAAAATGAATGAAGGATACTGTGCAGACTGACATATTAAGTAAGATTAACACCTTGAAAAAAAAACAGTTAAGCTACTACCACATCTGCTGTCCTTTTACTCAAGAAGTATTTTAAATGCAGGACATTAAATTGTAATGGAATATTTGTATATTGTGTTATTGGTACCCTTACTTAACTACAGGCTCTGAGTACTTCCTGCGTTATTGTGTGGGTGATATCAACCTACTCAAGTAAAAAAAATTATTTCTTAAAATTCTAATGTATATTTTTTTTGAAAGTCAACATACCTTTGAATCCAACAGTGTCCCAAATACTAAAATGAAGAAACCCTGAGGAAAGACATGGGATGCACATTTCTTTATCATTGGAGGGAAAGAACCCTAAATGTTATATTACACAAAAATATATATTACTATGCATTAAACTACAATCTTTTTCACTAGAAGCAAATACCTGTAGGGAGTTGAAGAATGCAAAGGCAATGTGGATTCCTTTATTTGTTGATGATATCATGGTTCCCACTCCCAAACCCCAGGTCAGTCCGAATAAAGGAGTCAAAATGATCACACACCTTGCAATGACCACTATCGTGTGCTTCTCATCAGATTGCGCGGTGTCTCCCACACCTCTTCTCAGCATTTTGAACAAAACCACAATTATTATTAAAATATTGATAAAAACTATGGTCAGGGCGGGTATCACCAGGGCCAACAGGGCCTTTGTTTCAATCCAGTTCAGCCAACAAGCCTCGTCTCTCCTGATGTATCCATGTCCTGGTGCTGTTGCAGCAACAGTAACGACAGCTATAATCAGAGGCCCCCCGTAGCCTACAGTGAAACCAATAGCCAACATGGTTGACTTGGACATGTGGGAGAAGACCATGACTGTCCTGTAAAAGAGCAGAAGGCCAGACACAAGCATCCAAAAGAACAGAGCCAGGTAGAAAAAGTGCATAAAAAATGTTGCTGTGCTGCATGGTCCAACTGGAACGGCAAAGTCCTCCCCTGGATTTTCAAGGGGGTTGTTAGCAATAGAGGCAGCAATGATGAAACAAATGTCAGCGATCAGCAGCGACAGAGCAGTGTTAATGATGGACATATGACGCATGAATGCAGTGCTATTTCTGGTGATGGCTTTCCAAACGTATCCCTCAATTATGAGACATATAACCAAGCTTGCAAGAGATATCCCAACTCCTATGTAAGTAATTATATCCAAGATTTCTTTCAGTTCCGGAGGGATGTCCGTCGCCATCAGAATAGAGAATGAGGTGAGATGGTCACAGTTGCAGGTTACAGTGTTGTTTATGTCTGAAACAAATGCGCATCCCTCATCATCCCAAGCACCCAGGTTGTTAAAGAACGTGAAGTTCCAGAAGACGCACTGTGGGTTTAGCAACAGGGAGTTGTTTAGCTTGTTGAAGCTCAGAGTGACATTCCCAATGGTTGCATTTATCTGGACTAGCACCACAGCGCCATTGATAGCATTGCTAGTGTCAGTTTCATTGTTGGTGATGTTGAAGACATTAAAGCTCGAGTTCCGTGCTGGCATAACATTATTAAGGGTGGAGAAGGTGATGGTGGTGATGAAGACATTGCTAAGGTTTGTATCTGGAATGTGAATGGCAATGCTGGAGTTCACGTTTGTCATGAAGGAGTCGTTGAACCTGGTTCTGTTGAGCAAAATCTGCGGAGTTTCGATGGCAAACTCCCCGTCCAACACATTAGAAAGAGTCTCCAGTGAACCCAGTAATTTTGAGCTTGAATTGCTGGTTTCGTTTGCATTGAGAATATCCCAGGACTCTGTTGTTTCATCAGCAATGATGACATCAATTGTTTCAAGTACATCCTGCAGATGAAGAGACATGCCATTTTAAGGCCACATTTGTTGGCATAACACAAAAATATCTATTTACAAAGAGGCTACAGATAGATAGATAATATATATAGATAGATAGATAGATAGATAATATATATAGATAGATAGATAGATAGATAATATATATATATAGATAGATAGATAATATATATAGATAGATAGATAATATATATAGATAGATAGATAATATATATATATATATATATATATATATATATATATATATATATATATATATATATATATGCCAGTTGGTTTAACCTACCCTCATGACATCTTCAGTCACAACAGTGGAAACATTTGCAATGTTGTTTATGATGTCAACGATGGCTGATATAGTTGCTGTTGAATTTCTGATTTCGGTTTCGTCTTCCTTGGAAGTTCTACTTAGATTTGCCACAAGTTCTGGCACTTCCTCCTCTACCAAATCCTGGAAGAACATAAAGACACCACATTTATTCAGCATGAAATTGCAAGCTATTCATGACAGATGCAGAGAGGCTTCTCTCTAGTCACTAGAAGCTGGCAACTACTGTATACCTTTTAGACCTAATGATTGCAGGACTGGCTGAAATAACGTGCTGGTAAAGTTTTGTGGCCCAGAACCCGATCACACTTCTTTAATGAGATGTATTTGCCAATACTGAGTCAAGAATATTATTATCAAATGTTAAATAAACATTTATATTTAATAAAATACATTCTGATACATTGAAACACCAACTGTGAATCTCCTAAAATTGGCATGGTTTGATAATCTGGAGAGAAGGCATATCATTGGCAAATTACTAACTGAATTACCATTAATTAGTGTCAGTCTGGTTTTATTTGTGCTGCAGACACAGTTTATAATGGTCCTCCAATGTAGATTTGCTGCACTGCTACTTTTAATATTATTCTATGGTGTTGATTTTGAGAAGTTACACTGCCAGCTACTGGCTCAGCATGTGTACTACAACAGCCATGTTCAACCATGTTTGAAGATCCGTGTGCACGAGGATTCATTCATTCATTTTCTGAATATCCTGTATATCCTGTATACGGTCGCAGGGGGACTGGAGCCTATCCCAGCTGACTTTGGATGTAAGGTGGGGTTCACCCTGGACAAGTCACCAGTTCATCACAGGACCACATAGACAAACAACCATTCAGACTCATATTCATGCCTACGAGCAATTTAGGGTCACCAATTCACCTACATTTTAAGTGGTGGGAGGAAGCTGGAGAACCCAGAGCTGGAGAACATCCAAACTCCACATAGAAAAGTCCCAGGTCCTCAGGTGGATTTGAACCCAGGACATTCTGGCTATCAGGCAACAGTGCTACCCACTGGATCATTTCTGAAATGTTGTGCTATGAACTTTTTAAAACACAAAGCGAAAACTTTTCTGTTTTTAGCAAAACCATTGTAAACATGACAGAGAACATGAAATTATGCTCCCAGTAAATTATTTCAAAATAAATTATGTAATTTATAATGTGTATTTTATTTATGTAACTGAAAATGTGTATTTTGAAATAATTCACACAAAAACTCGTACAAGAGTATGAACTGTAAGAGTTACTCACTAACGGACACTGTGTCAAGGATTTCTATCTCCAATACTTTACCTACCTGTGAATCTATTAATAATTCTTTGATCTCTGTTATGATGCATGTGTCCTCAGTAGGTGTCCACTTTCCTGTTTCCTGACAGACCGCAGTCCTGCTGCCCTCTTGACCTTCATCACATCCTATGCGTGATGTGTCATCTTTTCGTCCAGTTCCATACAGATTATCGTTACATGTAATATCTGAAGAATTAAATAATCAATTAGTGCTGCACAAAAAGAGAGAAAAAACCTCAGAGTCTCACCAGTATGGTCATAGTATAGTCTTACCGTCTCTAAAAATGATCATTGTTGTTGTCTCTTGATAAACCTCTGGATCATCTACCCTACAAATAAAAGCTATTTCAATATCCTGGGATTCGCTGCAGCTTCCTTGCTGGTAATCATGCTTGATGCAGTAGGATTCACTATCATCAGTGACAGCTGTGAACATTTAACAACATTGTTAACAGACAAACTAGTAAGAGCTGTGTCCAGTTTCTCAGCACTCTCACATTGATAAGTTTTCAACACTCTTTTCTTACTCACTTGAGGGTAAAACTGTTGTTTCTTGGAACCACTTGACTCTAAATGGTGACTGCACACAACACTGAAGTGGTTGTATCTGTCCCTCGTTGCATTTAACGTTAATGACACTCTGTAGTCGCACAATGGGAGCTTGTTTGATCTCATCACCTGTTACTAGTCCTCTCTGGAGGAAAGTTATGACACTGCCTCTCAGAGTACATTCATAAAGGCCTGTGATGAAGAGAAGAATTAATTATGTTAAATAAAGAAAACACAATTATCAAAATGTCAGCATTTCACAACAGCCTTGACTAAACATTTTAATACAAACACATTGGCAACATTTGTGTATGTTAGTGTTATCAGCACAGTATTTAATGTAAGATGCTGGAGCAGTGAGTCATTATGGTCTCATTTTCAATAATGATATGATGGCTGAGCAAGCAGAAGAATTGATTGATGATTAAATCATAAATTATGATATATCTGATCTCGCAGTTTCACATATCATGCAACATAATACCCATGGACTATATTTAGATTTACTACTGTTTTATTCAAATTATGCAACGATTTCTTGAGTTTTTCTTAATAGTTAACTAATTCATTACTTTGACTTACCAATATCAGCAAGAATGACGTTGTTAACTGTAAGCATGGATTGCCTGCCGGAAAATATTATTTGAATTCTTTCACTATCTTCAATTTCCCGTCCTTGAAATTTCCACTTAGACCCAGAAATGTTTCCCACATTGAGATCAGGAGGGCCACATGTCAATGTCATGGTGTTACCAGTGTAAGTGAGTTCTGGATTGGTGCTGAGTGAAGTCAGACCTTTGAAGAAAGTAAAATAGTTCATTTAGGAATCAAATCAAAATAAACAATAAAAACAACAACAATAAAAAATCACCTTTTTGGACTTACTGTTGTAAAATGCAGTAACAGGGCCAATGACAGGAGCAACAGACTTTATTGCTTCTGGTAGGTTTTGATTTGCATTAGCCAGTTCAGCCGCAATAACTTGCTGGGTCTGAATGACATATTGTGTAATTATACTTCCTTCTCTGTAAGAACAAATCAAATTCAAAGTGTTGATTTAAATTCATACAGATTCCTGCCTTTCAATGTTTTCAGTGCCAGAATTACCATACCTGAAATCCTTCACAAAAACATTGATGAACCCTGTGATACCCATATACGACTCAAACAACTGTAGAGAGATAATAATAATGGTATCAGCATTAGAACACAATCAAGTAAAACTACAAGTAAAAATTGGATAACGATGAACTTACTGCTGAATTAACGCTGAATTCAAGATCCTTGTATTCATCACTTGTTGGGTCATTTAAGTCTGGTGTGAAATCCTTTTGTAAAATGACAGATAGGTCTAATTCAAGTTCTGTTCATAAAAAAGAAAAGAAAAAAGCATGAGCACAGCTATGGATTGGATTTTTACACACCAGGAAAAGACATAACACAAAAGAATATTTAAGACAAGAGACAAGTCTAAAGTATGTTTTATGTAGGTTTGGTTCTCACAATTTTTGCCACAAGTCCACGACGTAGTGCCGGTTCTCTTCGACTTGACTCAACTCGGCTTGGTATTGGGTACTTTTCTGCAGGTTGTTTTCTATTACGGAATAGTACCTCCTAAGGGTAGGTGGACACCGTGCGAAACTAATGTGGCGTAGTGTTCAATGCAACTCACACCTCTAGGCCACCTCTCGTCATACTCTCCTCTGCTCTTTAAGACAGGGATGTCTGTACCTCCTCAATATAGCGGCAACAATAAAAAAGTTAGGGTCGCTAAAGTAGCTTCAGTCTATTAGTACGTTGGTCATTGACTTGTGCTGTGCAGGATAATCCGCGTCTGTCAGGCATTGACCAATCAGTGGTCTGGAATATTTCATGTGACCTTTTAGTACCTGCTCAGGTCACTTGGAACCGCAACAGAGGTGGAACTTAAAAAGAAGTACCAGTTCCAGGTGCTTTTTTCTCTAATGTAAAACAAAAAAATGTGAGTAGAGTCAGCACTACGCACTGGAAACGGGGTCTTTATCATTTCCAAAAAGAACGACAGAGCTCCTTTTGGACTCTTTTTTAATGTCATTGCAGTTCAGTAATACATAAAACCATTACTCTTCTATCCTTTAACTCTACAATGTTCCTACATCTAAAGGCCCATTTCTGCTCTATGTTAACAATGGATACAGAGATGGACAGAGCCTTCCACACTACTTCTGCATTCATCTCGTAATCAGACAAGTTTTCGGAGAGCTTACAGATACAGACAAGATGGACGAAACAGAGAAATACAACTGGAAATAGCTGAGGGCACTGCAGCTACAGTTCAAGCAAGGCATGACAATATGTATGGATTCAACAAAGCAGAAAGAAGTGAAGCAATATAATGCAAAAACTCACCGCCCTCATGTCTCGATGTATTTAATGACCTCACAGACCGCCGCCGAGTACATCGTTACCTCCAATCTAGCCACTTTGTATTTACTCAGTACATTATCTCAACCTACTACAGCCCTCATAAATATTTGTTGTAGAAACTTTTGAAACTTCACTGCCCTCCTGCAGTTGCATCGATGATGACGTAGAGGATGTATGGAAGAATGTACGGGTCAATGGATAGACCATTTGTGGACGGACAAATTCATTTAAGTCCATAGAGGGACCATAAATGGGCCTTTAGAGATGTCTCACAAGATGCCCCATTAGGCAAACAAACCACTTGTGTCCTCAGTAACTGTAACAACCCTTATTAGTGCTGTCTGAGTCAACTGTAACATGTGACATCAATGTGTTAGCAACCTCAGAAGAGTTTCAATATTCGATACTCCCCACCAGGGCAGTCAGAACTGAAGAAGCCTCTAGGATGAGAGGTGAAACATCTTCAAATCCTAAATAGAAGTCCAGTTGCTTCTGATTCAACCTTCAAGGATTACCATGACGTGAATGAATGATAATCTACACCAACACTTAGACATGTCAAGTGACTTTTGAAATTTTAACCACCATTTGCTATTGCAATATGACACATCTCCTTTCCACACAAGAACTGGGACATATTTAGTTTCCAGGAATGGTGTACAGATCCTTGCATCATGGGGCCGTGCATTTTCATGCTGTAGCATGTGGTGATGGTGAAGGATGAGTGTCAGGGCAATGGGCCCCAAGATGTCATCACAGTATCTTTTTGAATTTGAATGGCCATCAATGAATTGTACCCATATTTGCTGTTCATAGCTCGTCAGGTTGTGTAAGAAGCACAAATGGCTTTGAAATAGAGACAGTGGTTGTGCTCTGCCAGTTTACAGTAACCTCACATTGGACAGATGATAACAGCACAATAAAGTGAAAAAGTGACAGGTGTCAGAATTACACAACAAGAGAGCAAAACCAGCAAAGGTTGACCAGTATAGTAAAACGTTGCTCTTACCGTCTCCAATAATGCTCAGTGTTGTTGTCTCTTGATAACCCTCTGGATCATCTACTCTACAAATAAAAACTATTTCAATATCCTGGGATTCGCTGCAGCTTCCTTGCTGGTAATCATGCTTGATGCAGTAGGATTCACTATCATCAGTGACAGCTGTGAACATTTAACAACATTGTTAACAGACAAACTAGTAAGAGCTGTGTCCAGTTTCTCAGCACTCTCACATTGATAAGTTTTCAACACTCTTTTCTTACTCACTTGAGGATAAAACTGTTGTTTCTTGGAACCACTTGACTCTAAATGGTGACTGCACACAACACTGAAGTGGTTGTATCTGTCCCTCGTTGCATTTAACGTTAATGACACTCTGTAGTTGCACAATGGGAGCTTGTTTGATCTCATCACCTGTTACTAGTCCTCTCTGGAGGAAAGTTATGACACTGCCTGTCAGAGTACATTCATAAAGGCCTGTGATGAAGAGAAGAATTAATTATGTTAAATAAAGAAAACACAATTATCAAAATGTCAGCATTTCACAACAGCTTTGACTTAACATTTTAATACAAACACATTGGCAACATTTGTGTATGTTAGTGTTATCAGCACAGTATTTAATGTAAGATGCTGGAGCAGTGAGTCATTATGGTCTCATTTTCAATAATGATATGATGGCTGAGCAAGCAGAAGAATTGATTGATGATTAAATCATAAATTATGATATATCTGATCTCGCAGTTTCACATATCATGCAACATAATACCCATGGACTATATTTAGAATTTACTACTGTTATATTCAAATTATGCAACGATTTCTTGAGTTTTTCTTAATAGTTAACTAATTCATTACTTTGACTTACCAATATCAGCAAGAATGACGTTGTTAACTGTAAGCATGGATTGCCTGCCGGAAAATATTATTTGAATTCTTTCACTATCTTCAATTTCCCGTCCTTGAAATTCCCACTTAGACCCAGAAATGTTTCCCACATTGAGATCAGGAGGGCCACATGTCAATGTCATGGTGTTACCAGTGTAAGTGAGTTCTGGATTGGTGCTGAGTGAAGTCAGACCTTTGAAGAAAGTAAAATAGTTCATTTAGGAATCAAATCAAGCCAAACAATAAAAACAACAACAATAAAAAATCACCTTTTTGGACTTACTGTTGTAAAATGCAGTAACAGGGCCAATGACAGGAGCAACAGACTTCATTGCTTCTGGTAAGTTTTGATTTGCATTAGCCAGTTCAGCCGCAATAACTTGCTGGGTCTGAATGACATATTGTGTAATTATACTTCCTTCTCTGTAAGAACAAATCAAATTCAAAGTGTTGATTTAAATTCATACAGATTCCTGCCTTTCAATGTTTTCAGTGCCAGCATTACCATACCTGAAATCCTTCACAAAAACACTGATGAACCCTGTGATACCCATATACGACTCAAACAACTGTAGAGAGATAATAATAATGGTATCAGCATTAGAACACAATCAAGTAAAACTACAAGTAAAAATTGGATAACGATGAACTTACTGCTGAATTAACGCTTAATTCAAGATCCTTGTATTCATCACTTGTTGGGTCAGTTAGGTCTGGTGTGAAATCCCTGTCTAATCTGACAAATAGGTCCAAATCAAATCCTGTTTATCAAAAAGAAGAAAAAAGAACATGAGCACAGCTATAGATTACATTTTTACAACCAAGGAAAAGACCTACCACAAAAGTCAAGAGAAAAGTTTAAATTATGTTTTATGGCTGTTCTGTTCTAATAACTTTGTCACTTCCAAAAACAATGACAGGGCTCATTTTGGACTTATATTTAATGCCAATGCAATTCAGTGATATATCAAGCCATCCTTCTTCTATATTTTAATTCTACTATGTTCCTACAGCTCAGAGATGTGAAGTGACTGGTGCAGTTAGGTAACCACCATTTGCTATTGCAATATGACACATCTCCTTTCCACACAAGAACTGGGACATATTTAGTTTCCAGGAATGGTGTACAGATCCTTGCATCATGGGGCCGTGCATTTTCATGCTGTAGCATGTGGTGATGGTGAAGGATGAGTGTCAGGGCAATGGGCCCCAAGATGTCATCACAGTATCTTTTTGAATTTGAATGGCCATCAATGAATTGTACCCATATTTGCTGTTCATAGCTCGTCAGGTTGTGTAAGAAGCACAAATGGCTTTGAAAATAGAGACAGTGGTTGTGCTCTGCCAGTTTACAGTAACCTCACATTGGACAGATGATAACAGCACAATAAAGTGAAAAAGTGACAGGTGTCAGAATTACACAACAAGAGAGCAAAACCAGCAAAGGTTGACCAGTATAGTAAAACGTTGCTCTTACCGTCTCCAATAATGCTCAGTGTTGTTGTCTCTTGATAACCCTCTGGATCATCTACTCTACAAATAAAAACTATTTCAATATCCTGGGATTCGCTGCAGCTTCCTTGCTGGTAATCATGCTTGATGCAGTAGGATTCACTATCATCAGTGACAGCTGTGAACATTTAACAACATTGTTAACAGACAAACTAGTAAGAGCTGTGTCCAGTTTCTCAGCACTCTCACATTGATAAGTTTTCAACACTCTTTTCTTACTCACTTGAGGGTAAAACTGTTGTTTCTTGGAACCACTTGACTCTAAATGGTGACTGCACACAACACTGAAGTGGTTGTATCTGTCCCTCGTTGCATTTAACGTTAATGACACTCTGTAGTCGCACAATGGGAGCTTGTTTGATCTCATCACCTGTTACTAGTCCTCTCTGGAGGAAAGTTATGACACTGCCTGTCAGAGTACATTCATAAAGGCCTGTGATGAAGAGAAGAATTAATTATGTTAAATAAAGAAAACACAATTATCAAAATGTCAGCATTTCACAACAGCTTTGACTTAACATTTTAATACAAACACATTGGCAACATTTGTGTATGTTAGTGTTATCAGCACAGTATTTAATGTAAGATGCTGGAGCAGTGAGTCATTATGGTCTCATTTTCAATAATGATATGATGGCTGAGCAAGCAGAAGAATTGATTGATGATTAAATCATAAATTATGATATATCTGATCTCGCAGTTTCACATATCATGCAACATAATACCCATGGACTATATTTAGATTTACTACTGTTTTATTCAAATTATGCAGCGATTTCTTGAGTTTTCTTCATAGTTAACAAATTCATCACCCTTTGACTTACCAATATCAAAAAGACTGATGTTGTTAACTGTAAGCATGGATTGCTGGTTGGAAACATTGATTTGAATTCTTTCAATATCTTCAATTTCCCGTCCTTGAAATTCCCACGTAGACCCAGAAATGTTTCCCACACTGAGATTTCCAGGAGGGCCACATGTCAATGTCATGGTGTTACCAGTGTAAGTGAGTTCTGGAAAGCTGATTGAAGTCGAACCTTTGAAGAAAGTAAAATAGTTCATTTAGGAATCAAATCAAGCCAAACAATAAAAACAACAACAATAATAAAAAATCACCTTTTTGGACTTACTGTTGTAAAATGCAGTAACAGGGCCAATGACAGGAGCAACAGACTTTATTGCTTCTGGTAGGTTTTGATTTGCATTAGCCAGTTCAGCCGCAATAACTTGCTGGGTCTGAATGACATATTGTGTAATTATACTTCCTTCTCTGTAAGAACAAATCAAATTCAAAGTGTTGATTTAAATTCATACAGATTCCTGCCTTTCAATGTTTTCAGTGCCAGCATTACCATACCTGAAATCCTTCACAAAAACACTGATGAACCCTGTGATACCCATATACGACTCAAACAACTGTAGAGAGATAATAATAATGGTATCAGCATTAGAACACAATCAAGTAAAACTACAAGTAAAAATTGGATAACGATGAACTTACTGCTGAATTAACGCTTAATTCAAGATCCTTGTATTCATCACTTGTTGGGTCAGTTAGGTCTGGTGTGAAATCCCTGTCTAATCTGACAAATAGGTCCAAATCAAATCCTGTTTATCAAAAAGAAGAAAAAAGAACATGAGCACAGCTATAGATTACATTTTTACAACCAAGGAAAAGACCTACCACAAAAGTCAAGAGAAAAGTTTAAATTATGTTTTATGGCTGTTCTGTTCTAATAACTTTGTCACTTCCAAAAACAATGACAGGGCTCATTTTGGACTTATATTTAATGCCAATGCAATTCAGTGATATATCAAGCCATCCTTCTTCTATATTTTAATTCTACTATGTTCCTACAGCTCAGAGATGTCAAGTGACTGGTGCAGTTAGGTAACCACCATCTGCTATTGCAATATGACACATCTCCTTTCCACACAAGAACTGGGACATATTTAGTTTCCAGGAATGGTGTACAGATCCTTGCATCATGGGGCCGTGCATTTTCATGCTGTAGCATGTGGTGATGGTGAAGGATGAGTGTCAGGGCAATGGGCCCCAAGATGTCATCACAGTATCTTTTTGAATTTGAATGGCCATCAATGAATTGTACCCATATTTGCTGTTCATAGCTCGTCAGGTTGTGTAAGAAGCACAAATGGCTTTGAAATAGAGACAGTGGTTGTGCTCTGCCAGTTTACAGTAACCTCACATTGGACAGATGATAACAGCACAATAAAGTGAAAAAGTGACAGGTGTCAGAATTACACAACAAGAGAGCAAAACCAGCAAAGGTTGACCAGTATAGTAAAACGTTGCTCTTACCGTCTCCAATAATGCTCAGTGTTGTTGTCTCTTGATAACCCTCTGGATCATCTACTCTACAAATAAAAACTATTTCAATATCCTGGGATTTGCTGCAGCTTCCTTGCTGGTAATCATGCTTGATGCAGTAGGATTCACTATCATCAGTGACAGCTGTGAACATTTAACAACATTGTTAACAGACAAACTAGTAAGAGCTGTGTCCAGTTTCTCAGCACTCTCACATTGATAAGTTTTCAACATTCTTTTCTTACTCACTTGAGGATAAAACTGTTGTTTCTTGGAACCACTTGACTCTAAATGGTGACTGCACACAACACTGAAGTGGTTGTATCTGTCCCTCGTTGCATTTAACGTTAATGACACTCTGTAGTTGCACAATGGGAGCTTGTTTGATCTCATCACCTGTTACTAGTCCTCTCTGGAGGAAAGTTATGACACTGCCTGTCAGAGTACATTCATAAAGGCCTGTGATGAAGAGAAGAATTAATTATGTTAAATAAAGAAAACACAATTATCAAAATGTCAGCATTTCACAACAGCTTTGACTCAACATTTTAATACAAACACATTGGCAACATTTGTGTATGTTAGTGTTATCAGCACAGTATTTAATGTAAGATGCTGGAGCAGTGAGTCATTATGGTCTCATTTTCAATAATGATATGATGGCTGAGCAAGCAGAAGAATTGATTGATGATTAAATCATAAATTATGATATATCTGATCTCGCAGTTTCACATATCATGCAACATAATACCCATGGACTATATTTAGAATTTACTACTGTTTTATTCAAATTATGCAACGATTTCTTGAGTTTTCTTCATAGTTAACAAATTCATCACCCTTTGACTTACCAATATCAAAAAGACTGATGTTGTTAACTGTAAGCATGGATTGCTGGTTGGAAACATTGATTTGAATTCTTTCAATATCTTCAATTTCCTGTCCTTGAAATTCCCACGTAGACCCAGAAATGTTTCCCACACTGAGATTTCCAGGAGGGCCACATGTCAATGTCATGGTGTTACCAGTGTAAGTGAGTTCTGGAAAGCTGATTGAAGTCGAACCTTTGAAGAAAGTAAAATAGTTCATTTAGGAATCAAATCAAGCCAAACAATAAAAACAACAACAATAATAAAAAATCACCTTTTTGGACTTACTGTTGTAAAATGCAGTAACAGGGCCAATGACAGGAGCAACAGACTTTATTGCTTCTGGTAGGTTTTGATTTGCATTAGCCAGTTCAGCCGCAATAACTTGCTGGGTCTGAATGACATATTGTGTAATTATACTTCCTTCTCTGTAAGAACAAATCAAATTCAAAGTGTTGATTTAAATTCATACAGATTCCTGCCTTTCAATGTTTTCAGTGCCAGCATTACCATACCTGAAATCCTTCACAAAAACACTGATGAACCCTGTGATACCCATATACGACTCAAACAACTGTAGAGAGATAATAATAATGGTATCAGCATTAGAACACAATCAAGTAAAACTACAAGTAAAAATTGGATAACGATGAACTTACTGCTGAATTAACGCTTAATTCAAGATCCTTGTATTCATCACTTGTTGGGTCAGTTAGGTCTGGTGTGAAATCCCTGTCTAATCTGACAAATAGGTCCAAATCAAATCCTGTTTATCAAAAAGAAGAAAAAAGAACATGAGCACAGCTATAGATTACATTTTTACAACCAAGGAAAAGACCTACCACAAAAGTCAAGAGAAAAGTTTAAATTATGTTTTATGGCTGTTCTGTTCTAATAACTTTGTCACTTCCAAAAACAATGACAGGGCTCATTTTGGACTTATATTTAATGCCAATGCAATTCAGTGATATATCAAGCCATCCTTCTTCTATATTTTAATTCTACTATGTTCCTACAGCTCAGAGATGTCAAGTGACTGGTGCAGTTAGGTAACCACCATTTGCTATTGCAATATGACACATCTCCTTTCCACACAAGAACTGGGACATATTTAGTTTCCAGGAATGGTGTACAGATCCTTGCATCATGGGGCCGTGCATTTTCATGCTGTAGCATGTGGTGATGGTGAAGGATGAGTGTCAGGGCAATGGGCCCCAAGATGTCATCACAGTATCTTTTTGAATTTGAATGGCCATCAATGAATTGTACCCATATTTGCTGTTCATAGCTCGTCAGGTTGTGTAAGAAGCACAAATGGCTTTGAAAATAGAGACAGTGGTTGTGCTCTGCCAGTTTACAGTAACCTCACATTGGACAGATGATAACAGCACAATAAAGTGAAAAAGTGACAGGTGTCAGAATTACACAACAAGAGAGCAAAACCAGCAAAGGTTGACCAGTATAGTAAAACGTTGCTCTTACCGTCTCCAATAATGCTCAGTGTTGTTGTCTCTTGATAACCCTCTGGATCATCTACTCTACAAATAAAAACTATTTCAATATCCTGGGATTTGCTGCAGCTTCCTTGCTGGTAATCATGCTTGATGCAGTAGGATTCACTATCATCAGTGACAGCTGTGAACATTTAACAACATTGTTAACAGACAAACTAGTAAGAGCTGTGTCCAGTTTCTCAGCACTCTCACATTGATAAGTTTTCAACACTCTTTTCTTACTCACTTGAGGGTAAAACTGTTGTTTCTTGGAACCACTTGACTCTAAATGGTGACTGCACACAACACTGAAGTGGTTGTATCTGTCCCTCGTTGCATTTAACGTTAATGACACTCTGTAGTTGCACAATGGGAGCTTGTTTGATCTCATCACCTGTTACTAGTCCTCTCTGGAGGAAAGTTATGACACTGCCTGTCAGAGTACATTCATAAAGGCCTGTGATGAAGAGAAGAATTAATTATGTTAAATAAAGAAAACACAATTATCAAAATGTCAGCATTTCACAACAGCTTTGACTTAACATTTTAATACAAACACATTGGCAACATTTGTGTATGTTAGTGTTATCAGCACAGTATTTAATGTAAGATGCTGGAGCAGTGAGTCATTATGGTCTCATTTTCAATAATGATATGATGGCTGAGCAAGCAGAAGAATTGATTGATGATTAAATCATAAATTATGATATATCTGATCTCGCAGTTTCACATATCATGCAACATAATACCCATGGACTATATTTAGATTTACTACTGTTTTATTCAAATTATGCAGCGATTTCTTGAGTTTTCTTCATAGTTAACAAATTCATCACCCTTTGACTTACCAATATCAAAAAGACTGATGTTGTTAACTGTAAGCATGGATTGCTGGTTGGAAACATTGATTTGAATTCTTTCAATATCTTCAATTTCCCGTCCTTGAAATTCCCACGTAGACCCAGAAATGTTTCCCACACTGAGATTTCCAGGAGGGCCACATGTCAATGTCATGGTGTTACCAGTGTAAGTGAGTTCTGGAAAGCTGATTGAAGTCGAACCTTTGAAGAAAGTAAAATAGTTCATTTAGGAATCAAATCAAGCCAAACAATAAAAACAACAACAATAAAAAATCACCTTTTTGGACTTACTGTTGTAAAATGCAGTAACAGGGCCAATGACAGGAGCAACAGACTTCATTGCTTCTGGTAAGTTTTGATTTGCATTAGCCAGTTCAGCCGCAATAACTTGCTGGGTCTGAATGACATATTGTGTAATTATACTTCCTTCTCTGTAAGAACAAATCAAATTCAAAGTGTTGATTTAAATTCATACAGATTCCTGCCTTTCAATGTTTTCAGTGCCAGCATTACCATACCTGAAATCCTTCACAAAAACACTGATGAACCCTGTGATACCCATATACGACTCAAACAACTGTAGAGAGATAATAATAATGGTATCAGCATTAGAACACAATCAAGTAAAACTACAAGTAAAAATTGGATAACGATGAACTTACTGCTGAATTAACGCTTAATTCAAGATCCTTGTATTCATCACTTGTTGGGTCAGTTAGGTCTGGTGTGAAATCCCTGTCTAATCTGACAAATAGGTCCAAATCAAATCCTGTTTATCAAAAAGAAGAAAAAAGAACATGAGCACAGCTATAGATTACATTTTTACAACCAAGGAAAAGACCTACCACAAAAGTCAAGAGAAAAGTTTAAATTATGTTTTATGGCTGTTCTGTTCTAATAACTTTGTCACTTCCAAAAACAATGACAGGGCTCATTTTGGACTTATATTTAATGCCAATGCAATTCAGTGATATATCAAGCCATCCTTCTTCTATATTTTAATTCTACTATGTTCCTACAGCTCAGAGATGTCAAGTGACTGGTGCAGTTAGGTAACCACCATTTGCTATTGCAATATGACACATCTCCTTTCCACACAAGAACTGGGACATATTTAGTTTCCAGGAATGGTGTACAGATCCTTGCATCATGGGGCCGTGCATTTTCATGCTGTAGCATGTGGTGATGGTGAAGGATGAGTGTCAGGGCAATGGGCCCCAAGATGTCATCACAGTATCTTTTTGAATTTGAATGGCCATCAATGAATTGTACCCATATTTGCTGTTCATAGCTCGTCAGGTTGTGTAAGAAGCACAAATGGCTTTGAAAATAGAGACAGTGGTTGTGCTCTGCCAGTTTACAGTAACCTCACATTGGACAGATGATAACAGCACAATAAAGTGAAAAAGTGACAGGTGTCAGAATTACACAACAAGAGAGCAAAACCAGCAAAGGTTGACCAGTATAGTAAAACGTTGCTCTTACCGTCTCCAATAATGCTCAGTGTTGTTGTCTCTTGATAACCCTCTGGATCATCTACTCTACAAATAAAAACTATTTCAATATCCTGGGATTCGCTGCAGCTTCCTTGCTGGTAATCATGCTTGATGCAGTAGGATTCACTATCATCAGTGACAGCTGTGAACATTTAACAACATTGTTAACAGACAAACTAGTAAGAGCTGTGTCCAGTTTCTCAGCACTCTCACATTGATAAGTTTTCAACACTCTTTTCTTACTCACTTGAGGGTAAAACTGTTGTTTCTTGGAACCACTTGACTCTAAATGGTGACTGCACACAACACTGAAGTGGTTGTATCTGTCCCTCGTTGCATTTAACGTTAATGACACTCTGTAGTCGCACAATGGGAGCTTGTTTGATCTCATCACCTGTTACTAGTCCTCTCTGGAGGAAAGTTATGACACTGCCTGTCAGAGTACATTCATAAAGGCCTGTGATGAAGAGAAGAATTAATTATGTTAAATAAAGAAAACACAATTATCAAAATGTCAGCATTTCACAACAGCTTTGACTCAACATTTTAATACAAACACATTGGCAACATTTGTGTATGTTAGTGTTATCAGCACAGTATTTAATGTAAGATGCTGGAGCAGTGAGTCATTATGGTCTCATTTTCAATAATGATATGATGGCTGAGCAAGCAGAAGAATTGATTGATGATTAAATCATAAATTATGATATATCTGATCTCGCAGTTTCACATATCATGCAACATAATACCCATGGACTATATTTAGATTTACTACTGTTTTATTCAAATTATGCAGCGATTTCTTGAGTTTTCTTCATAGTTAACAAATTCATCACCCTTTGACTTACCAATATCAAAAAGACTGATGTTGTTAACTGTAAGCATGGATTGCTGGTTGGAAACATTGATTTGAATTCTTTCAATATCTTCAATTTCCCGTCCTTGAAATTCCCACGTAGACCCAGAAATGTTTCCCACACTGAGATTTCCAGGAGGGCCACATGTCAATGTCATGGTGTTACCAGTGTAAGTGAGTTCTGGAAAGCTGATTGAAGTCGAACCTTTGAAGAAAGTAAAATAGTTCATTTAGGAATCAAATCAAGCCAAACAATAAAAACAACAACAATAATAAAAAATCACCTTTTTGGACTTACTGTTGTAAAATGCAGTAACAGGGCCAATGACAGGAGCAACAGACTTTATTGCTTCTGGTAGGTTTTGATTTGCATTAGCCAGTTCAGCCGCAATAACTTGCTGGGTCTGAATGACATATTGTGTAATTATACTTCCTTCTCTGTAAGAACAAATCAAATTCAAAGTGTTGATTTAAATTCATACAGATTCCTGCCTTTCAATGTTTTCAGTGCCAGCATTACCATACCTGAAATCCTTCACAAAAACATTGATGAACCCTGTGATACCCATATACGACTCAAACAACTGTAGAGAGATAATAATAATGGTATCAGCATTAGAACACAATCAAGTAAAACTACAAGTAAAAATTGGATAACGATGAACTTACTGCTGAATTAACGCTTAATTCAAGATCCTTGTATTCATCACTTGTTGGGTCAGTTAGGTCTGGTGTGAAATCCCTGTCTAATCTGACAAATAGGTCCAAATCAAATCCTGTTTATCAAAAAGAAGAAAAAAGAACATGAGCACAGCTATAGATTACATTTTTACAACCAAGGAAAAGACCTACCACAAAAGTCAAGAGAAAAGTTTAAATTATGTTTTATGGCTGTTCTGTTCTAATAACTTTGTCACTTCCAAAAACAATGACAGGGCTCATTTTGGACTTATATTTAATGCCAATGCAATTCAGTGATATATCAAGCCATCCTTCTTCTATATTTTAATTCTACTATGTTCCTACAGCTCAGAGATGTCAAGTGACTGGTGCAGTTAGGTAACCACCATCTGCTATTGCAATATGACACATCTCCTTTCCACACAAGAACTGGGACATATTTAGTTTCCAGGAATGGTGTACAGATCCTTGCATCATGGGGCCGTGCATTTTCATGCTGTAGCATGTGGTGATGGTGAAGGATGAGTGTCAGGGCAATGGGCCCCAAGATGTCATCACAGTATCTTTTTGAATTTGAATGGCCATCAATGAATTGTACCCATATTTGCTGTTCATAGCTCGTCAGGTTGTGTAAGAAGCACAAATGGCTTTGAAATAGAGACAGTGGTTGTGCTCTGCCAGTTTACAGTAACCTCACATTGGACAGATGATAACAGCACAATAAAGTGAAAAAGTGACAGGTGTCAGAATTACACAACAAGAGAGCAAAACCAGCAAAGGTTGACCAGTATAGTAAAACGTTGCTCTTACCGTCTCCAATAATGCTCAGTGTTGTTGTCTCTTGATAACCCTCTGGATCATCTACTCTACAAATAAAAACTATTTCAATATCCTGGGATTTGCTGCAGCTTCCTTGCTGGTAATCATGCTTGATGCAGTAGGATTCACTATCATCAGTGACAGCTGTGAACATTTAACAACATTGTTAACAGACAAACTAGTAAGAGCTGTGTCCAGTTTCTCAGCACTCTCACATTGATAAGTTTTCAACATTCTTTTCTTACTCACTTGAGGATAAAACTGTTGTTTCTTGGAACCACTTGACTCTAAATGGTGACTGCACACAACACTGAAGTGGTTGTATCTGTCCCTCGTTGCATTTAACGTTAATGACACTCTGTAGTTGCACAATGGGAGCTTGTTTGATCTCATCACCTGTTACTAGTCCTCTCTGGAGGAAAGTTATGACACTGCCTGTCAGAGTACATTCATAAAGGCCTGTGATGAAGAGAAGAATTAATTATGTTAAATAAAGAAAACACAATTATCAAAATGTCAGCATTTCACAACAGCTTTGACTCAACATTTTAATACAAACACATTGGCAACATTTGTGTATGTTAGTGTTATCAGCACAGTATTTAATGTAAGATGCTGGAGCAGTGAGTCATTATGGTCTCATTTTCAATAATGATATGATGGCTGAGCAAGCAGAAGAATTGATTGATGATTAAATCATAAATTATGATATATCTGATCTCGCAGTTTCACATATCATGCAACATAATACCCATGGACTATATTTAGAATTTACTACTGTTATATTCAAATTATGCAACGATTTCTTGAGTTTTCTTCATAGTTAACAAATTCATCACCCTTTGACTTACCAATATCAAAAAGACTGATGTTGTTAACTGTAAGCATGGATTGCTGGTTGGAAACATTGATTTGAATTCTTTCAATATCTTCAATTTCCTGTCCTTGAAATTCCCACGTAGACCCAGAAATGTTTCCCACACTGAGATTTCCAGGAGGGCCACATGTCAATGTCATGGTGTTACCAGTGTAAGTGAGTTCTGGAAAGCTGATTGAAGTCGAACCTTTGAAGAAAGTAAAATAGTTCATTTAGGAATCAAATCAAGCCAAACAATAAAAACAACAACAATAATAAAAAATCACCTTTTTGGACTTACTGTTGTAAAATGCAGTAACAGGGCCAATGACAGGAGCAACAGACTTTATTGCTTCTGGTAGGTTTTGATTTGCATTAGCCAGTTCAGCCGCAATAACTTGCTGGGTCTGAATGACATATTGTGTAATTATACTTCCTTCTCTGTAAGAACAAATCAAATTCAAAGTGTTGATTTAAATTCATACAGATTCCTGCCTTTCAATGTTTTCAGTGCCAGCATTACCATACCTGAAATCCTTCACAAAAACATTGATGAACCCTGTGATACCCATATACGACTCAAACAACTGTAGAGAGATAATAATAATGGTATCAGCATTAGAACACAATCAAGTAAAACTACAAGTAAAAATTGGATAACGATGAACTTACTGCTGAATTAACGCTTAATTCAAGATCCTTGTATTCATCACTTGTTGGGTCAGTTAGGTCTGGTGTGAAATCCCTGTCTAATCTGACAAATAGGTCCAAATCAAATCCTGTTTATCAAAAAGAAGAAAAAAGAACATGAGCACAGCTATAGATTACATTTTTACAACCAAGGAAAAGACCTACCACAAAAGTCAAGAGAAAAGTTTAAATTATGTTTTATGGCTGTTCTGTTCTAATAACTTTGTCACTTCCAAAAACAATGACAGGGCTCATTTTGGACTTATATTTAATGCCAATGCAATTCAGTGATATATCAAGCCATCCTTCTTCTATATTTTAATTCTACTATGTTCCTACAGCTCAGAGATGTCAAGTGACTGGTGCAGTTAGGTAACCACCATTTGCTATTGCAATATGACACATCTCCTTTCCACACAAGAACTGGGACATATTTAGTTTCCAGGAATGGTGTACAGATCCTTGCATCATGGGGCCGTGCATTTTCATGCTGTAGCATGTGGTGATGGTGAAGGATGAGTGTCAGGGCAATGGGCCCCAAGATGTCATCACAGTATCTTTTTGAATTTGAATGGCCATCAATGAATTGTACCCATATTTGCTGTTCATAGCTCGTCAGGTTGTGTAAGAAGCACAAATGGCTTTGAAAATAGAGACAGTGGTTGTGCTCTGCCAGTTTACAGTAACCTCACATTGGACAGATGATAACAGCACAATAAAGTGAAAAAGTGACAGGTGTCAGAATTACACAACAAGAGAGCAAAACCAGCAAAGGTTGACCAGTATAGTAAAACGTTGCTCTTACCGTCTCCAATAATGCTCAGTGTTGTTGTCTCTTGATAACCCTCTGGATCATCTACTCTACAAATAAAAACTATTTCAATATCCTGGGATTCGCTGCAGCTTCCTTGCTGGTAATCATGCTTGATGCAGTAGGATTCACTATCATCAGTGACAGCTGTGAACATTTAACAACATTGTTAACAGACAAACTAGTAAGAGCTGTGTCCAGTTTCTCAGCACTCTCACATTGATAAGTTTTCAACACTCTTTTCTTACTCACTTGAGGATAAAACTGTTGTTTCTTGGAACCACTTGACTCTAAATGGTGACTGCACACAACACTGAAGTGGTTGTATCTGTCCCTCGTTGCATTTAACGTTAATGACACTCTGTAGTTGCACAATGGGAGCTTGTTTGATCTCATCACCTGTTACTAGTCCTCTCTGGAGGAAAGTTATGACACTGCCTGTCAGAGTACATTCATAAAGGCCTGTGATGAAGAGAAGAATTAATTATGTTAAATAAAGAAAACACAATTATCAAAATGTCAGCATTTCACAACAGCTTTGACTTAACATTTTAATACAAACACATTGGCAACATTTGTGTATGTTAGTGTTATCAGCACAGTATTTAATGTAAGATGCTGGAGCAGTGAGTCATTATGGTCTCATTTTCAATAATGATATGATGGCTGAGCAAGCAGAAGAATTGATTGATGATTAAATCATAAATTATGATATATCTGATCTCGCAGTTTCACATATCATGCAACATAATACCCATGGACTATATTTAGAATTTACTACTGTTATATTCAAATTATGCAACGATTTCTTGAGTTTTCTTCATAGTTAACAAATTCATCACCCTTTGACTTACCAATATCAAAAAGACTGATGTTGTTAACTGTAAGCATGGATTGCTGGTTGGAAACATTGATTTGAATTCTTTCAATATCTTCAATTTCCTGTCCTTGAAATTCCCACGTAGACCCAGAAATGTTTCCCACACTGAGATTTCCAGGAGGGCCACATGTCAATGTCATGGTGTTACCAGTGTAAGTGAGTTCTGGAAAGCTGATTGAAGTCGAACCTTTGAAGAAAGTAAAATAGTTCATTTAGGAATCAAATCAAGCCAAACAATAAAAACAACAACAATAATAAAAAATCACCTTTTTGGACTTACTGTTGTAAAATGCAGTAACAGGGCCAATGACAGGAGCAACAGACTTTATTGCTTCTGGTAGGTTTTGATTTGCATTAGCCAGTTCAGCCGCAATAACTTGCTGGGTCTGAATGACATATTGTGTAATTATACTTCCTTCTCTGTAAGAACAAATCAAATTCAAAGTGTTGATTTAAATTCATACAGATTCCTGCCTTTCAATGTTTTCAGTGCCAGCATTACCATACCTGAAATCCTTCACAAAAACACTGATGAACCCTGTGATACCCATATACGACTCAAACAACTGTAGAGAGATAATAATAATGGTATCAGCATTAGAACACAATCAAGTAAAACTACAAGTAAAAATTGGATAACGATGAACTTACTGCTGAATTAACGCTTAATTCAAGATCCTTGTATTCATCACTTGTTGGGTCAGTTAGGTCTGGTGTGAAATCCCTGTCTAATCTGACAAATAGGTCCAAATCAAATCCTGTTTATCAAAAAGAAGAAAAAAGAACATGAGCACAGCTATAGATTACATTTTTACAACCAAGGAAAAGACCTACCACAAAAGTCAAGAGAAAAGTTTAAATTATGTTTTATGGCTGTTCTGTTCTAATAACTTTGTCACTTCCAAAAACAATGACAGGGCTCATTTTGGACTTATATTTAATGCCAATGCAATTCAGTGATATATCAAGCCATCCTTCTTCTATATTTTAATTCTACTATGTTCCTACAGCTCAGAGATGTCAAGTGACTGGTGCAGTTAGGTAACCACCATCTGCTATTGCAATATGACACATCTCCTTTCCACACAAGAACTGGGACATATTTAGTTTCCAGGAATGGTGTACAGATCCTTGCATCATGGGGCCGTGCATTTTCATGCTGTAGCATGTGGTGATGGTGAAGGATGAGTGTCAGGGCAATGGGCCCCAAGATGTCATCACAGTATCTTTTTGAATTTGAATGGCCATCAATGAATTGTACCCATATTTGCTGTTCATAGCTCGTCAGGTTGTGTAAGAAGCACAAATGGCTTTGAAAATAGAGACAGTGGTTGTGCTCTGCCAGTTTACAGTAACCTCACATTGGACAGATGATAACAGCACAATAAAGTGAAAAAGTGACAGGTGTCAGAATTACACAACAAGAGAGCAAAACCAGCAAAGGTTGACCAGTATAGTAAAACGTTGCTCTTACCGTCTCCAATAATGCTCAGTGTTGTTGTCTCTTGATAACCCTCTGGATCATCTACTCTACAAATAAAAACTATTTCAATATCCTGGGATTCGCTGCAGCTTCCTTGCTGGTAATCATGCTTGATGCAGTAGGATTCACTATCATCAGTGACAGCTGTGAACATTTAACAACATTGTTAACAGACAAACTAGTAAGAGCTGTGTCCAGTTTCTCAGCACTCTCACATTGATAAGTTTTCAACACTCTTTTCTTACTCACTTGAGGATAAAACTGTTGTTTCTTGGAACCACTTGACTCTAAATGGTGACTGCACACAACACTGAAGTGGTTGTATCTGTCCCTCGTTGCATTTAACGTTAATGACACTCTGTAGTTGCACAATGGGAGCTTGTTTGATCTCATCACCTGTTACTAGTCCTCTCTGGAGGAAAGTTATGACACTGCCTGTCAGAGTACATTCATAAAGGCCTGTGATGAAGAGAAGAATTAATTATGTTAAATAAAGAAAACACAATTATCAAAATGTCAGCATTTCACAACAGCTTTGACTTAACATTTTAATACAAACACATTGGCAACATTTGTGTATGTTAGTGTTATCAGCACAGTATTTAATGTAAGATGCTGGAGCAGTGAGTCATTATGGTCTCATTTTCAATAATGATATGATGGCTGAGCAAGCAGAAGAATTGATTGATGATTAAATCATAAATTATGATATATCTGATCTCGCAGTTTCACATATCATGCAACATAATACCCATGGACTATATTTAGATTTACTACTGTTTTATTCAAATTATGCAGCGATTTCTTGAGTTTTCTTCATAGTTAACAAATTCATCACCCTTTGACTTACCAATATCAAAAAGACTGATGTTGTTAACTGTAAGCATGGATTGCTGGTTGGAAACATTGATTTGAATTCTTTCAATATCTTCAATTTCCCGTCCTTGAAATTCCCACGTAGACCCAGAAATGTTTCCCACACTGAGATTTCCAGGAGGGCCACATGTCAATGTCATGGTGTTACCAGTGTAAGTGAGTTCTGGAAAGCTGATTGAAGTCGAACCTTTGAAGAAAGTAAAATAGTTCATTTAGGAATCAAATCAAGCCAAACAATAAAAACAACAACAATAAAAAATCACCTTTTTGGACTTACTGTTGTAAAATGCAGTAACAGGGCCAATGACAGGAGCAACAGACTTTATTGCTTCTGGTAGGTTTTGATTTGCATTAGCCAGTTCAGCCGCAATAACTTGCTGGGTCTGAATGACATATTGTGTAATTATACTTCCTTCTCTGTAAGAACAAATCAAATTCAAAGTGTTGATTTAAATTCATACAGATTCCTGCCTTTCAATGTTTTCAGTGCCAGCATTACCATACCTGAAATCCTTCACAAAAACACTGATGAACCCTGTGATACCCATATACGACTCAAACAACTGTAGAGAGATAATAATAATGGTATCAGCATTAGAACACAATCAAGTAAAACTACAAGTAAAAATTGGATAACGATGAACTTACTGCTGAATTAACGCTTAATTCAAGATCCTTGTATTCATCACTTGTTGGGTCAGTTAGGTCTGGTGTGAAATCCCTGTCTAATCTGACAAATAGGTCCAAATCAAATCCTGTTTATCAAAAAGAAGAAAAAAGAACATGAGCACAGCTATAGATTACATTTTTACAACCAAGGAAAAGACCTACCACAAAAGTCAAGAGAAAAGTTTAAATTATGTTTTATGGCTGTTCTGTTCTAATAACTTTGTCACTTCCAAAAACAATGACAGGGCTCATTTTGGACTTATATTTAATGCCAATGCAATTCAGTGATATATCAAGCCATCCTTCTTCTATATTTTAATTCTACTATGTTCCTACAGCTCAGAGATGTGAAGTGACTGGTGCAGTTAGGTAACCACCATCTGCTATTGCAATATGACACATCTCCTTTCCACACAAGAACTGGGACATATTTAGTTTCCAGGAATGGTGTACAGATCCTTGCATCATGGGGCCGTGCATTTTCATGCTGTAGCATGTGGTGATGGTGAAGGATGAGTGTCAGGGCAATGGGCCCCAAGATGTCATCACAGTATCTTTTTGAATTTGAATGGCCATCAATGAATTGTACCCATATTTGCTGTTCATAGCTCGTCAGGTTGTGTAAGAAGCACAAGTGGCTTTGAAATAGAGACAGTGGTTGTGCTCTGCCAGTTTACAGTAACCTCACATTGGACAGATGATAACAGCACAATAAAGTGAAAAAGTGACAGGTGTCAGAATTACACAACAAGAGAGCAAAACCAGCAAAGGTTGACCAGTATAGTAAAACGTTGCTCTTACCGTCTCCAATAATGCTCAGTGTTGTTGTCTCTTGATAACCCTCTGGATCATCTACTCTACAAATAAAAACTATTTCAATATCCTGGGATTCGCTGCAGCTTCCTTGCTGGTAATCATGCTTGATGCAGTAGGATTCACTATCATCAGTGACAGCTGTGAACATTTAACAACATTGTTAACAGACAAACTAGTAAGAGCTGTGTCCAGTTTCTCAGCACTCTCACATTGATAAGTTTTCAACACTCTTTTCTTACTCACTTGAGGATAAAACTGTTGTTTCTTGGAACCACTTGACTCTAAATGGTGACTGCACACAACACTGAAGTGGTTGTATCTGTCCCTCGTTGCATTTAACGTTAATGACACTCTGTAGTTGCACAATGGGAGCTTGTTTGATCTCATCACCTGTTACTAGTCCTCTCTGGAGGAAAGTTATGACACTGCCTGTCAGAGTACATTCATAAAGGCCTGTGATGAAGAGAAGAATTAATTATGTTAAATAAAGAAAACACAATTATCAAAATGTCAGCATTTCACAACAGCTTTGACTTAACATTTTAATACAAACACATTGGCAACATTTGTGTATGTTAGTGTTATCAGCACAGTATTTAATGTAAGATGCTGGAGCAGTGAGTCATTATGGTCTCATTTTCAATAATGATATGATGGCTGAGCAAGCAGAAGAATTGATTGATGATTAAATCATAAATTATGATATATCTGATCTCGCAGTTTCACATATCATGCAACATAATACCCATGGACTATATTTAGAATTTACTACTATTTTATTCAAATTATGCAACGATTTCTTGAGTTTTCTTCATAGTTAACAAATTCATCACCCTTTGACTTACCAATATCAAAAAGACTGATGTTGTTAACTGTAAGCATGGATTGCTGGTTGGAAACATTGATTTGAATTCTTTCACTATCTTCAATTTCCCGTCCTTGAAATTCCCACGTAGACCCAGAAATGTTTCCCACACTGAGATTTCCAGGAGGGCCACATGTCAATGTCATGGTGTTACCAGTGTAAGTGAGTTCTGGAAAGCTGATTGAAGTCGAACCTTTGAAGAAAGTAAAATAGTTCATTTAGGAATCAAATCAAGCCAAACAATAAAAACAACAACAACAACTAAAAAATCACCTTTTAGGACTTACTGTTGTAAAATGCAGTAACAGGGCCAATGACAGGAGCAACAGACTTTATTGCTTCTGGTAAGTGTTGATTTGCATTAGCCAGTTCAGCCGCAATAACTTGCTGGGTCTGAATGACATATTGTGTAATTATACTTCCTTCTCTGTAAGAACAAATCAAATTCAAAGTGTTGATTTAAATTCATACAGATTCCTGCCTTTCAATGTTTTCAGTGCCAGAATTACCATACCTGAAATCCTTCACAAAAACACTGATGAACCCTGTGATACCCATATACGACTCAAACAACTGTAGAGAGATAATAATAATGGTATCAGCATTAGAACACAATCAAGTAAAACTACAAGTAAAAATTGGATAACGATGAACTTACTGCTGAATTAACGCTTAATTCAAGATCCTTGTATTCATCACTTGTTGGGTCAGTTAGGTCTGGTGTGAATTCCCTGTCTAATCTGACAAATAGGTCCAAATCAAATCCTGTTTATCAAAAAGAAGAAAAAAGAACATGAGCACAGCTATAGATTACATTTTTACACACAAGGAAAAGACCTACCACGAAAGTCAAGAGAAAAGTTTAAATTATGTTTTATGGCTGTTCTGTTCTAATAACTTTGTCACTTCCAAAAACAATGACAGGGCTCATTTTGGACTTATATTTAATGCCAATGAAATTCAGTGATATATCAAGCCTCAAAGTTCAAATGGAAATGTTGTCTCGTTATTGTTCAAATGGAAATGTTGTCGTCATTGTTATTGTTCAAATGGAATGTTGTCTTCGTTATTCTTCAAATGGGTATGTTGTCATCGTTATTGTTCAAATTGGAATGTTGTTGTCGTTGATGTTCAAATGGGAATATTGTCGTCATTGTTATTGTTCAAATGGGAATGTTGTCATCGTTGTTATTGTTCAAATGGGAATGTTGTCATCGATGTTATTGTTCAAATGGGAATTTTGTCGGTGTTGTTATTGTTCAAATGGGATTATTGTCATTGTTATAACCTTTGCCATGGAGATTATGGTTTTGCCAGCGTTGGTTTGTTGGTTTGTTAGTTTGTTTACAAGATGACACAGAAAGTTATTAACGGATTTTGATGAAATTTTCAGGAGAGTTCGGAAGTGGCCCAAGGAACATTAGATTCAATTTTTGTTGTGATTCCGATGACCGTCTGGATTTTTAGTTATACCACATGTACCATTGTAATGTAATGATTACAAGGCTCCACAAGATGGGACTGTCTGCAACAAAATGACTGTAGTTTTGCTTTGGAGTGAAATGGCAACATGGGGAAACTGAGCTGCCTTGGTGGAGGTCTGCGCTCTCTGAGTGCTGTCTAGTTGTATATATATCACTGGTGTTATTGTTGTTTCTGTTGTTGTTCTTGTTGTTGTTTGTTTTGCTGTTGCCCAACCCCTTGCTGTTTCTGTTTCTCCCTTTCTTTCCACTGTCTCTCCCCCACCCTGCCAACCCTCCCTTTCCGGTCCAATCATCTTGTCTAATTCAATGATAAATAAAATGCAGATTAAGAAACAGGAGGAGTATAATAGACTCCTCTTTTGCAGAGCAAGATCTGTCTGGCACTGTGAAGCACCCAGATATTCATACTGCATGCAGAGGTTGCTGGACAATACAGGTTAAAAAAAAAACTATAAAAAAAACTGTCCAAACTGACTTTAGTGACCAGACATTTGAGCGCATTGAGGCATTTCTCTGCCTTTGTAATTAAGAGTAGGGTCTCTGTGTGTGCATGTGTGTGAGAGAGAGGTAGAGAGCTGACCCCATCTTTCACACTGTCATGGTTCTGGGTTTTGAGTGTATTTCCCGTTCTATTTTGAAAGTATTTTCCCTGCCATGCTTTGCATTTCCTGTGTTTTCTTATGATCCTAGTTTTTGGTTCCACTTAATTTGTAGGTTCATTTCATGATTTAGTTCCTGTTTCCTGTTTTATTTTGTTGCTTTATTCCTTGGCTTGTTTTGCTTTACACTTCCTGTTGTCTTCTCTTATGATCTGTTTTATCCTTATGGTTCCTCTGTCTGTGTTTTAGTCTTCTATGTTTTTAGTTCCAGTTTGCTCCTTTTCCCCGTGTTTATGTTTGCTCTGTCTTGTTAGTTTATGATAAGTTTATCCTCCTCATGTTTTCCCCTTTAAGGTTTTCCCTTCTCTTCATTTTCCCTCCTTTGTGATTGTCTGAGTGTTTCCACCTGTCTCTGATTCTCTCCTCCTCCCTGTGCCACCTGTGTGTCATTGTCTCTTTACTCTGTGTACTGAAGTCTGTTTGGTTCTGTCGCCCGTGTCAGTTCGTCCGTTAATCCCTGTGTTGCTCTGTTATTCCCTCCTAGCCCTGTGATTCCTTCCTAGCTCTTTTTGCCCTTGCTTGCCCTGGCTGTTCCCTGTTTTGCACCGTGTCCTCCGTTATCCCTGTGTTGCCTCAGTTTCTCCATAAGTTGTTATTGGTTTTGGATTTGTACTTTGGAGTTTGTACCTCCTGTGTTTTTGCCTTTGCCTTGGTTGTGGAATTTTGCCTATTATTTTATTAAATCTCTGAGTCTGCAGTTGGGTCCTATTTCTGAACTGCACCTTAACACACACATATGAATCAAAGAGAGAGAGCGATCTCTTCTGGATCGGGAATGGTAATCAGAGATTATTGATACAGTCTTTAATAGTTTTTTGGTCCCCATCCCTACAAGTGAAAAGATGAAAAATGTAATGAGGCAACAGCCAAAATATTTGTATCATTCACACTTAGTATGGTTTATCTTACTTGTTGGTGGGGGAGAGGGTGTTGTTACTGGACAAGGTATAAAGCCTGTATGTAGGAAAAGAGAAAAAAGAACAGTAGCTGCTGAACATTCTGGTATTAACATGAGATAAGTACTGCTGTCTGAGTATTTTTACATCTACAGGAGTTCAAACCAACTCACTGTATTGATGAACAGACTGGCAGTATTGTCCATCAGGGAGAAAGACATTGATGCATCCACATGTGTCCTCAGTGATGTTGTCACAGGACCCGTACGTCAGACACTGGTCACATGACCAACGATACTGATCCTCACATATGCACTGGTGACCACCGAAGTATGGATAACACACTGGAGAATAAAACATATAAACAAATATGTATACTGAGAAAGCAGATGTTTAATCTTGAAAAAACAACACATCATATCTGAGCACTTCCAAATAGTCAAAGTTTGACAATAACTATCCTGTACCAGCACAATTATCTGAAAACACATTCTACTGTTTAATGCATTATAGTCTGAAATGCCATAAGGAGGACGTTATGTCATCACTTGTTTCTCACTAAAAGTTGTCAACGGATGTTGATAAACTTTTTTGTAGGGGTGGATCTTAGGCAAATGTTGGAGTCAATTAACTTTTTTAGGCAGATGTTGGTATGATTAATGATTCTGGATCATTTTTTAACTTCCTTCTACATTGTGGCACTGGACCGTTTTAACATTATGCCAATAACATGAAAACTAATAACAGACCAATCAAAATAAAACTACCAGGCATGAACAGCTCATGATGTTCCATCACAATGTGCAATTGGATCCAGACCCAGATAATAATCTTATTATTCAAAGGTTGAGAACATTGGTCGGTATCTCTGGGACTGTCCTCCAGTGGTTCTCCTGCTGTGTCTCAAGTTTGGTGTAGGTACGGGGTACCGCAGGGCTCCATTTGAGGACCAATTTTATTCTCTCTTCATTTACTTCATTTTGACCAAATTATTAAACTAATTGTAGATGATACTCAGGTGTAGATGTCCAGCAAACTATTGGACTCCTCCAAAACATCAATCCGTGTTATAGGGCTCAAGTTCAGTCATGGCCAAGTTCTGCATGCTCTTGGATCTCTAGGTCAACATGTGGTTCCTACTATTAAAAACCTTGTTGTGATTTTAGACCAGAACCTCACTCTAGAGTGCCGTGTTAAAAGGCTACGTCAGACATGTCTTATTAACCCGGGAAATATATCTACAATTAGATTTTCTCTTCCTTTTAATGACCTTCAAAGAGTGAATCATCCTTTTATTACTTTCTGGATTATTGTAATGCAGGTTAAATGCCTTGGCCAAAACATGATTGCACAGCGTGTGATGTCATCATGATGACATCAAATAGTGTTTACTATATCCTCGGCTAAATGATACAGCAACTCATTGGTCTTCTCGTGGTGATAGAAAATGGATTGTACATATTTTGTACACTCTCATGTGTGCCCATTTCTTCTGTCAGAGGCCTGAATGCTGACAGAAATTGCTGATACACCTCTGATAACCAGTTGTTACAGTATTTTGCTGTAGCATTGGTGGAGGTCTGTGATCTCTGAGTGCTTTCCAGTTTCCATAGTCATGAATCCTACCTGTTGACATGTTGGCGTCAGAGATTTGTATGTTATGGTTGATGATGATGGGGAAACTGTTGCTGCTCAGAAAGGCCCTCAGTTGATTTATCACTGCAACATCTGACACGTTCAACTCAAAAGAAATGATGTATTCATAAACAACTGGAGGAGCTGAGGGGACAGAATTCAAAGGAGAGACATGCAGAAGTTAACTACAGCTGCTGTGTCACATGTAGTCAGTCCTGTGCTTATCTTTCTGTGTTCTCACTAATTAAATATGGTCTGATCAGTCTTAATTGTTGGTGAAGGAGTCAGAGGACAAGCTGTAAAGTCTGTGAGGAGGAAGAGAGAGAGGAGAAGCTGCTGAATAAATGCAAATATAGAGTGACACCTCAAACATAGGCAGCCTGGATACTAATCACTCTATCTTTATACATATTACATCTTAACCTCTGGGCTCATCTTACATTTGAATAAAAGGTTTTAAAGTGTAATTTTGCACTTTCAACAACAGATGACACTGTTTCCAAAGGTTTCCTTCTGACTGAATCAAGCTCCTGTCTTTTGCCAACACAGAAAAATTAAAAAGTGGCTCAAGAGAAGTCGGATATGCAGGTTTTCAAGGCTTCTGTGATTTATGATGCAAATCTTTGGATTCTAGTTATGTAATAGTAACAGAGACTCTTATAAAATGATCCATGTCATCTGTCAGCTGGGAATGAATACCCATACATATGGAATATGTAGACCCTAGCTGAGTGGAGAGAAACTAATTTATTCAAATCCAGATCACTTAATTTTACTTTCACCACATTCTCATTATGTGAGAATTAGTTTTAAGCATTAAAGAACATCATTACTGCTGTTGGAGATGTTAAAAACAAAACACTTACTTGTTACAACTGCTGTTGGTGTTGCAGCTGTTGTAGTGTTTATATATGTTGTAGCAACAGATGTCGAATCTGGAAACAAACACAATATGTAAAGTAAAATCCTTCCTGAATTTGAAATAGCAAAATGATTTAAAGCAAAATCAAAACAAGTCAATGTAACTTAATTCTCTATTTCTACAAACATACTGGTGACATCAGTTGTTGGTGAAACTGTGGGGGTTGTAGTGTTTAGATGTGTTGTAGTCCTGAGTGTTGAATCTGAAATAAAATTTTACAAACATATGTTAATGCTGACAAGAGGAAACATTATGCAAACATTATATCTGCTGCCTATCTTGGCCAGGACACTCTTGTAAAAGAGATTTAAATCTCAATGAGACTTTTTCCTGGTTAAATAAAGGTTTGATCAAAAGAAATATATAAATATATATATGATTTATGCTCTGATCAATGTCTGTTAAGTTTTACCGTGTTTTCTGTACAAATATGTCACACAACTTTAACTGAATGCTCACTGTTATGTTATAACAAGGGAGACAATATCTATGTCTAGTTTGGTGTTGAAGTTTGCAGATGTATCATAGGAATAGATGCTGAGTCAGCATCCTTTTTAGACAATACATAATGTTGACAAAATGAATGTATTATATTAGATAATATTCATTTTCCTTTTGTGACATTGATTCTTCAACACTTACTTGTTACAACTGCTGTTGGTGATGCAGCTGTTGTGGTGTTTATATATGTTGTAGCAACAGGTGTTGAATCTGGAAAAAAAAACATTATATGTAAAGTCAAGTCCTTTCAGAATTTAAAATAGCAAAATGATTTAAAGCTAATTCTAAACAAGTCAATGTAACTTAATTCTCTATTTCTACAAACGTACTGGTAACAACAGTTGTTGGTGAAACTGTGGGTGTTGTAATGTTCGGATGTGTTTTAGTGCTGGGCATTGAATCTACAATAAAAATTAAAATATATATATATATATATATACAGTACCAGTCAATAGTTTGGACACAGTTTCCCATCCACTTGAATGGGAAACTGTGTCCAAATTTTTGACTGGTAGTGTGTATATATATATATATATATATATATATATATATATATATATATATATATATATATATATATATTAACGCTGACAACTGGAAACATTATGATTTATGCTCTGGTCAATTTCTGTTAAGTTTTACTTCATGTTTTCTATACAATTATGTCACATAACAGTTGGTCTTGGTGAAATCAGAGTGATGACTACACTGGTGCCTTGTATATAGGCTGTGTGTGTGCCAGCACAGCTGATGTCTCTTATAAAATTATCCATGTCATCTGTCAGCTGGGAATGAATACCCATACATATGGAATATGTAGACCCTAGCTGAGTGGAGAGAAATTAATTTATTCAAATCCAGATCACTTAATTTTACTTTCACCACATTCTCATTATGTGAGAATTAGTTTTAAGCATTAAAGAACATCATTACTGCTGTTGGAGATGTTAAAAACAAAACACTCACTTGTTACAACTGCTGTTGGTGTTGCAGCTGTTGTAGTGTTTATATATGTTGTAGCAACAGATGTCGAATCTGGAAACAAACACAATATGTAAAGTAAAATCCTTCCTGAATTTGAAATAGCAAAACGATTTAAAGCAAAATCAAAACAAGTCAATGTAACTTAATTCTTTATTTCTACAAACATACTGGTGACATCAGTTGTTGGTGAAACTGTGGGGGTTGTAGTGTTTAGATGTGTTGTAGTCCTGAGTGTTGAATCTGAAATAAAATTTTACAAACATATGTTAATGCTGACAAGAGGAAACATTATGCAAACATTATATCTGCTGCCTATCTTGGCCAGGACACTCTTGTAAAAGAGATTTAAATCTCAATGAGACTTTTTCCTGGTTAAATAAAGGTTTGATCAAAAGAAATATATAAATATATATATGATTTATGCTCTGATCAATGTCTGTTAAGTTTTACCGTGTTTTCTGTACAAATATGTCACACAACTTTAACTGAATGCTCACTGTTATGTTATAACAAGGGAGACAATATCTATGTCTAGTTTGGTGTTGAAGTTTGCAGATGTATCATAGGAATAGATGCTGAGTCAGCATCCTTTTTAGACAATACATTATGTTGATAAAATGAATGTATTATATTAGATAATATTCATTTTCCTCTTGTGACATTGATTCTTCAACACTTACTTGTTACAACTGCTGTTGGTGATGCAGCTGTTGTGGTGTTTATATATGTTGTAGCAACAGGTGTTGAATCTGGAAAAAAAAACATTTTATGTAAAGTCAAGTCCTTTCAGAATTTAAAATAGCAAAATGATTTAAAGCTAATTCTAAACAAGTCAATGTAACTTAATTCTCTATTTCTACAAACGTACTGGTAACAACAGTTGTTGGTGAAACTGTGGGTGTTGTAATGTTCGGATGTGTTTTAGTGCTGGGCATTGAATCTATATATATATATATATATATATATATATATATACAAATATATATTAACGCTGACAACTGGAAACATTATGATTTATGCTCTGGTCAATTTCTGTTAAGTTTTACTTCATGTTTTCTATACAATTATGTCACATAACAGTTGGTCTTGGTGAAATCAGAGTGATGACTACACTGGTGCCTTGTATATAGGCTGTGTGTGTGCCAGCACAGCTGATGTCTCTTATGAAATTATCCATGTCATCTGTCAGCTGGGAATGAATACCCATACATATGGAATATGTAGACCCTAGCTGAGTGGAGAGAAATTAATTTATTCAAATCCAGATCACTTAATTTTACTTTCACCACATTCTCATTATGTGAGAATTAGTTTTAAGCATTAAATAACATTATTACTGCTGTTGGAGATGTTAAAAACAAAACACTTACTTGTTACAACTGCTGTTGGTGTTGCAGCTGTGGTAGTGTTTATATATGTTGTAGCAACAGGTGTTGAGTCTGGAAAAAACATTATTCGTAAAACAAAATCATTCATGTAAATTTACAACTGTAGAAAGATTTAAGCTAATTTTAATCAGAGGAACGTGACAAAGTTATTTATTTCTACAAACGTACTGGTAACAGTAGTTGTCGGATAATTTGTGGGTGTTGTCATGTTCAGTTGTGCTGAACCAATACCATTTCTAAGCCCTAACTTCTTACAACTGTGTTGAAATTTTCTCATATGTTAGTGATGCTGGATCTGAAAACAATATTTTACTGGCAAAGTTTCAACAAATCTAAATCAGGTGAATGTTGGTGCTCCATTTATTCTAAAAACCTGCTGGTAACCACATTGTTGATGACATTGGAAAATGCTAAATGCAAACATTTTCATAGTTGTGATTGATGCTATATTTAATTTTGTTGAAATAATAATTATTGCTTACTACAAAAAAATGAATTTAGACTCATATGTATACTTTATTAGAATTGTTAAAATATATTTTTGTTCTCTGAAAATTATTGGTAAGTACTTACTTGTAACAACTGCTGTTGGTGTTGCAGCTGTTGTAGTGTTTAAATAAGTTGTCGTATTTGTTATTGTTCAAAAAGGGAATGTTGTCGTTGTTGTCATAGTTCAAATGGAAATGTTGTCGTTGTTGTTATTGTCCAAATGGAAATGTTGGCGTTGTTGTTATTGTTCCAATGGGAATGTTGTTGTCGTTGTTATTGTTCAAATGGAAATGTTGTCATTGTTATTGTTCAAATGGGAATGTTGTTGTCGTTGTTATTCTTCAAATGAGAATGTTGTTGTCATTGTTATTGTTCAAATGGGAATGTTGTCGTAGTTTTTATTGTTCCAATTGGAATGTTGTCATCGTTATTGTTCAAAAGTTTTTATTGTTCAAATGGCAATGTTGTCGTCGTTGTTATTGTTCAAACGGGAATGTTGTCGTCATTGTTATTGTTCACACGGGAATGTTTTCGTCGTTATTGTTGAAATGGAAATGTTGTCATTGTTATTGTTGAAATGGGAATGTTGTCGTCGTTGTTATTCTTCAAATGAGAATGTTGTCATCGTTGTTATTGTTAAATGAGAATGTTGTCGTCGTTGTTATGGTTCAAATGGGAATGTTGTCGTCATTGTTATTGTTCAAATGGGAACCTTATCGTCGTTGTTATTGTTTAAATGAGAACGTTGCCATCGTTGTTATTGTTCAAATGGGAATGTTGTCATCATTGTTATTGTTCAAATGGGAATGTTGTCGTCATTGTTATTGTTCACACGGGAATGTTTTCGTCATTGTTATTGTTCAAATGGAAATGTTGTCATTGTTATTGTTCAAATGGGAATGTTGTCGTCGTTGTCATTGTCAAATGGGAATGTTGTCATTGTTATTGTTCAAATGGGAATGTTGTCATCGTCGTTGTTATTGTTCAAATGGGAATGTTGTCATCGTTGTTATTGTTCAAATTCGAATGTTGTCGTCAATATTGTTCAAATGGGAATGTTGTCGTCATTGTTATTGTTCAAATGGGAATGTTGTCATCATTGTTATTGTTCAAATGAGAATGTTGTCATCGTTGTTATTGTTAAATGAGAATGTTGTCGTCGTTGTTATGGTTCAAATGGGAATGTTGTCGTCATTGTTATTGTTCAAATGGGAACCTTATCGTCGTTGTTATTGTTTAAATGAGAACGTTGCCATCGTTGTTATTGTTCAAATGGGAATGTTGTCATCGTTGTTATTGTTCAAATGGGAATGTTGTCGTCATTGTTATTGTTCAAATGGGAATGTTGTCATCGTTGTTATTGTTCAAATGAGAATGTTGTCATCGTTGTTATTGTTCAAATGAGAATGTTGTCGTCGTTGTTATGGTTCAAATGGGAATGTTGTCGTCATTTTTATTGTTCAAATGAGAATGTTGTTGTCGTTGTTATTTTTCAAATGGGAATGTTGTCGTCATTATTGTTCAAATGGGAATGTTGTCATCGTTGTTATTGTTCAAATGGGAATGTTGTCGTCATTGTTATTGTTCAAATGGGAACCTTATCGTCGTTGTTATTGTTTAAATGAGAACGTTGCCGTCGTTGTTATTGTTCAAATGGGAATGTTGTCATCATTGTTATTGTTCAAATGGGAATGTTGTCGTCATTGTTATTGTTCACACGGGAATGTTTTCGTCATTGTTATTGTTCAAATGGAAATGTTGTCATTGTTATTGTTCAAATGGGAATGTTGTCGTCGTTGTCATTGTCAAATGGGAATGTTGTCATTGTTATTGTTCAAATGGGAATGTTGTCATCGTCGTTGTTATTGTTCAAATGGGAATGTTGTCATCGTTGTTATTGTTCAAATGGGAATGTTGTCTTTGTTGTTATTCAAATGGGAATGTTGTCACCGTTATTGTTCAAAAGTTGTTATTGTTCAAACGGGAATATTGTCGTCGTTGTTATTGTTCAAATGGGAATGTTGTTGTCATTGTTATTGTTCAAATGGGAATGTTGTTGTCATTGTTATTGTTCAAACGGGAATGTTGTCATCATTGTTATTGTTCAAATTGGAATGTTGTCGTCATTGTTATTGTTCAAATTCGAATGTTGTCGTCAATATTGTTCAAATGGGAATGTTGTCGTCATTGTTATTGTTCAAATGGGAATGTTGTCATCATTGTTATTGTTCAAATGAGAATGTTGTCATCGTTGTTATTGTTAAATGAGAATGTTGTCGTCGTTGTTATGGTTCAAATGGGAATGTTGTCGTCATTGTTATTGTTCAAATGGGAACCTTATCGTCGTTGTTATTGTTTAAATGAGAACGTTGCCATCGTTGTTATTGTTCAAATGGGAATGTTGTCATCGTTGTTATTGTTCAAATGGGAATGTTGTCGTCATTGTTATTGTTCAAATGGGAATGTTGTCATCGTTGTTATTGTTCAAATGAGAATGTTGTCATCGTTGTTATTGTTCAAATGAGAATGTTGTCGTCGTTGTTATGGTTCAAATGGGAATGTTGTCGTCATTGTTATTGTTCAAATGGGAATGTTGTCATCATTGTTATTGTTCAAATTGGAATGTTGTCGTCATTGTTATTGTTCAAATTCGAATGTTGTCGTCAATATTGTTCAAATGGGAATGTTGTCGTCATTGTTATTGTTCAAATGGGAATGTTGTCATCATTGTTATTGTTCAAATGAGAATGTTGTCATCGTTGTTATTGTTAAATGAGAATGTTGTCGTCGTTGTTATGGTTCAAATGGGAATGTTGTCGTCATTGTTATTGTTCAAATGGGAACCTTATCGTCGTTGTTATTGTTTAAATGAGAACGTTGCCATCGTTGTTATTGTTCAAATGGGAATGTTGTCATCGTTGTTATTGTTCAAATGGGAATGTTGTCGTCATTGTTATTGTTCAAATGGGAATGTTGTCATCGTTGTTATTGTTCAAATGAGAATGTTGTCATCGTTGTTATTGTTCAAATGAGAATGTTGTCGTCGTTGTTATGGTTCAAATGGGAATGTTGTCGTCATTTTTATTGTTCAAATGAGAATGTTGTTGTCGTTGTTATTTTTCAAATGGGAATGTTGTCGTCATTATTGTTCAAATGGGAATGTTGTCATCGTTGTTATTGTTCAAATGGGAATGTTGTCGTCATTGTTATTGTTCAAATGGGAACCTTATCGTCGTTGTTATTGTTTAAATGAGAACGTTGCCGTCGTTGTTATTGTTCAAATGGGAATGTTGTCATCATTGTTATTGTTCAAATGGGAATGTTGTCGTCATTGTTATTGTTCACACGGGAATGTTTTCGTCATTGTTATTGTTCAAATGGAAATGTTGTCATTGTTATTGTTCAAATGGGAATGTTGTCGTCGTTGTCATTGTCAAATGGGAATGTTGTCATTGTTATTGTTCAAATGGGAATGTTGTCATCGTCGTTGTTATTGTTCAAATGGGAATGTTGTCATCGTTGTTATTGTTCAAATGGGAATGTTGTCGTAGTTTTTATTGTTCCAATTGGAATGTTGTCATCGTTATTGTTCAAAAGTTTTTATTGTTCAAATGGCAATGTTGTCGTCGTTGTTATTGTTCAAACGGGAATGTTGTCGTCATTGTTATTGTTCACACGGGAATGTTTTCGTCGTTATTGTTGAAATGGAAATGTTGTCATTGTTATTGTTGAAATGGGAATGTTGTCGTCGTTGTTATTCTTCAAATGAGAATGTTGTCATCGTTGTTATTGTTAAATGAGAATGTTGTCGTCGTTGTTATGGTTCAAATGGGAATGTTGTCGTCATTGTTATTGTTCAAATGGGAACCTTATCGTCGTTGTTATTGTTTAAATGAGAACGTTGCCATCGTTGTTATTGTTCAAATGGGAATGTTGTCATCATTGTTATTGTTCAAATGGGAATGTTGTCGTCATTGTTATTGTTCACACGGGAATGTTTTCGTCATTGTTATTGTTCAAATGGAAATGTTGTCATTGTTATTGTTCAAATGGGAATGTTGTCGTCGTTGTCATTGTCAAATGGGAATGTTGTCATTGTTATTGTTCAAATGGGAATGTTGTCATCGTCGTTGTTATTGTTCAAATGGGAATGTTGTCATCGTTGTTATTGTTCAAATGGGAATGTTGTCTTTGTTGTTATTCAAATGGGAATGTTGTCACCGTTATTGTTCCAAAGTTGTTATTGTTCAAACGGGAATATTGTCGTCGTTGTTATTGTTCAAATGGGAATGTTGTTGTCATTGTTATTGTTCAAACGGGAATGTTGTCATCATTGTTATTGTTCAAATTGGAATGTTGTCGTCATTGTTATTGTTCAAATTCGAATGTTGTCGTCAATATTGTTCAAATGGGAATGTTGTCGTCATTGTTATTGTTCAAATGGGAATGTTGTCATCATTGTTATTGTTCAAATGAGAATGTTGTCATCGTTGTTATTGTTAAATGAGAATGTTGTCGTCGTTGTTATGGTTCAAATGGGAATGTTGTCGTCATTGTTATTGTTCAAATGGGAACCTTATCGTCGTTGTTATTGTTTAAATGAGAACGTTGCCATCGTTGTTATTGTTCAAATGGGAATGTTGTCATCGTTGTTATTGTTCAAATGGGAATGTTGTCGTCATTGTTATTGTTCAAATGGGAATGTTGTCATCGTTGTTATTGTTCAAATGAGAATGTTGTCATCGTTGTTATTGTTCAAATGAGAATGTTGTCGTCGTTGTTATGGTTCAAATGGGAATGTTGTCGTCATTTTTATTGTTCAAATGAGAATGTTGTTGTCGTTGTTATTTTTCAAATGGGAATGTTGTCGTCATTATTGTTCAAATGGGAATGTTGTCATCGTTGTTATTGTTCAAATGGGAATGTTGTCGTCATTGTTATTGTTCAAATGGGAACCTTATCGTCGTTGTTATTGTTTAAATGAGAACGTTGCCGTCGTTGTTATTGTTCAAATGGGAATGTTGTCATCATTGTTATTGTTCAAATGGGAATGTTGTCGTCATTGTTATTGTTCACACGGGAATGTTTTCGTCATTGTTATTGTTCAAATGGAAATGTTGTCATTGTTATTGTTCAAATGGGAATGTTGTCGTCGTTGTCATTGTCAAATGGGAATGTTGTCATTGTTATTGTTCAAATGGGAATGTTGTCATCGTCGTTGTTATTGTTCAAATGGGAATGTTGTCATCGTTGTTATTGTTCAAATGGGAATGTTGTCTTTGTTGTTATTCAAATGGGAATGTTGTCACCGTTATTGTTCAAAAGTTGTTATTGTTCAAACGGGAATATTGTCGTCGTTGTTATTGTTCAAATGGGAATGTTGTTGTCATTGTTATTGTTCAAATGGGAATGTTGTTGTCATTGTTATTGTTCAAACGGGAATGTTGTCATCATTGTTATTGTTCAAATTGGAATGTTGTCGTCATTGTTATTGTTCAAATTCGAATGTTGTCGTCAATATTGTTCAAATGGGAATGTTGTCGTCATTGTTATTGTTCAAATGGGAATGTTGTCATCATTGTTATTGTTCAAATGAGAATGTTGTCATCGTTGTTATTGTTAAATGAGAATGTTGTCGTCGTTGTTATGGTTCAAATGGGAATGTTGTCGTCATTGTTATTGTTCAAATGGGAACCTTATCGTCGTTGTTATTGTTTAAATGAGAACGTTGCCATCGTTGTTATTGTTCAAATGGGAATGTTGTCATCGTTGTTATTGTTCAAATGGGAATGTTGTCGTCATTGTTATTGTTCAAATGGGAATGTTGTCATCGTTGTTATTGTTCAAATGAGAATGTTGTCATCGTTGTTATTGTTCAAATGAGAATGTTGTCGTCGTTGTTATGGTTCAAATGGGAATGTTGTCGTCATTGTTATTGTTCAAATGGGAACCTTATCGTCGCTGTTATTGTTTAAATGAGAACGTTGTCATCGTTGTTATTGTTCAAATGGGAATGTTGTCATCGTTGTTATTGTTCAAATGGGAATGTTGTCATCGTTATGGTTCAAATTGGAATGTTGTTGTCATTGTTGTTCAAATGGGAATACTGCCGTCGTTGTTGTTGTTCAAATGGGAATGTTGTTGTCGTTGTTATTGTTCAAATGGGAATGTTCTTTTTGTTGTTATTGTTCAAATGGGAATGTTGTTGTCGTTGTTATTGTTCAAATGGGAATGTTGTCTTTGTTGTTATTGTTCAAATAGGAATGTTGTTGTCGTTGTCATTGTTCAAACGGGAATGTTTTCGTCATTGTTATTGTTCAAATTGGAATGTTGTCATAATTATTGCTCAAACGGGAATGTTGTTATCGTTGGTATTTTTCAAATGGGAATGTTGTCGTCATTATTGTTCAAATGGGAATGTTGTCATCGTTGTTATTGTTCAAATGGGAATGTTGTCGTCATTGTTATTGTTCAAATGGGAATGTTGTCATCGTTGTTATTGTTCAAATGAGAATGTTGTCATCGTTGTTATTGTTCAAATGAGAATGTTGTCGTCGTTGTTATGGTTCAAATGGGAATGTTGTCGTCATTGTTATTGTTCAAATGGGAAGCTTATCGTCGCTGTTATTGTTTAAATGAGAACGTTGTCATCGTTGTTATTGTTCAAATGGGAAAGTTGTCATCGTTGTTATTGTTCAAATGGGAATGTTGTCATCGTTATGGTTCAAATTGGAATGTTGTTGTCATTGTTGTTCAAATGGGAATACTGCCGTCGTTGTTGTTGTTCAAATGGGAATGTTGTCGTCGTTGTTATTGTTCAAATGGGAATGTTGTTTTTGTTGTTATTGTTCGAATGGGAATGTTGTTGTCGTTGTTATTGTTCAAATGGGAATGTTGTCTTTGTTGTTATTGTTCAAATGGGAATGTTGTTGTCGTTGTTATTGTTCAAACGGGAATGTTTTCGTCATTGTTATTGTTCAAATTGGAATGTTGTCATAATTATTGCTCAAACGGGAATGTTGTTATCGTTGGTATTTTTCAAATGGGAATGTTGTCGTCATTATTGTTCAAATGGGAATGTTGTCATCGTTATTGTTCAAATTGGAATGTTGTCGTCGTTGTTATTGTTGAAATGGGAATGTTGTCGTCATTTTTATTGTTCAAATGGGAATGTTGTCGTCGTTGTTATTGTTCAAACGGGAATGTTGTCGTCGTTGTTTTTGGTCACACGGGAATGTTTTCGTCATTGTTATTTTTCAAATGGGAATGTTGTCGTCATAATTGTTCAAATGGGAATGTTGTCATCGTTATTGTTCAAATGGGAATGTTGTCGTCGTTTTTATTGTTCAAATGAGAATGTTGTCGTCGTTGTTATTGTTCAAATGGGAATGTTGTCGTCGTTATTGTTCAAATGGGAATGTTGTCATCGTTTTTGTTCAAATTGGAATGTTGTTGTCGTTGTTATTGTTCAAATGGCAATGTTGTCGTCGTTGTTATTGTTCAAATGGGAATGTTGTCGTCGTTGTTATTGTTCAAATGGGAATGTTGTCGTCGTTGTTATTGTTTAAATGAAAATGTTGTCATCGTTGTTATTGTTCAAATGGGAATTTTGTCGTTGTTGTTATTGTTCAAATGGGATTATTGTCATTGTTATAACCTCTGCCATGGAGATTATGGTTTTGCCAGCGTTGGTTGGTTGGTTTGTTAGTTTGTCAGTTTGTCTACAAGATGACACAGAAAGTTATTAACGGATTTTGATAAAATTTTCAGGAGAGTTCGGAAGTGGCCCAAGGAACATTAGATTCGATTTTTGTTGTGATTCCGATGACCGTCTGGAATTTTTTTTATAGATTTTTAGTTATACCACATGTACCATTGTAATGTAATGATTACAAGGCTCCACAAGATGGGACTGTCTGCAACAAAATGACTGTAGTTTTGCTTTGGAGTGAAATGGCAACATGGGGAAACTGAGCTGCCTTGGTGGAGGTCTGCGCTCTCTGAGTGCTGTCTAGTTGTATATATATCACTGGTGTTATTGTTGTTTCTGTTGTTGTTCTTGTTGTTGTTTGTTTTGCTGTTGCCCAACCCCTTGCTGTTTCTGTTTCTCCCTTTCTTTCCACTGTCTCTCCCCCACCCTGCCAACCCTCCCTTTCCGGTCCGATCATCTTGTCTAATTCAATGATAAATAAAATGCAGATTAAGAAACAGGAGGAGTATAATAGACTCCTCTTTTGCAGAGCAAGATCTGTCTGGCACTGTGAAGCACCCAGATATTCATACTGCATGCAGAGGTTGCTGGACAATACAGGTTAAAAAAAAAACTATAAAAAAAACTGTCCAAACTGACTTTACTGACCAGACATTTGAGCGCATTGAGGCATTTCTCTGCCTTTGTAATTAAGAGTAGGGTCTCTGTGTGTGCATGTGTGTGAGAGAGAGGTAGAGAGCTGACCCCATCTTTCACACTGTCATGGTTCTGGGTTTTGAGTGTATTTCCCGTTCTATTTTGAAAGTATTTTCCCTGCCATGCTTTGCATTTCCTGTGTTTTCTTATGATCCTAGTTTTTGGTTCCACTTAATTTGTAGGTTCATTTCATGATTCAGTTCCTGTTTCCTGTTATATTTTGTTGCTTTATTCCTTGGCTTGTTTTGCTTTACACTTCCTGTTGTCTTCTCTTATGATCTGTTTTATCCTTATGGTTCCTCTGTCTGTGTTTTAGTCTTCTATGTTTTTAGTTCCAGTTTGCTCCTTTTCCCCGTGTTTATGTTTGCTCTGTCTTGTTAGTTTATGATAAGTTTATCCTCCTCATGTTTTCCCCTTTAAGGTTTTCCCTTCTCTTCATTTTCCCTCCTTTGTGATTGTCTGAGTGTTTCCACCTGTCTCTGATTCTCTCCTCCTCCCTGTGCCACCTGTGTGTCATTGTCTCTTTACTCTGTGTACTGAAGTCTGTTTGGTTCTGTCGCCCGTGTCAGTTCGTCCGTTAATCCCTGTGTTGCTCTGTTATTCCCTCCTAGCCCTGTGATTCCTTCCTAGCTCTTTTTGCCCTTGCTTGCCCTGGCTGTTGCCTGTTTTGCACCGTGTCCTCCGTTATCCCTGTGTTGCCTCAGTTTCTCCATAAGTTGTTATTGGTTTTGGATTTGTACTTTGGAATTGGAATTTGGAATTTAAATCTCAATGAGACTTTTTCCTGGTTAAATAAAGGTTTGATCAAAAGAAATATATAATATATGATTTATGCTTTGATCAATGTCTGTTAAGTTTTACCGTGTTTTCTGTACAAATATGTCACACAACTTTAACTGAATGCTCACTGTTATGTTATAACAAGGGAGACAATATCTATGTCTAGTTTGGTGTTGAAGTTTGCAGATGTATCATAGGAATAGATGCTGAGTCAGCATCCTTTTTAGACAATACATAATGTTGACAAAATGAATGTATTATATTAGATAATATTCATTTTCCTTTTGTGACATTGATTCTTCAACACTTACTTGTTACAACTGCTGTTGGTGTTGCAGCTGTTGTGGTGTTTATATATGTTGTAGCAACAGGTGTTGAATCTGGAAAAAAAACATTATATGTAAAGTCAAGTCCTTTCAGAATTTAAAATAGCAAAATGATTTAAAGCTAATTCTAAACAAGTCAATGTAACTTAATTCTCTATTTCTACAAACATACTGGTAACAACAGTTGTTGGTGAAACTGTGGGTGTTGTAATGTTCGGATGTGTTTTAGTGCTGGGCATTGAATCTACAATAAAAATTAAAATATATATATATATATATATATATATATATATATATATATATATATATATATGTATATATATATATATATATATATATATATATACACAAATATATATTAATGCTGACAACTGGAAACATTATGATTTATGCTCTGGTCAATTTCTGTTAAGTTTTACTTCATGTTTTCTATACAATTATGTCACATAACAGTTGGTCTTGGTGAAATCAGAGTGATGACTACACTGGTGCCTTGTATATAGGCTGTGTGTGTGCCAGCACAGCTGATGCCTCTTATAAAATTATCCATGTCATCTGTCAGCTGGGAATGAATACCCATACATATGGAATATGTAGACCCTAGCTGAGTGGAGAGAAATTAATTTATTCAAATCCAGATCACTTAATTTTACTTTCACCACATTCTCATTATGTGAGAATTAGTTTTAAGCATTAAAGAACATCATTACTGCTGTTGGAGATGTTAAAAACAAAACACTCACTTGTTACAACTTCTGTTGGTGTTGCAGCTGTTGTAGTGTTTATATATGTTGTAGCAACAGATGTCGAATCTGGAAACAAACACAATATGTAAAGTAAAATCCTTCCTGAATTTGAAATAGCAAAATGATTTAAAGCAAAATCAAAACAAGTCAATGTAACTTAATTCTCTATTTCTACAAACATACTGGTGACATCAGTTGTTGGTGAAACTGTGGGGGTTGTAGTGTTTAGATGTGTTGTAGTCCTGAGTGTTGAATCTGAAATAAAATTTTACAAACATATGTTAATGCTGACAAGAGGAAACATTATGCAAACATTATATCTGCTGCCTATCTTGGCCAGGACACTCTTGTAAAAGAGATTTAAATCTCAATGAGACTTTTTCCTGGTTAAATAAAGGTTTGATCAAAAGAAATATATAAATATATATATGATTTATGCTCTGATCAATGTCTGTTAAGTTTTACCGTGTTTTCTGTACAAATATGTCACACAACTTTAACTGAATGCTCACTGTTATGTTATAACAAGGGAGACAATATCTATGTCTAGTTTGGTGTTGAAGTTTGCAGATGTATCATAGGAATAGATGCTGAGTCAGCATCCTTTTTAGACAATACATAATGTTGACAAAATGAATGTATTATATTAGATAATATTCATTTTCCTTTTGTGACATTGATTCTTCAACACTTACTTGTTACAACTGCTGTTGGTGTTGCAGCTGTTGTGGTGTTTATATATGTTGTAGCAACAGGTGTTGAATCTGGAAAAAAAACATTATATGTAAAGTCAAGTCCTTTCAGAATTTAAAATAGCAAAATGATTTAAAGCTAATTCTAAACAAGTCAATGTAACTTAATTCTCTATTTCTACAAACATACTGGTAACAACAGTTGTTGGTGAAACTGTGGGTGTTGTAATGTTCGGATGTGTTTTAGTGCTGGGCATTGAATCTACAATAAAAATTAAAATATATATATACACAAATATATATTAACGCTGACAACTGGAAACATTATGATTTATGCTCTGGTCAATTTCTGTTAAGTTTTACTTCATGTTTTCTATACAATTATGTCACATAACAGTTGGTCTTGGTGAAATCAGAGTGATGACTACACTGGTGCCTTGTATATAGGCTGTGTGTCTGCCAGCACAGCTGATGTCTCTTATGAAATTATCCATGTCATCTGTCAGCTGGGAATGAATACCCATACATATGGAATATGTAGACCCTAGCTGAGTGGAGAGAAATTAATTTATTCAAATCCAGATCACTTAATTTTACTTTCACCACATTCTCATTATGTGAGAATTAGTTTTAAGCATTAAAGAACATCATTACTGCTGTTGGAGATGTTAAAAACAAAACACTTACTTGTTACAACTGCTGTTGGTGTTGCAGCTGTTGTAGTGTTTATATATGTTGTAGCAACAGATGTCGAATCTGGAAACAAACACAATATGTAAAGTAAAATCCTTCCTGAATTTGAAATAGCAAAACGATTTAAAGCAAAATCAAAACAAGTCAATGTAACTTAATTCTTTATTTCTACAAACATACTGGTGACATCAGTTGTTGGTGAAACTGTGGGGGTTGTAGTGTTTAGATGTGTTGTAGTCCTGAGTGTTGAATCTGAAATAAAATTTTACAAACATATGTTAATGCTGACAAGAGGAAACATTATGCAAACATTATATCTGCTGCCTATCTTGGCCAGGACACTCTTGTAAAAGAGATTTAAATCTCAATGAGACTTTTTCCTGGTTAAATAAAGGTTTGATCAAAAGAAATATATAAATATATATATGATTTATGCTCTGATCAATGTCTGTTAAGTTTTACCGTGTTTTCTGTACAAATATGTCACACAACTTTAACTGAATGCTCACTGTTATGTTATAACAAGGGAGACAATATCTATGTCTAGTTTGGTGTTGAAGTTTGCAGATGTATCATAGGAATAGATGCTGAGTCAGCATCCTTTTTAGACAATACATTATGTTGATAAAATGAATGTATTATATTAGATAACATTCATTTTCCTTTTGTGACATTGATTCTTCAACACTTACTTGTTACAACTGCTGTTGGTGTTGCAGCTGTTGTGGTGTTTATATATGTTGTAGCAACAGGTGTTGAGTCTGGAAAAAAAAACATTATATGTAAAGTCAAGTCCTTTCAGAATTTAAAATAGCAAAATGATTTAAAGCTAATTCTAAACAAGTCAATGTAACTTAATTCTCTATTTCTACAAACGTACTGGTAACAACAGTTGCTGGTGAAACTGTGGGTGTTGTAATGTTCGGATGTTTTTTAGTGCTGGGCATTGAATCTACAATAAAAATTAAAATATATATATACACAAATATATATTAACGCTGACAACTGGAAACATTATGATTTATGCTCTGGTCAATTTCTGTTAAGTTTTACTTCATGTTTTCTATACAATTATGTCACATAACAGTTGGTCTTGGTGAAATCAGAGTGATGACTACACTGGTGCCTTGTATATAGGCTGTGTGTGTGCCAGCACAGCTGATGTCTCTTATGAAATTATCCATGTCATCTGTCAGCTGGGAATGAATACCCATACATATTGAATATGTAGACCCTAGCTGAGTGGAGAGAAATTAATTTATTCAAATCCAGATCACTTAATTTTACTTTCACCACATTCTCATTATGTGAGAATTAGTTTTAAGCATTAAAGAACATTATTACTGCTGTTGGAGATGTTAAAAACAAAACACTTACTTGTTACAACTGCTGTTGGTGTTGCAGCTGTGGTAGTGTTTATATATGTTGTAGCAACAGGTGTTGAGTCTGGAAAAAACATTATTTGTAAAACAAAATCATTCATGTAAATTTACAACTGTAGAAAGATTTAAGCTAATTTTAATCAGAGGAACGTGACAAAGTTATTTATTTCTACAAACGTACTGGTAACAGTAGTTGTCGGATAATTTGTGGGTGTTGTCATGTTAAGTATTGCTGAACCAACCAAGTTTCTAAGCTCTAACTTCTTACAACTGTGTTGAAATTTTCTCATCCGTTAGTGATGCTGGATCTGAAAACAATATTTTACTGGCAAAGTTTCAACAAATCTAAATCAGGTGAATGTTGGTGCTCCATTTATTCTAAAAACCTGCTGGTAACCACATTGTTGATGACATTGGAAAATGCTAAATGCAAACATTTTCATAGTTGTGATTGATGCTATATTTAATTTTGTTGAAATAATAATTATTGCTTACTACAAAAAAATGAATTTAGACTCATATGTATACTTTATTAGAATTGTTAAAATATATTTTTGTTCTCTGAAAATTATTGGTAAGTACTTACTTGTAACAACTGCTGTTGGTGTTGCAGCTGTTGTAGTGTTTAAATAAGTTGTCGTAGTTGTTATTGTTCAAAAAGGGAATATTGTCGTCGTTGTTATAGTTCAAATGGAAATGTTGTCGTTGTTGTTATTGTCCAAATGGAAATGTTGGCGTTGATGTTATTGTTCCAATGGGAATGTTGTCATCGTTATTGTTCAAAAGTTTTCATTGTTCAAATGGCAATGTTGTCGTAGTTTTTATTGTTCAAATGGGAATGTTGTCGTCGTTATTGTTCACACGGGAATGTTGTTGTCGTTGTTATTTTTCAAATGGGAATGTCGTCGTCATTATTGTTCAAATGGGAATGTTGTCATCGTTGTTATTGTTCAGATGGGAATGTTGTTGTTGTTGTTATTGTTCAAATGGAAATGTTGTCATTGTTATTGTTCAAATGGGAATGTTGTCGTCGTTGTTATTGTTCAAATGAGAATGTTGTCGTCATTGTTATTGTTCAAATGGGAATGTTGTCATCGTTGTTATTGTCAAATGGGAATGTTGTCATCGTTATTGGTCAAATGGGAATGTTGTCATCATCATTGTTATTGTTCAAATGGGAATGTTGTCATCGTTGTTATTGTTCAAATGGGAATGTTGTCTTTGTTGTTATTCAAATGGGAATGTTGTCACCGTTATTGTTCAAAAGTTGTTATTGTTCAAACGGGAATGTTGTTGTCGATGTTATTTTTCAAATGGGAATGTTGTCGTCATTATTGTTCAAATGGGAATGTTGTCGTTGTTGTTATTGTTCAAATGGGAATGTTGTCGTCGTTGTTATTGTTCAAATGAGTATGTTGTCGTCGTTGTTATTGTTCGAATGGGAATGTTGTCTTCGTTATTGTTCAAATGGGAATGTGTGATCGTTTTTGTTCAAAGTCGTTGTTATTGTTCAAATGGGAACGTTGTCGTCGTTGTTATTGTTTAAATGAGAATGTTGTCATCGTTGTTATTGTTCAAATGGAAATGTTGTCATCGTTGTTATTGTTCAAATGGGAATGTTGTCATTGTTATTGTTCAAATTGGAATGTTGTTGTCGTTGTTGTTCAAACGGGAATATTGCCGTCGTTGTTATTGTTCAAATGGGAATGTTGTCGTCGTTGTTATTGTTCAAATGTGAATGTTGTCGTCGTTGTTATTGTTCAAATGTGAATGTTGTCGTCTTTGTTATTGTTCAAATGTGAACGTTGTCGTCTTTGTTATTGTTTAAATGAGAATGTTGTCATCGTTGTTATTGATCAAATGGGAATGTTGTCGTCGTTGTTATTGTTTACATGAGAATGTTGTCATCGTTGTTATTGTTCAAATGGGAATGTTGTCATTGTTATTGTTCAAATTGGAATGTTGTTGTCGTTGTTGTTCAAACGGGAATATTGCCGTCGTTGTTATTGTTCAAATGGGAATATTGTCGTCGTTGTTTTTGTTCAAATGTAAATGTTGTCGTCGTTGTTATTGTTCAAATGTGAATGTTGTCGTCTTTGTTATTGTTCAAATGTGAATGTTGTCGTCTTTGTTATTGTTTAAATGAGAATGTTGTCATCGTTGTTATTGATCAAATGGGAATGTTGTCGTCGTTTTTATTGTTCAAATGGGAATGTTGGCTTCGTTGTTATTGTTCAAACGGGAATGTTGTCGTCGTTGTAATTGTTCACACGGGAATGTTTTTGTCGTTGTTATTGTTCAAATGGGAATGTTATCATCATTATTGTTCAAACGGGAATGTTGTTGTCGTTGTTATTTTTCAAATGGGAATGTTGTCTTCGTTATTGTTCAAATGGGAATGTTGTCATCGTGTTTGTTCAAATTGGAATGTTGTTGTCGTTGTTGTTCAAATGGCAATGTTGTCGTCGTTGTTATTGTTCCAATGGGAATGTTGTCGTCGTTGTTATTGTTCAAATGGGAACGTTGTCGTCGTTGTTATTGTTTAAATGAGAATGTTGTCATCGTTGTTATTGTTCAAATGGGAATGTTGTCATCATTGTTATTGTTCAAATGGGAATGTTGTAATCGTTATTGTTCAAATTGGAATGTTGTTGTCATTGTTGTTCAAATGGGAATGTTGTCGTCGTTGTTTTTGTTCAAATGGGAATGTTGTCGTCATTGTTATTGTTCAAATGGGAATGTTGTCGTCGATGTTATTGTTCAAATGGGAATGTTGTCGTCGTTGTTATTGTTCAAATGGGAATGTTGTCATCGTTGTTATTGTTCAAATGGGAATGTTGTCGTCATTGTTATTGTTCAAATGGGAATGTTGTCGTCGATGTTATTGTTCAAATGGGAATTTTGTTGTTGTTGTTATTGTTCATCGGATTATTGTCATTGTCATGTAATGATTACAAGGCTCCACAAGATGGGACTGTCTGCAACAAAATGACTGTAGTTTTGCCTCGGAGTGAAATGGCAACATGGGGAAACTGAGCTGCCTTGGCGGAGGTCTGCGCTCTCTGAGTGCTGTCTAGTTGTATATTTATCACTGGTGTTATTGTTGTTTCTGTTGTTGTTCTTGTTGTTGTTTGTTTTGCTGTTGCCCAACCCCTTGCTGTTTCTGTTTCTCCCTTTCTTTCCACTGTCTCCCCCCCACCCTGCCAACCCTCCCTTTCCGGTCCGATCGTCTTGTCTAATTCAATGATAAATAAAATGCAGATTAAGAAACAGGAGGAGTATAATAGACTCCTCTTTTGCAGAGCAAGATCTGTCTGGCACTGTGAAGCACCCAGATATTCATACTGCATGCAGAGGTTGCTGGACAGTACAGGTTAAAAAAAAAACTATAAAAAAAACTGTCCAAACTGACTTTACTGACCAGACATTTGAGCGCATTGAGGCATTTCTCTGGCTTTGTAATTAAGAGTAGGGTCTCTGTGTGTGCATGTGTGTGAGAGAGAGGTAGAGAGCTGACCCCATCTTTCACACTGTCATGGTTCTGGGTTTTGAGTGTATTTCCCGTTCTATTTTGAAAGTATTTTCCCTGCCATGCTTTGCATTTCCTGTGTTTTCTTATGATCCTAGTCTTTGGTTCCACTTAATTTGTAGGTTCATTTCATGATTTAGTTCCTGTTTCCTGTTTTATTTTGTTGCTTTATTCCTTGGCTTGTTTTGCTTTACACTTCCTGTTGTCTTCTCTTATGATCTGTTTTATCCTTATGGTTCCTCTGTCTGTGTTTTAGTCTTCTATGTTTTTAGTTCCAGTTTGCTCCTTTTCCCCGTGTTTATGTTTGCTCTGTCTTGTTAGTTTATGATTAGTTTATCCTCCTCATGTTTTCCCCTTTAAGGTTTTCCCTTCTCTTCATTTTCCCTCCTTTGTGATTGTCTGAGTGTTTCCACCTGTCTCTGATTCTCTCCTCCTCCCTGTGCCACCTGTGTGTCATTGTCTCTTTACTCTGTGTACTGAAGTCTGTTTGGTTCTGTCGTCCGTGTCAGTTCGTCCGTTAATCCCTGTGTTGCTCCGTTATTCCCTCCTAGCCCTGTGATTCCTTCCTAGCTCTTTTTGCCCTTGCTTGCCCTGGCTGTTCCCTGTTTTGCACCGTGTCCTCCGTTATCCCTGTGTTGCCTCAGTTTCTCCATAAGTTGTTATTGGTTTTGGATTTGTACTTTGGAATTGGAATTTGGAATTTAAATCTCAATGAGACTTTTTCCTGGTTAAATAAAGGTTTGATCAAAAGAAATATATAATATATGATTTATGCTTTGATCAATGTCTGTTAAGTTTTACCGTGTTTTCTGTACAAATATGTCACACAACTTTAACTGAATGCTCACTGTTATGTTATAACAAGGGAGACAATATCTATGTCTAGTTTGGTGTTGAAGTTTGCAGATGTATCATAGGAATAGATGCTGAGTCAGCATCCTTTTTAGACAATACATAATGTTGACAAAATGAATGTATTATATTAGATAATATTCATTTTCCTTTTGTGACATTGATTCTTCAACACTTACTTGTTACAACTGCTGTTGGTGTTGCAGCTGTTGTGGTGTTTATATATGTTGTAGCAACAGGTGTTGAATCTGGAAAAAAAACATTATATGTAAAGTCAAGTCCTTTCAGAATTTAAAATAGCAAAATGATTTAAAGCTAATTCTAAACAAGTCAATGTAACTTAATTCTCTATTTCTACAAACATACTGGTAACAACAGTTGTTGGTGAAACTGTGGGTGTTGTAATGTTCGGATGTGTTTTAGTGCTGGGCATTGAATCTACAATAAAAATTAAAATATATATATACGCAAATATATATTAACGCTGACAACTGGAAACATTATGATTTATGCTCTGGTCAATTTCTGTTAAGTTTTACTTCATGTTTTCTATACAATTATGTCACATAACAGTTGGTCTTGGTGAAATCAGAGTGATGACTACACTGGTGCCTTGTATATAGGCTGTGTGTGTGCCAGCACAGCTGATGTCTCTTATGAAATTATCCATGTCATCTGTCAGCTGGGAATGAATACCCATACATATGGAATATGTAGACCCTAGCTGAGTGGAGAGAAATTAATTTATTCAAATCCAGATCACTTAATTTTACTTTCACCACATTCTCATTATGTGAGAATTAGTTTTAAGCATTAAAGAACATCATTACTGCTGTTGGAGATGTTAAAAACAAAACACTCACTTGTTACAACTTCTGTTGGTGTTGCAGCTGTTGTAGTGTTTATATATGTTGTAGCAACAGATGTCGAATCTGGAAACAAACACAATATGTAAAGTAAAATCCTTCCTGAATTTGAAATAGCAAAACGATTTAAAGCAAAATCAAAACAAGTCAATGTAACTTAATTCTCTATTTCTACAAACATACTGGTGACAGCAGTTGTTGGTGAAACTGTGGGGGTTGTAGTGTTTAGATGTGTTGTAGTCCTGAGTGTTGAATCTGAAATAAAATTTTACAAACATATGTTAAGCTGACAAGAGGAAACATTATGCAAACATTATATCTGCTGCCTATCTTGGCCAGGACACTCTTGTAAAAGAGATTTAAATCTCAATGAGACTTTTTCCTGGTTAAATAAAGGTTTGATCAAAAGAAATATATAAATATATATATGATTTATGCTCTGATCAATGTCTGTTAAGTTTTACCGTGTTTTCTGTACAAATATGTCACACAACTTTAACTGAATGCTCACTTTTATGTTATAACAAGGGAGACAATATCTATGTCTAGTTTGGTGTTGAAGTTTGCAGATGTATCATAGGAATAGATGCTGAGTCAGCATCCTTTTTAGACAATACATTATGTTGATAAAATGAATGTATTATATTAGATAATATTCATTTTCCTTTTGTGACATTGATTCTTCAACACTTACTTGTTACAACTGCTGTTGGTGTTGCAGCTGTTGTGGTGTTTATATATGTTGTAGCAACAGGTGTTGAATCTGGAAAAAAAAACATTATATTTCTATTTTGAAAGTATTTTCCCTGCCATGCTTTGCATTTCCTGTGTTTTCTTATGATCCTAGTCTTTGGTTCCACTTAATTTGTAGGTTCATTTCATGATTTAGTTCCTGTTTCCTGTTTTATTTTGTTGCTTTATTCCTTGGCTTGTTTTGCTTTACACTTCCTGTTGTCTTCTCTTATGATCTGTTTTATCCTTATGGTTCCTCTGTCTGTGTTTTAGTCTTCTATGTTTTTAGTTCCAGTTTGCTCCTTTTCCCCGTGTTTATGTTTGCTCTGTCTTGTTAGTTTATGATTAGTTTATCCTCCTCATGTTTTCCCCTTTAAGGTTTTCCCTTCTCTTCGTTTTCCCTCCTTTGTGATTGTCTGAGTGTTTCCACCTGTCTCTGATTCTCTCCTCCTCCCTGTGCCACCTGTGTGTCATTGTCTCTTTACTCTGTGTACTGAAGTCTGTTTGGTTCTGTCGTCCGTGTCAGTTCGTCCGTTAATCCCTGTGTTGCTCCGTTATTCCCTCCTAGCCCTGTGATTCCTTCCTAGCTCTTTTTGCCCTTGCTTGCCCTGGCTGTTCCCTGTTTTGCACCGTGTCCTCCGTTATCCCTGTGTTGCCTCAGTTTCTCCATAAGTTGTTATTGGTTTTGGATTTGTACTTTGGAGTTTGTACCTCCTGTGTTTTTGCCTTTGCCTTGGTTGTGGAATTTTGCCTATTATTTATTAAATCTCTGAATCTGCAGTTGGGTCCTATTTCTGAACTGCACCTTAACACACACATATGAATCAAAGAGAGAGAGCGATCTCTTCTGGATCGGGAATGGTAATCAGAGATTATTGATACAGTCTTTAATAGTATTTTGGTCCCCATTCCTACAAGTGAAAAGATGAAAAATGTAATGAGGCAACAGCCAAAATATTTGTATCATTCACACTTAGTATGGTTTATCTTACTTGTTGGTGAGGGAGAGGGTGTTGTTACTGGACAAGGTATAAAGCCTGTATGTAGGAAAAGAGAAAAAAGAACAGTAGCTGCTGAACATTCTGGTATTAACATGAGATAAGTACTGCTGTCTGAGTATTTCTACATCTACAGGAGTTCAAACCAACTCACTGTATTGATGAACAGACTGGCAGTATTGTCCATCAGGGAGAAAGACGTTGATGCATCCACATGTGTCCTCAGTGATGTTGTCACAGGACCCGTACGTCAGACACTGGTCACATGACCAACGATACTGATCCTCACATATGCACTGGTGACCACCGAAGTATGGATAACACACTGGAGAATAAAACATATAAACAAATATGTATACTGAGAAAGCAGATGTTTAATCTTGAAAAAACAACACATCATATCTGAGCACTTCCAAATAGTCAAAGTTTGACAATAACTATCCTGTACCAGCACAATTATCTGAAAACACATTCTACTGTTTAATGCATTATAGTCTGAAATGCCATAAGGAGGACGTTATGTCATCACTTGTTTCTCACTAAAAGTTGTCAACGGATGTTGATAAACTTTTTTGTAGGGGTGGATCTTAGGCAAATGTTGGAGTCAATTAACTTTTTTAGGCAGATGTTGGTATGATTAATGATTCTGGATCATTTTTTAACTTCCTTCTACATTGTGGCACTGGACCGTTTTAACATTATGCCAATAACATGAAAACTAATAACAGACCAATCAAAATAAAACTACCAGGCATGAACAGCTCATGATGTTCCATCACAATGTGCAATTGGATCCAGACCCAGATAATAATCTTATTATTCAAAGGTTGAGAACATTGGTCGGTATCTCTGGGACTGTCCTCCAGTGGTTCTCCTGCTGTGTCTCAAGTTTGGTGTAGGTACGGGGTACCGCAGGGCTCCATTTGAGGACCAATTTTATTCTCTCTTCATTTACTTCATTTTGACCAAATTATTAAACTAATTGTAGATGATACTCAGGTGTAGATGTCCAGCAAACTATTGGACTCCTCCAAAACATCAATCCGTGTTATAGGGCTCAAGTTCAGTCATGGCCAAGTTCTGCATGCTCTTGGATCTCTAGGTCAACATGTGGTTCCTACTATTAAAAACCTTGTTGTGATTTTAGACCAGAACCTCACTCTAGAGTGCCGTGTTAAAAGGCTACGTCAGACATGTTTTATTAACCCGGGAAATATATCTACAATTAGATTTTCTCTTCCTTTTAATGACCTTCAAAGAGTGAATCATCCTTTTATTACTTTCTGGATTATTGTAATGCAGGTTAAATGCCTTGGCCAAAACATGATTGCACAGCGTGTGATGTCATCATGATGACATCAAATAGTGTTTACTATATCCTCGGCTAAATGATACAGCAACTGATTGGTCTTCTCGTGGTGATAGAAAATGGATTGTACATATTTTGTACACTCTCATGTGTGCCCATTTCTTCTGTCAGAGGCCTGAATGCTGACAGAAATTGCTGATACACCTCTGATAACCAGTTGTTACAGTATTTTGCTGTAGCATTGGTGGAGGTCTGTGATCTCTGAGTGCTTTCCAGTTTCCATAGTCATGAATCCTACCTGTTGACATGTTGGCGTCAGAGATTTGTATGTTTTGGTTGATGATGATGGGGAAACTGTTGCTGCTCAGAAAGGCCCTCAGTTGATTTATCACTGCAACATCTGACACGTTCAACTCAAAAGAAATGATGTATTCATAAACAACTGGAGGAGCTGAGGGGACAGAATTCAAAGGAGAGACATGCAGAAGTTAACTACAGCTGCTGTGTCACATGTAGTCAGTCCTGTGCTTATCTTTCTGTGTTCTCACTAATTAAATATGGTCTGATCAGTCTTACTTGTTGGTGAAGGAGTCAGAGGACAAGCTGTAAAGTCTGTGAGGAGGAAGAGAGAGAGGAGAAGCTGCTGAATAAATGCAAATATAGAGTGACACCTCAAACATAGGCAGCCTGGATACTAATCACTCTATCTTTATACATATTACATCTTAACCTCTGGGCTCATCTTACATTTGAATAAAAGGTTTTAAAGTGTAATTTTGCACTTTCAACAACAGAGAACACTGTTTCCAAAGGTTTCCTTCTGACTGAATCAAGCTCCTGTCTTTTGCCAACACAGAAAAATTAAAAAGTGGCTCAAGAAAAGTCGGATATGCAGGTTTTCAAGGCTTCAGTGATTTATGATGCAAATCTTTGGATTCTAGTTATGTAATAGTAACAGAGACATTAAATACCTGCTTAAAAGGTCTAAAAGTAGCAGCACAGACTGTAACATTAGGAGATTGTTGGGCTAAAAATATGTTTCAAACCACGGAGAAATGATTTATGTTTTCATTTTGATCCAAACATGTTTTATAAAACAGATTCTCCAGTTACACAGCTCACATACTGGCTTGATTAAATACTACAAACCAACTCACTGTATTGATGAACAGACTGGCAGTATTGTCCATCAGGGAGAAAGACGTTGATGCATCCACATGTGTCCTCAGTGATGTTGTCACAGGACCCGTACGTCAGACACTGGTCACATGACCAACGATACTGATCCTCACATATGCACTGGTGACCACCGAAGTATGGATAACACACTGGAGAATAAAACATATAAACAAATATGTATACTGAGAAAGCAGATGTTTAATCTTGAAAAAACAACACATCATATCTGAGCACTTCCAAATAGTCAAAGTTTGACAATAACTATCCTGTACCAGCACAATTATCTGAAAACACATTCTACTGTTTAATGCATTATAGTCTGAAATGCCATAAGGAGGACGTTATGTCATCACTTGTTTCTCACTAAAAGTTGTCAACGGATGTTGATAAACTTTTTTGTAGGGGTGGATCTTAGGCAAATGTTGGAGTCAATTAACTTTTTTAGGCAGATGTTGGTATGATTAATGATTCTGGATCATTTTTTAACTTCCTTCTACATTGTGGCACTGGACCGTTTTAACATTATGCCAATAACATGAAAACTAATAACAGACCAATCAAAATAAAACTACCAGGCATGAACAGCTCATGATGTTCCATCACAATGTGCAATTGGATCCAGACCCAGATAATAATCTTATTATTCAAAGGTTGAGAACGTTGGTCGGTATCTCTGGGACTGTCCTCCAGTGGTTCTCCTGCTGTGTCTCAAGTTTGGTGTAGGTACGGGGTACCGCAGGGCTCCATTTGAGGACCAATTTTATTCTCTCTTCATTTACTTCATTTTGACCAAATTATTAAACTAATTGTAGATGATACTCAGGTGTAGATGTCCAGCAAACTATTGGACTCCTCCAAAACATCAATCCGTGTTATAGGGCTCAAGTTCAGTCATGGCCAAGTTCTGCATGCTCTTGGATCTCTAGGTCAACATGTGGTTCCTACTATTAAAAACCTTGTTGTGATTTTAGACCAGAACCTCACTCTAGAGTGCCGTGTTAAAAGGCTACGTCAGACATGTCTTATTAACCCGGGAAATATATCTACAATTAGATTTTCTCTTCCTTTTAATGACCTTCAAAGAGTGAATCATCCTTTTATTACTTTCTGGATTATTGTAATGCAGGTTAAATGCCTTGGCCAAAACATGATTGCACAGCGTGTGATGTCATCATGATGACATCAAATAGTGTTTACTATATCCTCGGCTAAATGATACAGCAACTGATTGGTCTTCTCGTGGTGATAGAAAATGGATTGTACATATTTTGTACACTCTCATGTGTGCCCATTTCTTCTGTCAGAGGCCTGAATGCTGACAGAAATTGCTGATACACCTCTGATAACCAGTTGTTACAGTATTTTGCTGTAGCATTGGTGGAGGTCTGTGATCTCTGAGTGCTTTCCAGTTTCCATAGTCATGAATCCTACCTGTTGACATGTTGGCGTCAGAGATTTGTATGTTTTGGTTGATGATGATGGGGAAACTGTTGCTGCTCAGAAAGGCCCTCAGTTGATTTATCACTGCAACATCTGACACGTTCAACTCAACAGAAATGATGTATTCATAAACAACTGGAGGAGCTGAGGGGACAGAATTCAAAGGAGAGACATGCAGAAGTTAACTACAGCTGCTGTGTCACATGTAGTCAGTCCTGTGCTTATCTTTCTGTGTTCTCACTAATTAAATATGGTCTGATCAGTCTTACTTGTTGGTGAAGGAGTCAGAGGACAAGCTGTAAAGTCTGTGAGGAGGAAGAGAGAGAGGAGAAGCTGCTGAATAAATGCAAATATAGAGTGACACCTCAAACATAGGCAGCCTGGATACTAATCACTCTATCTTTATACATATTACATCTTAACCTCTGGGCTCATCTTACATTTGAATAAAAGGTTTTAAAGTGTAATTTTGCACTTTCAACAACAGATGACACTGTTTCCAAAGGTTTCCTTCTGACTGAATCAAGCTCCTGTCTTTTGCCAACACAGAAAAATTAAAAAGTGGCTCAAGAAAAGTCGGATATGCAGGTTTTCAAGGCTTCAGTGATTTATGATGCAAATCTTTGGATTCTAGTTATGTAATAGTAACAGAGACATTAAATACCTGCTTAAAAGGTCTAAAAGTAGCAGCACAGACTGTAACATTAGGAGATTGTTGGGCTAAAAATATGTTTCAAACCACGGAGAAATGATTTATGTTTTCATTTTGATCCAAACATGTTTTATGCAACAGATTCTCCAGTTACACAGCTCACATACTGGCTTGATTAAATACTACAAACCAACTCACTGTATTGATGAACAGACTGGCAGTATTGTCCATCAGGGAGAAAGACGTTGATGCATCCACATGTGTCCTCAGTGATGTTGTCACAGGACCCGTACGTCAGACACTGGTCACATGACCAACGATACTGATCCTCACATATGCACTGGTGACCACCGAAGTATGGATAACACACTGGAGAATAAAACATATAAACAAATATGTATACTGAGAAAGCAGATGTTTAATCTTGAAAAAACAACACATCATATCTGAGCACTTCCAAATAGTCAAAGTTTGACAATAACTATCCTGTACCAGCACAATTATCTGAAAACACATTCTACTGTTTAATGCATTATAGTCTGAAATGCCATAAGGAGGACGTTATGTCATCACTTGTTTCTCACTTAAAGTTGTCAACGGATGTTGATAAACTTTTTTGTAGGGGTGGATCTTAGGCAAATGTTGGAGTCAATTAACTTTTTTAGGCAGATGTTGGTATGATTAATGATTCTGGATCATTTTTTAACTTCCTTCTACATTGTGGCACTGGACCGTTTTAACATTATGCCAATAACATGAAAACTAATAACAGACCAATCAAAATAAAACTACCAGGCATGAATAGCTCATGATGTTCCATCACAATGTGCAATTGGATCCAGACCCAGATAATAATCTTATTATTCAAAGGTTGAGAACATTGGTCGGTATCTCTGGGACTGTCCTCCAGTGGTTCTCCTGCTGTGTCTCAAGTTTGGTGTAGGTACGGGGTACCGCAGGGCTCCATTTGAGGACCAATTTTATTCTCTCTTCATTTACTTCATTTTGACCAAATTATTAAACTAATTGTAGATGATACTCAGGTGTAGATGTCCAGCAAACTATTGGACTCCTCCAAAACATCAATCCGTGTTATAGGGCTCAAGTTCAGTCATGGCCAAGTTCTGCATGCTCTTGGATCTCTAGGTCAACATGTGGTTCCTACTATTAAAAACCTTGTTGTGATTTTAGACCAGAACCTCACTCTAGAGTGCCGTGTTAAAAGGCTACGTCAGACATGTTTTATTAACCCGGGAAATATATCTACAATTAGATTTTCTCTTCCTTTTAATGACCTTCAAAGAGTGAATCATCCTTTTATTACTTTCTGGATTATTGTAATGCAGGTTAAATGCCTTGGCCAAAACATGATTGCACAGCGTGTGATGTCATCATGATGACATCAAATAGTGTTTACTATATCCTCGGCTAAATGATACAGCAACTGATTGGTCTTCTCGTGGTGATAGAAAATGGATTGTACATATTTTGTACACTCTCATGTGTGCCCATTTCTTCTGTCAGAGGCCTGAATGCTGACAGAAATTGCTGATACACCTCTGATAACCAGTTGTTACAGTATTTTGCTGTAGCATTGGTGGAGGTCTGTGATCTCTGAGTGCTTTCCAGTTTCCATAGTCATGAATCCTACCTGTTGACATGTTGGCGTCAGAGATTTGTATGTTTTGGTTGATGAGGATGGGGAAACTGTTGCTGCTCAGAAAGGCCCTCAGTTGATTTATCACTGCAACATCTGACACGTTCAACTCAAAAGAAATGATGTATTCACAAACAACTGGAGGAGCTGAGGGGACAGAATTCAAAGGAGAGACATGCAGAAGTTAACTACAGCTGCTGTGTCACATGTAGTCAGTCCTGTGCTTATCTTTCTGTGTTCTCACTAATTAAATATGGTCTGATCAGTCTTACTTGTTGGTGAAGGAGTCGGAGGACAAGCTGTAAAGTCTGTGAGGAGGAAGAGAGAGAGGAGAAGCTGCTGAATAAATGCAAATATAGAGTGACACCTCAAACATAGGCAGCCTGGATACTAATCACTCTATCTTTATAATTATTACATCTTAACCTCTGAGCTCATCTTACATTTGAATAAAAGGTTTTAAAGTGTAATTTTGCACTTTCAACAACAGATGACACTGTTTCCAAAGGTTTCCTTCTGACTGAATCAAGCTCGTGTCTTTTGACAACACAGAAAAATTAAAAAGTGGCTCAAGAAAAGTCGGATATGCAGGTTTTCAAGGCTTCAGTGATTTATGATGCAAATCTTTGGATTCTAGTTATGTAATAGTAACAGAGACATTAAATACCTGCTTAAAAGGTCTAAAAGTAGCAGCACAGACTGTAACATTAGGAGATTGTTGGGCTAAAAATATGTTTCAAACCACGGAGAAATGATTTATGTTTTCATTTTGATCCAAACATGTTTTATAAAACAGATTCTCCAGTTACACAGCTCACATACTGGCTTGATTAAATACTACAAACCAACTCACTGTATTGATGAACAGACTGGCAGTATTGTCCATCAGGGAGAAAGACGTTGATGCATCCACATGTGTCCTCAGTGATGTTGTCACAGGACCCGTACGTCAGACACTGGTCACATGACCAACGATACTGATCCTCACATATGCACTGGTGACCACCGAAGTATGGATAACACACTGGAGAATAAAACATATAAACAAATATGTATACTGAGAAAGCAGATGTTTAATCTTGAAAAAACAACACATCATATCTGAGCACTTCCAAATAGTCAAAGTTTGACAATAACTATCCTGTACCAGCACAATTATCTGAAAACACATTCTACTGTTTAATGCATTATAGTCTGAAATGCCATAAGGAGGACGTTATGTCATCACTTGTTTCTCACTTAAAGTTGTCAACGGATGTTGATAAACTTTTTTGTAGGGGTGGATCTTAGGCAAATGTTGGAGTCAATTAACTTTTTTAGGCAGATGTTGGTATGATTAATGATTCTGGATCATTTTTTAACTTCCTTCTACATTGTGGCACTGGACCGTTTTAACATTATGCCAATAACATGAAAACTAATAACAGACCAATCAAAATAAAACTACCAGGCATGAACAGCTCATGATGTTCCATCACAATGTGCAATTGGATCCAGACCCAGATAATAATCTTATTATTCAAAGGTTGAGAACATTGGTCGGTATCTCTGGGACTGTCCTCCAGTGGTTCTCCTGCTGTGTCTCAAGTTTGGTGTAGGTACGGGGTACCGCAGGGCTCCATTTGAGGACCAATTTTATTCTCTCTTCATTTACTTCATTTTGACCAAATTATTAAACTAATTGTAGATGATACTCAGGTGTAGATGTCCAGCAAACTATTGGACTCCTCCAAAACATCAATCCGTGTTATAGGGCTCAAGTTCAGTCATGGCCAAGTTCTGCATGCTCTTGGATCTCTAGGTCAACATGTGGTTCCTACTATTAAAAACCTTGTTGTGATTTTAGACCAGAACCTCACTCTAGAGTGCCGTGTTAAAAGGCTACGTCAGACATGTCTTATTAACCCGGGAAATATATCTACAATTAGATTTTCTCTTCCTTTTAATGACCTTCAAAGAGTGAATCATCCTTTTATTACTTTCTGGATTATTGTAATGCAGGTTAAATGCCTTGGCCAAAACATGATTGCACAGCGTGTGATGTCATCATGATGACATCAAATAGTGTTTACTATATCCTCGGCTAAATGATACAGCAACTGATTGGTCTTCTCGTGGTGATAGAAAATGGATTGTACATATTTTGTACACTCTCATGTGTGCCCATTTCTTCTGTCAGAGGCCTGAATGCTGACAGAAATTGCTGATACACCTCTGATAACCAGTTGTTACAGTATTTTGCTGTAGCATTGGTGGAGGTCTGTGATCTCTGAGTGCTTTCCAGTTTCCATAGTCATGAATCCTACCTGTTGATATGTTGGCGTCAGAGATTTGTATGTTTTGGTTGATGATGATGGGGAAACTGTTGCTGCTCAGAAAGGCCCTCAGTTGATTTATCACTGCAACATCTGACACGTTCAACTCAAAAGAAATGATGTATTCACAAACAACTGGAGGAGCTGAGGGGACAGAATTCAAAGGAGAGACATGCAGAAGTTAACTACAGCTGCTGTGTCACATGTAGTCAGTCCTGTGCTTATCTTTCTGTGTTCTCACTAATTAAATATGGTCTGATCAGTCTTACTTGTTGGTGAAGGAGTCGGAGGACAAGCTGTAAAGTCTGTGAGGAGGAAGAGAGAGAGGAGAAGCTGCTGAATAAATGCAAATATAGAGTGACACCTCAAACATAGGCAGCCTGGATACTAATCACTCTATCTTTATAATTATTACATCTTAACCTCTGGGCTCATCTTACATTTGAATAAAAGGTTTTAAAGTGTAATTTTGCACTTTCAACAACAGATGACACTGTTTCCAAAGGTTTCCTTCTGACTGAATCAAGCTCGTGTCTTTTGACAACACAGAAAAATTAAAAAGTGGCTCAAGAAAAGTCGGATATGCAGGTTTTCAAGGCTTCAGTGATTTATGATGCAAATCTTTGGATTCTAGTTATGTAATAGTAACAGAGACATTAAATACCTGCTTAAAAGGTCTAAAAGTAGCAGCACAGACTGTAACATTAGGAGATTGTTGGGCTAAAAATATGTTTCAAACCACGGAGAAATGATTTATGTTTTCATTTTGATCCAAACATGTTTTATAAAACAGATTCTCCAGTTACACAGCTCACATACTGGCTTGATTAAATACTACAAACCAACTCACTGTATTGATGAACAGACTGGCAGTATTGTCCATCAGGGAGAAAGACGTTGATGCATCCACATGTGTCCTCAGTGATGTTGTCACAGGACCCGTACGTCAGACACTGGTCACATGACCAACGATACTGATCCTCACATATGCACTGGTGACCACCGAAGTATGGATAACACACTGGAGAATAAAACATATAAACAAATATGTATACTGAGAAAGCAGATGTTTAATCTTGAAAAAACAACACATCATATCTGAGCACTTCCAAATAGTCAAAGTTTGACAATAACTATCCTGTACCAGCACAATTATCTGAAAACACATTCTACTGTTTAATGCATTATAGTCTGAAATGCCATAAGGAGGACGTTATGTCATCACTTGTTTCTCACTTAAAGTTGTCAACGGATGTTGATAAACTTTTTTGTAGGGGTGGATCTTAGGCAAATGTTGGAGTCAATTAACTTTTTTAGGCAGATGTTGGTATGATTAATGATTCTGGATCATTTTTTAACTTCCTTCTACATTGTGGCACTGGACCGTTTTAACATTATGCCAATAACATGAAAACTAATAACAGACCAATCAAAATAAAACTACCAGGCATGAACAGCTCATGATGTTCCATCACAATGTGCAATTGGATCCAGACCCAGATAATAATCTTATTATTCAAAGGTTGAGAACATTGGTCGGTATCTCTGGGACTGTCCTCCAGTGGTTCTCCTGCTGTGTCTCAAGTTTGGTGTAGGTACGGGGTACCGCAGGGCTCCATTTGAGGACCAATTTTATTCTCTCTTCATTTACTTCATTTTGACCAAATTATTAAACTAATTGTAGATGATACTCAGGTGTAGATGTCCAGCAAACTATTGGACTCCTCCAAAACATCAATCCGTGTTATAGGGCTCAAGTTCAGTCATGGCCAAGTTCTGCATGCTCTTGGATCTCTAGGTCAACATGTGGTTCCTACTATTAAAAACCTTGTTGTGATTTTAGACCAGAACCTCACTCTAGAGTGCCGTGTTAAAAGGCTACGTCAGACATGTCTTATTAACCCGGGAAATATATCTACAATTAGATTTTCTCTTCCTTTTAATGACCTTCAAAGAGTGAATCATCCTTTTATTACTTTCTGGATTATTGTAATGCAGGTTAAATGCCTTGGCCAAAACATGATTGCACAGCGTGTGATGTCATCATGATGACATCAAATAGTGTTTACTATATCCTCGGCTAAATGATACAGCAACTGATTGGTCTTCTCGTGGTGATAGAAAATGGATTGTACATATTTTGTACACTCTCATGTGTGCCCATTTCTTCTGTCAGAGGCCTGAATGCTGACAGAAATTGCTGATACACCTCTGATAACCAGTTGTTACAGTATTTTGCTGTAGCATTGGTGGAGGTCTGTGATCTCTGAGTGCTTTCCAGTTTCCATAGTCATGAATCCTACCTGTTGACATGTTGGCGTCAGAGATTTGTATGTTATGGTTGATGATGATGGGGAAACTGTTGCTGCTCAGAAAGGCCCTCAGTTGATTTATCACTGCAACATCTGACACGTTCAACTCAAAAGAAATGATGTATTCACAAACAACTGGAGGAGCTGAGGGGACAGAATTCAAAGGAGAGACATGCAGAAGTTAACTACAGCTGCTGTGTCACATGTAGTCAGTCCTGTGCTTATCTTTCTGTGTTCTCACTAATTAAATATGGTCTGATCAGTCTTACTTGTTGGTGAAGGAGTCGGAGGACAAGCTGTAAAGTCTGTGAGGAGGAAGAGAGAGAGGAGAAGCTGCTGAATAAATGCAAATATAGAGTGACACCTCAAACATAGGCAGCCTGGATACTAATCACTCTATCTTTATAATTATTACATCTTAACCTCTGGGCTCATCTTACATTTGAATAAAAGGTTTTAAAGTGTAATTTTGCACTTTCAACAACAGAGAACACTGTTTCCAAAGGTTTCCTTCTGACTGAATCAAGCTCGTGTCTTTTGACAACACAGAAAAATTAAAAAGTGGCTCAAGAAAAGTCGGATATGCAGGTTTTCAAGGCTTCAGTGATTTATGATGCAAATCTTTGGATTCTAGTTATGTAATAGTAACAGAGACATTAAATACCTGCTTAAAAGGTCTAAAAGTAGCAGCACAGACTGTAACATTAGGAGATTGTTGGGCTAAAAATATGTTTCAAACCACGGAGAAATGATTTATGTTTTCATTTTGATCCAAACATGTTTTATAAAACAGATTCTCCAGTTACACAGCTCACATACTGGCTTGATTAAATACTACAAACCAACTCACTGTATTGATGAACAGACTGGCAGTATTGTCCATCAGGGAGAAAGACGTTGATGCATCCACATGTGTCCTCAGTGATGTTGTCACAGGACCCGTACGTCAGACACTGGTCACATGACCAACGATACTGATCCTCACATATGCACTGGTGACCACCGAAGTATGGATAACACACTGGAGAATAAAACATATAAACAAATATGTATACTGAGAAAGCAGATGTTTAATCTTGAAAAAACAACACATCATATCTGAGCACTTCCAAATAGTCAAAGTTTGACAATAACTATCCTGTACCAGCACAATTATCTGAAAACACATTCTACTGTTTAATGCATTATAGTCTGAAATGCCATAAGGAGGACGTTATGTCATCACTTGTTTCTCACTTAAAGTTGTCAACGGATGTTGATAAACTTTTTTGTAGGGGTGGATCTTAGGCAAATGTTGGAGTCAATTAACTTTTTTAGGCAGATGTTGGTATGATTAATGATTCTGGATCATTTTTTAACTTCCTTCTACATTGTGGCACTGGACCGTTTTAACATTATGCCAATAACATGAAAACTAATAACAGACCAATCAAAATAAAACTACCAGGCATGAACAGCTCATGATGTTCCATCACAATGTGCAATTGGATCCAGACCCAGATAATAATCTTATTATTCAAAGGTTGAGAACATTGGTCGGTATCTCTGGGACTGTCCTCCAGTGGTTCTCCTGCTGTGTCTCAAGTTTGGTGTAGGTACGGGGTACCGCAGGGCTCCATTTGAGGACCAATTTTATTCTCTCTTCATTTACTTCATTTTGACCAAATTATTAAACTAATTGTAGATGATACTCAGGTGTAGATGTCCAGCAAACTATTGGACTCCTCCAAAACATCAATCCGTGTTATAGGGCTCAAGTTCAGTCATGGCCAAGTTCTGCATGCTCTTGGATCTCTAGGTCAACATGTGGTTCCTACTATTAAAAACCTTGTTGTGATTTTAGACCAGAACCTCACTCTAGAGTGCCGTGTTAAAAGGCTACGTCAGACATGTCTTATTAACCCGGGAAATATATCTACAATTAGATTTTCTCTTCCTTTTAATGACCTTCAAAGAGTGAATCATCCTTTTATTACTTTCTGGATTATTGTAATGCAGGTTAAATGCCTTGGCCAAAACATGATTGCACAGCGTGTGATGTCATCATGATGACATCAAATAGTGTTTACTATATCCTCGGCTAAATGATACAGCAACTGATTGGTCTTCTCGTGGTGATAGAAAATGGATTGTACATATTTTGTACACTCTCATGTGTGCCCATTTCTTCTGTCAGAGGCCTGAATGCTGACAGAAATTGCTGATACACCTCTGATAACCAGTTGTTACAGTATTTTGCTGTAGCATTGGTGGAGGTCTGTGATCTCTGAGTGCTTTCCAGTTTCCATAGTCATGAATCCTACCTGTTGATATGTTGGCGTCAGAGATTTGTATGTTTTGGTTGATGATGATGGGGAAACTGTTGCTGCTCAGAAAGGCCCTCAGTTGATTTATCACTGCAACATCTGACACGTTCAACTCAAAAGAAATGATGTATTCATAAACAACTGGAGGAGCTGAGGGGACAGAATTCAAAGGAGAGACATGCAGAAGTTAACTACAGCTGCTGTGTCACATGTAGTCAGTCCTGTGCTTATCTTTCTGTGTTCTCACTAATTAAATATGGTCTGATCAGTCTTACTTGTTGGTGAAGGAGTCGGAGGACAAGCTGTAAAGTCTGTGAGGAGGAAGAGAGAGAGGAGAAGCTGCTGAATAAATGCAAATATAGAGTGACACCTCAAACATAGGCAGCCTGGATACTAATCACTCTATCTTTATACATATTACATCTTAACCTCTGGGCTCATCTTACATTTGAATAAAAGGTTTTAAAGTGTAATTTTGCACTTTCAACAACAGAGAACACTGTTTCCAAAGGTTTCCTTCTGACTGAATCAAGCTCCTGTCTTTTGACAACACAGAAAAATTAAAAAGTGGCTCAAGAAAAGTCGGATATGCAGGTTTTCAAGGCTTCAGTGATTTATGATGCAAATCTTTGGATTCTAGTTATGTAATAGTAACAGAGACATTAAATACCTGCTTAAAAGGTCTAAAAGTAGCAGCACAGACTGTAACATTAGGAGATTGTTGGGCTAAAAATATGTTTCAAACCACGGAGAAATGATTTATGTTTTCATTTTGATCCAAACATGTTTTATAAAACAGATTCTCCAGTTACACAGCTCACATACTGGCTTGATTAAATACTACAAACCAACTCACTGTATTGATGAACAGACTGGCAGTATTGTCCATCAGGGAGAAAGACGTTGATGCATCCACATGTGTCCTCAGTGATGTTGTCACAGGACCCGTACGTCAGACACTGGTCACATGACCAACGATACTGATCCTCACATATGCACTGGTGACCACCGAAGTATGGATAACACACTGGAGAATAAAACATATAAACAAATATGTATACTGAGAAAGCAGATGTTTAATCTTGAAAAAACAACACATCATATCTGAGCACTTCCAAATAGTCAAAGTTTGACAATAACTATCCTGTACCAGCACAATTATCTGAAAACACATTCTACTGTTTAATGCATTATAGTCTGAAATGCCATAAGGAGGACGTTATGTCATCACTTGTTTCTCACTAAAAGTTGTCAACGGATGTTGATAAACTTTTTTGTAGGGGTGGATCTTAGGCAAATGTTGGAGTCAATTAACTTTTTTAGGCAGATGTTGGTATGATTAATGATTCTGGATCATTTTTTAACTTCCTTCTACATTGTGGCACTGGACCGTTTTAACATTATGCCAATAACATGAAAACTAATAACAGACCAATCAAAATAAAACTACCAGGCATGAACAGCTCATGATGTTCCATCACAATGTGCAATTGGATCCAGACCCAGATAATAATCTTATTATTCAAAGGTTGAGAACATTGGTCGGTATCTCTGGGACTGTCCTCCAGTGGTTCTCCTGCTGTGTCTCAAGTTTGGTGTAGGTACGGGGTACCGCAGGGCTCCATTTGAGGACCAATTTTATTCTCTCTTCATTTACTTCATTTTGACCAAATTATTAAACTAATTGTAGATGATACTCAGGTGTAGATGTCCAGCAAACTATTGGACTCCTCCAAAACATCAATCCGTGTTATAGGGCTCAAGTTCAGTCATGGCCAAGTTCTGCATGCTCTTGGATCTCTAGGTCAACATGTGGTTCCTACTATTAAAAACCTTGTTGTGATTTTAGACCAGAACCTCACTCTAGAGTGCCGTGTTAAAAGGCTACGTCAGACATGTTTTATTAACCCGGGAAATATATCTACAATTAGATTTTCTCTTCCTTTTAATGACCTTCAAAGAGTGAATCATCCTTTTATTACTTTCTGGATTATTGTAATGCAGGTTAAATGCCTTGGCCAAAACATGATTGCACAGCGTGTGATGTCATCATGATGACATCAAATAGTGTTTACTATATCCTCGGCTAAATGATACAGCAACTGATTGGTCTTCTCGTGGTGATAGAAAATGGATTGTACATATTTTGTACACTCTCATGTGTGCCCATTTCTTCTGTCAGAGGCCTGAATGCTGACAGAAATTGCTGATACACCTCTGATAACCAGTTGTTACAGTATTTTGCTGTAGCATTGGTGGAGGTCTGTGATCTCTGAGTGCTTTCCAGTTTCCATAGTCATGAATCCTACCTGTTGATATGTTGGCGTCAGAGATTTGTATGTTTTGGTTGATGATGATGGGGAAACTGTTGCTGCTCAGAAAGGCCCTCAGTTGATTTATCACTGCAACATCTGACACGTTCAACTCAAAAGAAATGATGTATTCATAAACAACTGGAGGAGCTGAGGGGACAGAATTCAAAGGAGAGACATGCAGAAGTTAACTACAGCTGCTGTGTCACATGTAGTCAGTCCTGTGCTTATCTTTCTGTGTTCTCACTAATTAAATATGGTCTGATCAGTCTTACTTGTTGGTGAAGGAGTCGGAGGACAAGCTGTAAAGTCTGTGAGGAGGAAGAGAGAGAGGAGAAGCTGCTGAATAAATGCAAATATAGAGTGACACCTCAAACATAGGCAGCCTGGATACTAATCACTCTATCTTTATACATATTACATCTTAACCTCTGGGCTCATCTTACATTTGAATAAAAGGTTTTAAAGTGTAATTTTGCACTTTCAACAACAGAGAACACTGTTTCCAAAGGTTTCCTTCTGACTGAATCAAGCTCCTGTCTTTTGACAACACAGAAAAATTAAAAAGTGGCTCAAGAAAAGTCGGATATGCAGGTTTTCAAGGCTTCAGTGATTTATGATGCAAATCTTTGGATTCTAGTTATGTAATAGTAACAGAGACATTAAATACCTGCTTAAAAGGTCTAAAAGTAGCAGCACAGACTGTAACATTAGGAGATTGTTGGGCTAAAAATATGTTTCAAGCCACGGAGAAATGATTTATGTTTTCATTTTGATCCAAACATGTTTTATAAAACAGATTCTCCAGTTACACAGCTCACATACTGGCTTGATTAAATACTACAAACCAACTCACTGTATTGATGAACAGACTGGCAGTATTGTCCATCAGGGAGAAAGACGTTGATGCATCCACATGTGTCCTCAGTGATGTTGTCACAGGACCCGTACGTCAGACACTGGTCACATGACCAACGATACTGATCCTCACATATGCACTGGTGACCACCGAAGTATGGATAACACACTGGAGAATAAAACATATAAACAAATATGTATACTGAGAAAGCAGATGTTTAATCTTGAAAAAACAACACATCATATCTGAGCACTTCCAAATAGTCAAAGTTTGACAATAACTATCCTGTACCAGCACAATTATCTGAAAACACATTCTACTGTTTAATGCATTATAGTCTGAAATGCCATAAGGAGGACGTTATGTCATCACTTGTTTCTCACTAAAAGTTGTCAACGGATGTTGATAAACTTTTTTGTAGGGGTGGATCTTAGGCAAATGTTGGAGTCAATTAACTTTTTTAGGCAGATGTTGGTATGATTAATGATTCTGGATCATTTTTTAACTTCCTTCTACATTGTGGCACTGGACCGTTTTAACATTATGCCAATAACATGAAAACTAATAACAGACCAATCAAAATAAAACTACCAGGCATGAACAGCTCATGATGTTCCATCACAATGTGCAATTGGATCCAGACCCAGATAATAATCTTATTATTCAAAGGTTGAGAACATTGGTCGGTATCTCTGGGACTGTCCTCCAGTGGTTCTCCTGCTGTGTCTCAAGTTTGGTGTAGGTACGGGGTACCGCAGGGCTCCATTTGAGGACCAATTTTATTCTCTCTTCATTTACTTCATTTTGACCAAATTATTAAACTAATTGTAGATGATACTCAGGTGTAGATGTCCAGCAAACTATTGGACTCCTCCAAAACATCAATCGGTGTTATAGGGCTCAAGTTCAGTCATGGCCAAGTTCTGCATGCTCTTGGATCTCTAGGTCAACATGTGGTTCCTACTATTAAAAACCTTGTTGTGATTTTAGACCAGAACCTCACTCTAGAGTGCCGTGTTAAAAGGCTACGTCAGACATGTCTTATTAACCCGGGAAATATATCTACAATTAGATTTTCTCTTCCTTTTAATGACCTTCAAAGAGTGAATCATCCTTTTATTACTTTCTGGATTATTGTAATGCAGGTTAAATGCCTTGGCCAAAACATGATTGCACAGCGTGTGATGTCATCATGATGACATCAAATAGTGTTTACTATATCCTCGGCTAAATGATACAGCAACTGATTGGTCTTCTCGTGGTGATAGAAAATGGATTGTACATATTTTGTACACTCTCATGTGTGCCCATTTCTTCTGTCAGAGGCCTGAATGCTGACAGAAATTGCTGATACACCTCTGATAACCAGTTGTTACAGTATTTTGCTGTAGCATTGGTGGAGGTCTGTGATCTCTGAGTGCTTTCCAGTTTCCATAGTCATGAATCCTACCTGTTGACATGTTGGCGTCAGAGATTTGTATGTTTTGGTTGATGATGATGGGGAAACTGTTGCTGCTCAGAAAGGCCCTCAGTTGATTTATCACTGCAACATCTGACACGTTGAACTCAACAGAAATGATGTATTCATAAACAACTGGAGGAGCTGAGGGGACAGAATTCAAAGGAGAGACATGCAGAAGTTAACTACAGCTGCTGTGTCACATGTAGTCAGTCCTGTGCTTATCTTTCTGTGTTCTCACTAATTAAATATGGTCTGATCAGTCTTACTTGTTGGTGAAGGAGTCGGAGGACAAGCTGTAAAGTCTGTGAGGAGGAAGAGAGAGAGGAGAAGCTGCTGAATAAATGCAAATATAGAGTGACACCTCAAACATAGGCAGCCTGGATACTAATCACTCTATCTTTATACATATTACATCTTAACCTCTGGGCTCATCTTACATTTGAATAAAAGGTTTTAAAGTGTAATTTTACACTTTCAACAACAGATGACACTGTTTCCAAAGGTTTCCTTCTGACTGAATCAAGCTCCTGTCTTTTGACAACACAGAAAAATTAAAAAGTGGCTCAAGAAAAGTCGGATATGCAGGTTTTCAAGGCTTCAGTGATTTATGATGCAAATCTTTGGATTCTAGTTATGTAATAGTAACAGAGACATTAAATACCTGCTTAAAAGGTCTAAAAGTAGCAGCACAGACTGTAACATTAGGAGATTGTTGGGCTAAAAATATGTTTCAAGCCACGGAGAAATGATTTATGTTTTCATTTTGATCCAAACATGTTTTATAAAACAGATTCTCCAGTTACACAGCTCACATACTGGCTTGATTAAATACTACAAACCAACTCACTGTATTGATGAACAGACTGGCAGTATTGTCCATCAGGGAGAAAGACGTTGATGCATCCACATGTGTCCTCAGTGATGTTGTCACAGGACCCGTACGTCAGACACTGGTCACATGACCAACGATACTGATCCTCACATATGCACTGGTGACCACCGAAGTATGGATAACACACTGGAGAATAAAACATATAAACAAATATGTATACTGAGAAAGCAGATGTTTAATCTTGAAAAAACAACACATCATATCTGAGCACTTCCAAATAGTCAAAGTTTGACAATAACTATCCTGTACCAGCACAATTATCTGAAAACACATTCTACTGTTTAATGCATTATAGTCTGAAATGCCATAAGGAGGACGTTATGTCATCACTTGTTTCTCACTTAAAGTTGTCAACGGATGTTGATAAACTTTTTTGTAGGGGTGGATCTTAGGCAAATGTTGGAGTCAATTAACTTTTTTAGGCAGATGTTGGTATGATTAATGATTCTGGATCATTTTTTAACTTCCTTCTACATTGTGGCACTGGACCGTTTTAACATTATGCCAATAACATGAAAACTAATAACAGACCAATCAAAATAAAACTACCAGGCATGAACAGCTCATGATGTTCCATCACAATGTGCAATTGGATCCAGACCCAGATAATAATCTTATTATTCAAAGGTTGAGAACATTGGTCGGTATCTCTGGGACTGTCCTCCAGTGGTTCTCCTGCTGTGTCTCAAGTTTGGTGTAGGTACGGGGTACCGCAGGGCTCCATTTGAGGACCAATTTTATTCTCTCTTCATTTACTTCATTTTGACCAAATTATTAAACTAATTGTAGATGATACTCAGGTGTAGATGTCCAGCAAACTATTGGACTCCTCCAAAACATCAATCCGTGTTATAGGGCTCAAGTTCAGTCATGGCCAAGTTCTGCATGCTCTTGGATCTCTAGGTCAACATGTGGTTCCTACTATTAAAAACCTTGTTGTGATTTTAGACCAGAACCTCACTCTAGAGTGCCGTGTTAAAAGGCTACGTCAGACATGTTTTATTAACCCGGGAAATATATCTACAATTAGATTTTCTCTTCCTTTTAATGACCTTCAAAGAGTGAATCATCCTTTTATTACTTTCTGGATTATTGTAATGCAGGTTAAATGCCTTGGCCAAAACATGATTGCACAGCGTGTGATGTCATCATGATGACATCAAATAGTGTTTACTATATCCTCGGCTAAATGATACAGCAACTGATTGGTCTTCTCGTGGTGATAGAAAATGGATTGTACATATTTTGTACACTCTCATGTGTGCCCATTTCTTCTGTCAGAGGCCTGAATGCTGACAGAAATTGCTGATACACCTCTGATAACCAGTTGTTACAGTATTTTGCTGTAGCATTGGTGGAGGTCTGTGATCTCTGAGTGCTTTCCAGTTTCCATAGTCATGAATCCTACCTGTTGATATGTTGGCGTCAGAGATTTGTATGTTTTGGTTGATGATGATGGGGAAACTGTTGCTGCTCAGAAAGGCCCTCAGTTGATTTATCACTGCAACATCTGACACGTTCAACTCAAAAGAAATGATGTATTCATAAACAACTGGAGGAGCTGAGGGGACAGAATTCAAAGGAGAGACATGCAGAAGTTAACTACAGCTGCTGTGTCACATGTAGTCAGTCCTGTGCTTATCTTTCTGTGTTCTCACTAATTAAATATGGTCTGATCAGTCTTACTTGTTGGTGAAGGAGTCGGAGGACAAGCTGTAAAGTCTGTGAGGAGGAAGAGAGAGAGGAGAAGCTGCTGAATAAATGCAAATATAGAGTGACACCTCAAACATAGGCAGCCTGGATACTAATCACTCTATCTTTATACATATTACATCTTAACCTCTGGGCTCATCTTACATTTGAATAAAAGGTTTTAAAGTGTAATTTTGCACTTTCAACAACAGAGAACACTGTTTCCAAAGGTTTCCTTCTGACTGAATCAAGCTCCTGTCTTTTGACAACACAGAAAAATTAAAAAGTGGCTCAAGAAAAGTCGGATATGCAGGTTTTCAAGGCTTCAGTGATTTATGATGCAAATCTTTGGATTCTAGTTATGTAATAGTAACAGAGACATTAAATACCTGCTTAAAAGGTCTAAAAGTAGCAGCACAGACTGTAACATTAGGAGATTGTTGGGCTAAAAATATGTTTCAAGCCACGGAGAAATGATTTATGTTTTCATTTTGATCCAAACATGTTTTATAAAACAGATTCTCCAGTTACACAGCTCACATACTGGCTTGATTAAATACTACAAACCAACTCACTGTATTGATGAACAGACTGGCAGTATTGTCCATCAGGGAGAAAGACGTTGATGCATCCACATGTGTCCTCAGTGATGTTGTCACAGGACCCGTACGTCAGACACTGGTCACATGACCAACGATACTGATCCTCACATATGCACTGGTGACCACCGAAGTATGGATAACACACTGGAGAATAAAACATATAAACAAATATGTATACTGAGAAAGCAGATGTTTAATCTTGAAAAAACAACACATCATATCTGAGCACTTCCAAATAGTCAAAGTTTGACAATAACTATCCTGTACCAGCACAATTATCTGAAAACACATTCTACTGTTTAATGCATTATAGTCTGAAATGCCATAAGGAGGACGTTATGTCATCACTTGTTTCTCACTAAAAGTTGTCAACGGATGTTGATAAACTTTTTTGTAGGGGTGGATCTTAGGCAAATGTTGGAGTCAATTAACTTTTTTAGGCAGATGTTGGTATGATTAATGATTCTGGATCATTTTTTAACTTCCTTCTACATTGTGGCACTGGACCGTTTTAACATTATGCCAATAACATGAAAACTAATAACAGACCAATCAAAATAAAACTACCAGGCATGAACAGCTCATGATGTTCCATCACAATGTGCAATTGGATCCAGACCCAGATAATAATCTTATTATTCAAAGGTTGAGAACATTGGTCGGTATCTCTGGGACTGTCCTCCAGTGGTTCTCCTGCTGTGTCTCAAGTTTGGTGTAGGTACGGGGTACCGCAGGGCTCCATTTGAGGACCAATTTTATTCTCTCTTCATTTACTTCATTTTGACCAAATTATTAAACTAATTGTAGATGATACTCAGGTGTAGATGTCCAGCAAACTATTGGACTCCTCCAAAACATCAATCGGTGTTATAGGGCTCAAGTTCAGTCATGGCCAAGTTCTGCATGCTCTTGGATCTCTAGGTCAACATGTGGTTCCTACTATTAAAAACCTTGTTGTGATTTTAGACCAGAACCTCACTCTAGAGTGCCGTGTTAAAAGGCTACGTCAGACATGTCTTATTAACCCGGGAAATATATCTACAATTAGATTTTCTCTTCCTTTTAATGACCTTCAAAGAGTGAATCATCCTTTTATTACTTTCTGGATTATTGTAATGCAGGTTAAATGCCTTGGCCAAAACATGATTGCACAGCGTGTGATGTCATCATGATGACATCAAATAGTGTTTACTATATCCTCGGCTAAATGATACAGCAACTGATTGGTCTTCTCGTGGTGATAGAAAATGGATTGTACATATTTTGTACACTCTCATGTGTGCCCATTTCTTCTGTCAGAGGCCTGAATGCTGACAGAAATTGCTGATACACCTCTGATAACCAGTTGTTACAGTATTTTGCTGTAGCATTGGTGGAGGTCTGTGATCTCTGAGTGCTTTCCAGTTTCCATAGTCATGAATCCTACCTGTTGACATGTTGGCGTCAGAGATTTGTATGTTTTGGTTGATGATGATGGGGAAACTGTTGCTGCTCAGAAAGGCCCTCAGTTGATTTATCACTGCAACATCTGACACGTTGAACTCAACAGAAATGATGTATTCATAAACAACTGGAGGAGCTGAGGGGACAGAATTCAAAGGAGAGACATGCAGAAGTTAACTACAGCTGCTGTGTCACATGTAGTCAGTCCTGTGCTTATCTTTCTGTGTTCTCACTAATTAAATATGGTCTGATCAGTCTTACTTGTTGGTGAAGGAGTCGGAGGACAAGCTGTAAAGTCTGTGAGGAGGAAGAGAGAGAGGAGAAGCTGCTGAATAAATGCAAATATAGAGTGACACCTCAAACATAGGCAGCCTGGATACTAATCACTCTATCTTTATACATATTACATCTTAACCTCTGGGCTCATCTTACATTTGAATAAAAGGTTTTAAAGTGTAATTTTGCACTTTCAACAACAGAGAACACTGTTTCCAAAGGTTTCCTTCTGACTGAATCAAGCTCCTGTCTTTTGACAACACAGAAAAATTAAAAAGTGGCTCAAGAAAAGTCGGATATGCAGGTTTTCAAGGCTTCAGTGATTTATGATGCAAATCTTTGGATTCTAGTTATGTAATAGTAACAGAGACATTAAATACCTGCTTAAAAGGTCTAAAAGTAGCAGCACAGACTGTAACATTAGGAGATTGTTGGGCTAAAAATATGTTTCAAGCCACGGAGAAATGATTTATGTTTTCATTTTGATCCAAACATGTTTTATAAAACAGATTCTCCAGTTACACAGCTCACATACTGGCTTGATTAAATACTACAAACCAACTCACTGTATTGATGAACAGACTGGCAGTATTGTCCATCAGGGAGAAAGACGTTGATGCATCCACATGTGTCCTCAGTGATGTTGTCACAGGACCCGTACGTCAGACACTGGTCACATGACCAACGATACTGATCCTCACATATGCACTGGTGACCACCGAAGTATGGATAACACACTGGAGAATAAAACATATAAACAAATATGTATACTGAGAAAGCAGATGTTTAATCTTGAAAAAACAACACATCATATCTGAGCACTTCCAAATAGTCAAAGTTTGACAATAACTATCCTGTACCAGCACAATTATCTGAAAACACATTCTACTGTTTAATGCATTATAGTCTGAAATGCCATAAGGAGGACGTTATGTCATCACTTGTTTCTCACTTAAAGTTGTCAACGGATGTTGATAAACTTTTTTGTAGGGGTGGATCTTAGGCAAATGTTGGAGTCAATTAACTTTTTTAGGCAGATGTTGGTATGATTAATGATTCTGGATCATTTTTTAACTTCCTTCTACATTGTGGCACTGGACCGTTTTAACATTATGCCAATAACATGAAAACTAATAACAGACCAATCAAAATAAAACTACCAGGCATGAACAGCTCATGATGTTCCATCACAATGTGCAATTGGATCCAGACCCAGATAATAATCTTATTATTCAAAGGTTGAGAACATTGGTCGGTATCTCTGGGACTGTCCTCCAGTGGTTCTCCTGCTGTGTCTCAAGTTTGGTGTAGGTACGGGGTACCGCAGGGCTCCATTTGAGGACCAATTTTATTCTCTCTTCATTTACTTCATTTTGACCAAATTATTAAACTAATTGTAGATGATACTCAGGTGTAGATGTCCAGCAAACTATTGGACTCCTCCAAAACATCAATCCATGTTATAGGGCTCAAGTTCAGTCATGGCCAAGTTCTGCATGCTCTTGGATCTCTAGGTCAACATGTGGTTCCTACTATTAAAAACCTTGTTGTGATTTTAGACCAGAACCTCACTCTAGAGTGCCGTGTTAAAAGGCTACGTCAGACATGTCTTATTAACCCGGGAAATATATCTACAATTAGATTTTCTCTTCCTTTTAATGACCTTCAAAGAGTGAATCATCCTTTTATTACTTTCTGGATTATTGTAATGCAGGTTAAATGCCTTGGCCAAAACATGATTGCACAGCGTGTGATGTCATCATGATGACATCAAATAGTGTTTACTATATCCTCGGCTAAATGATACAGCAACTGATTGGTCTTCTCGTGGTGATAGAAAATGGATTGTACATATTTTGTACACTCTCATGTGTGCCCATTTCTTCTGTCAGAGGCCTGAATGCTGACAGAAATTGCTGATACACCTCTGATAACCAGTTGTTACAGTATTTTGCTGTAGCATTGGTGGAGGTCTGTGATCTCTGAGTGCTTTCCAGTTTCCATAGTCATGAATCCTACCTGTTGACATGTTGGCGTCAGAGATTTGTATGTTTTGGTTGATGATGATGGGGAAACTGTTGCTGCTCAGAAAGGCCCTCAGTTGATTTATCACTGCAACATCTGACACGTTCAACTCAAAAGAAATGATGTATTCATAAACAACTGGAGGAGCTGAGGGGACAGAATTCAAAGGAGAGACATGCAGAAGTTAACTACAGCTGCTGTGTCACATGTAGTCAGTCCTGTGCTTATCTTTCTGTGTTCTCACTAATTAAATATGGTCTGATCAGTCTTACTTGTTGGTGAAGGAGTCAGAGGACAAGCTGTAAAGTCTGTGAGGAGGAAGAGAGAGAGGAGAAGCTGCTGAATAAATGCAAATATAGAGTGACACCTCAAACATAGGCAGCCTGGATACTAATCACTCTATCTTTATACATATTACATCTTAAACTCTGGGCTCATCTTACATTTGAATAAAAGGTTTTAAAGTGTAATTTTGCACTTTCAACAACAGAGAACACTGTTTCCAAAGGTTTCCTTCTGACTGAATCAAGCTCCTGTCTTTTGCCAACACAGAAAAATTAAAAAGTGGCTCAAGAAAAGTCGGATATGCAGGTTTTCAAGGCTTCAGTGATTTATGATGCAAATCTTTGGATTCTAGTTATGTAATAGTAACAGAGACATTAAATACCTGCTTAAAAGGTCTAAAAGTAGCAGCACAGACTGTAACATTAGGAGATTGTTGGGCTAAAAATATGTTTCAAACCACGGAGAAATGATTTATGTTTTCATTTTGATCCAAACATGTTTTATAAAACAGATTCTCCAGTTACACAGCTCACATACTGGCTTGATTAAATACTACAAACCAACTCACTGTATTGATGAACAGACTGGCAGTATTGTCCATCAGGGAGAAAGACGTTGATGCATCCACATGTGTCCTCAGTGATGTTGTCACAGGACCCGTACGTCAGACACTGGTCACATGACCAACGATACTGATCCTCACATATGCACTGGTGACCACCGAAGTATGGATAACACACTGGAGAATAAAACATATAAACAAATATGTATACTGAGAAAGCAGATGTTTAATCTTGAAAAAACAACACATCATATCTGAGCACTTCCAAATAGTCAAAGTTTGACAATAACTATCCTGTACCAGCACAATTATCTGAAAACACATTCTACTGTTTAATGCATTATAGTCTGAAATGCCATAAGGAGGACGTTATGTCATCACTTGTTTCTCACTAAAAGTTGTCAACGGATGTTGATAAACTTTTTTGTAGGGGTGGATCTTAGGCAAATGTTGGAGTCAATTAACTTTTTTAGGCAGATGTTGGTATGATTAATGATTCTGGATCATTTTTTAACTTCCTTCTACATTGTGGCACTGGACCGTTTTAACATTATGCCAATAACATGAAAACTAATAACAGACCAATCAAAATAAAACTACCAGGCATGAACAGCTCATGATGTTCCATCACAATGTGCAATTGGATCCAGACCCAGATAATAATCTTATTATTCAAAGGTTGAGAACATTGGTCGGTATCTCTGGGACTGTCCTCCAGTGGTTCTCCTGCTGTGTCTCAAGTTTGGTGTAGGTACGGGGTACCGCAGGGCTCCATTTGAGGACCAATTTTATTCTCTCTTCATTTACTTCATTTTGACCAAATTATTAAACTAATTGTAGATGATACTCAGGTGTAGATGTCCAGCAAACTATTGGACTCCTCCAAAACATCAATCCGTGTTATAGGGCTCAAGTTCAGTCATGGCCAAGTTCTGCATGCTCTTGGATCTCTAGGTCAACATGTGGTTCCTACTATTAAAAACCTTGTTGTGATTTTAGACCAGAACCTCACTCTAGAGTGCCGTGTTAAAAGGCTACGTCAGACATGTCTTATTAACCCGGGAAATATATCTACAATTAGATTTTCTCTTCCTTTTAATGACCTTCAAAGAGTGAATCATCCTTTTATTACTTTCTGGATTATTGTAATGCAGGTTAAATGCCTTGGCCAAAACATGATTGCACAGCGTGTGATGTCATCATGATGACATCAAATAGTGTTTACTATATCCTCGGCTAAATGATACAGCAACTGATTGGTCTTCTCGTGGTGATAGAAAATGGATTGTACATATTTTGTACACTCTCATGTGTGCCCATTTCTTCTGTCAGAGGCCTGAATGCTGACAGAAATTGCTGATACACCTCTGATAACCAGTTGTTACAGTATTTTGCTGTAGCATTGGTGGAGGTCTGTGATCTCTGAGTGCTTTCCAGTTTCCATAGTCATGAATCCTACCTGTTGACATGTTGGCGTCAGAGATTTGTATGTTTTGGTTGATGATGATGGGGAAACTGTTGCTGCTCAGAAAGGCCCTCAGTTGATTTATCACTGCAACATCTGACACGTTCAACTCAAAAGAAATGATGTATTCATAAACAACTGGAGGAGCTGAGGGGACAGAATTCAAAGGAGAGACATGCAGAAGTTAACTACAGCTGCTGTGTCACATGTAGTCAGTCCTGTGCTTATCTTTCTGTGTTCTCACTAATTAAATATGGTCTGATCAGTCTTACTTGTTGGTGAAGGAGTCGGAGGACAAGCTGTAAAGTCTGTGAGGAGGAAGAGAGAGAGGAGAAGCTGCTGAATAAATGCAAATATAGAGTGACACCTCAAACATAGGCAGCCTGGATACTAATCACTCTATCTTTATACATATTACATCTTAACCTCTGGGCTCATCTTACATTTGAATAAAAGGTTTTAAAGTGTAATTTTGCACTTTCAACAACAGATGACACTGTTTCCAAAGGTTTCCTTCTGACTGAATCAAGCTCCTGTCTTTTGCCAACACAGAAAAATTAAAAAGTGGCTCAAGAAAAGTTGGATATGCAGGTTTTCAAGGCTTCAGTGATTTATGATGCAAATCTTTGGATTCTAGTTATGTAATAGTAACAGAGACATTAAATACCTGCTTAAAAGGTCTAAAAGTAGCAGCACAGACTGTAACATTAGGAGATTGTTGGGCTAAAAATATGTTTCAAGCCACGGAGAAATGATTTATGTTTTCATTTTGATCCAAACATGTTTTATAAAACAGATTCTCCAGTTACACAGCTCACATACTGGCTTGATTAAATACTACAAACCAACTCACTGTATTGATGAACAGACTGGCAGTATTGTCCATCAGGGAGAAAGACGTTGATGCATCCACATGTGTCCTCAGTGATGTTGTCACAGGACCCGTACGTCAGACACTGGTCACATGACCAACGATACTGATCCTCACATATGCACTGGTGACCACCGAAGTATGGATAACACACTGGAGAATAAAACATATAAACAAATATGTATACTGAGAAAGCAGATGTTTAATCTTGAAAAAACAACACATCATATCTGAGCACTTCCAAATAGTCAAAGTTTGACAATAACTATCCTGTACCAGCACAATTATCTGAAAACACATTCTACTGTTTAATGCATTATAGTCTGAAATGCCATAAGGAGGACGTTATGTCATCACTTGTTTCTCACTTAAAGTTGTCAACGGATGTTGATAAACTTTTTTGTAGGGGTGGATCTTAGGCAAATGTTGGAGTCAATTAACTTTTTTAGGCAGATGTTGGTATGATTAATGATTCTGGATCATTTTTTAACTTCCTTCTACATTGTGGCACTGGACCGTTTTAACATTATGCCAATAACATGAAAACTAATAACAGACCAATCAAAATAAAACTACCAGGCATGAACAGCTCATGATGTTCCATCACAATGTGCAATTGGATCCAGACCCAGATAATAATCTTATTATTCAAAGGTTGAGAACATTGGTCGGTATCTCTGGGACTGTCCTCCAGTGGTTCTCCTGCTGTGTCTCAAGTTTGGTGTAGGTACGGGGTACCGCAGGGCTCCATTTGAGGACCAATTTTATTCTCTCTTCATTTACTTCATTTTGACCAAATTATTAAACTAATTGTAGATGATACTCAGGTGTAGATGTCCAGCAAACTATTGGACTCCTCCAAAACATCAATCCGTGTTATAGGGCTCAAGTTCAGTCATGGCCAAGTTCTGCATGCTCTTGGATCTCTAGGTCAACATGTGGTTCCTACTATTAAAAACCTTGTTGTGATTTTAGACCAGAACCTCACTCTAGAGTGCCGTGTTAAAAGGCTACGTCAGACATGTCTTATTAACCCGGGAAATATATCTACAATTAGATTTTCTCTTCCTTTTAATGACCTTCAAAGAGTGAATCATCCTTTTATTACTTTCTGGATTATTGTAATGCAGGTTAAATGCCTTGGCCAAAACATGATTGCACAGCGTGTGATGTCATCATGATGACATCAAATAGTGTTTACTATATCCTCGGCTAAATGATACAGCAACTGATTGGTCTTCTCGTGGTGATAGAAAATGGATTGTACATATTTTGTACACTCTCATGTGTGCCCATTTCTTCTGTCAGAGGCCTGAATGCTGACAGAAATTGCTGATACACCTCTGATAACCAGTTGTTACAGTATTTTGCTGTAGCATTGGTGGAGGTCTGTGATCTCTGAGTGCTTTCCAGTTTCCATAGTCATGAATCCTACCTGTTGACATGTTGGCGTCAGAGATTTGTATGTTTTGGTTGATGATGATGGGGAAACTGTTGCTGCTCAGAAAGGCCCTCAGTTGATTTATCACTGCAACATCTGACACGTTGAACTCAACTGAAATGATGTATTCATAAACAACTGGAGGAGCTGAGGGGACAGAATTCAAAGGAGAGACATGCAGAAGTTAACTACAGCTGCTGTGTCACATGCAATTCTTTTTCTCTATTTGGATTTTTATGTAGTTTTATGTGAGCTAATAAAAAACAAACAAACTTCTCAGCTTTACCTGTTGTCAGAGTACACACAGAAAAATCTATGGACAGAAAATAAGATTTGTTGGTGAAAAGGTGTCAAAGTCTGCCCATTTGAGTTAAAGTAAGCATTCATGGGGTCAAAACAGAGAAACTCCCTGCAATAAAATAAGAATCACAACCTTTAAATCATGTCAAACATAAAAACATATCAAGTAGGAAATGTTTTGAAAGTAGTTATCGATACACATGGTAAAACTGGTACCAGTACTCACTTTGATAGTGGATTGACTGACAATACTGTCCATCAGTTGGAAAACCATTAATGCACCCACATGTGTTGTTTGAATCACCATCACATTTCCCATGGGTGACACATTTGTCACAAGGCCAAAGGTAGTCATCCTCACAGCGGCACTGGAACTCAGCTTCGTATTGGCAGCAAACTTTACCAAGAATACCACATTTTGATTTATTAAAAGGTAAAACATTACACGACATGAAAATATCCCCACGAATATCTGTTCTTACCTGTAGTGATCACAACATCTGAGACACTTATTTCCGTGCTAATTTGGACGGGGAAGATGACTGTGTCCAGTGCGTTTCTCAGTTGATCTACGTCTGTGGTGTACACCGCTATTAAAATCTGGTATTCATAAAGAACTAGAGGCATTGTGGAAAAACAGAGAGTGTTTGGTAAGTAAAATCAAAGCTAAAATCACAAACATCACATTCATACAGCTGAGCAGTTCATTACAATACCTACAGATGCAGTGTTTTCCATATGAAATGAAACGATGAAGATGTTCTTAAAAATTAAAGCAGATGTTTAACAATAAGCATGTCATAAGTCTCTGTCACCTGTCCTCGGCTGGCAGTATTGCCCACTGGGTGGGATACTGCTGATACATCCACATGTGCCATCAATGATCTCATCACAGGCTTGGTATGTAATACAGTTGATATTTGACCAAACATACTGATCCTCGCATCTGCACTGGAAGCTGCTACCATTTGGGTAACACACTAAAGAAGAGCAAAAAAACAACAACAAAAAACACATAAAAAGAAAGAGAGGAAACAGTTATGTAGTCGTTTAAAACATCCACAGTCTATTTAATTAATAATTAAAGAATAATAAAGCACATTTATTCCATCAGTCATTGGGCAGGTATGCTTTGTATTGACTGCAGATTTTTGTTCCTTGTTAATCTTTAACCTGTGCATGCGGCGCCATCCTTGCTAGAAGGCTAGAAGGAACATTTCTGTTGACATTCAGTGTAGTTCAGGAGTATTTTGACAGTGAATCATTTTCTGCTCTGTTGGTTTAGTACACCAGATTTAAACTGAAACAGTTACTAAGGTATTAAAATATGCAGTAAGATTTTGGGTTGGTCACAATTCGTATTTACAATTTTGTATCCAGTCTGAAAGTAAACATCCTCAATGTAAAGTGAGAGCCAGCACCAGAACCTCATGGGAACCTTTCGTTTTATGTCTAATGTCTTGACCAGGAAGCTAAAACAACCAAAACAAAGTGGACTGATAAGTGGACGACCACTCTACCACTGAGCCACAGTGACAATATGATTGTCAAAATATTACTATGTTTTCCAGATCTGATGAAGCTCTATTTTTACCTGTGGTGACGTTGATATGTGTGACGTTCACAGTGGGACCCAAAGTCAGGTAAAAGGTGTCACGGTTCAGGAGACTAAGAAGGTCTTCCACTGTCTGTGCATCGATGACGTTCAGCTCCACGTCCACTGTGTACTCAACCTTAGCCAGCAGATCTGTAAAAAAAAAAAATACAAGATTTAATACATATGCATCGAAAATGGACAAAATGATTTCTTTGTTTTTAGTCTTACATCAATGAAGGATCAGTGAAGCATCTTTGCGTTTAGCAACAGATGTGCTGCTTGGTTGCTGTGCAAAACTCCTTTTATTATAATTATATAACTTTAACATATTAAGATAAATTTAAATTTTCTACTTTGTTCTGCAGCAAGTTGTTAACTTTGATTACCTGTTACTGGCCGGCAGCTCTGGCCATCAGCTGGAATGGCATTGATGCATTTACAGATGCCACTGGATATGTCATCACACGCTCCATATGAGACACAGCTGCTGTATGGCCATGCAAACTGCTCCTCACATTCACATTGGACGCCAGTGCCATTTGAGGAACATACTGTCAGAAGAGAAGATTAGCATGTACATGCTGTCAACCATGGTTATATGTTTGGCGTCAAGTTGTCCAAAGAATGTTATGATTGCTACTCACCTGTTGTGAAGGTAATGTCAGAGATTTCAGTGTTGTTATCAAGTTGAAATGGAAGAGGAGTAGTATTCAAGGAAGACCGTATCAGCTCAAATGTTTCTGCATCATATGCATTCACTTCAATATCAATTATATAATTCCATTGGCCATCAAGCACTGCAATGATTGAAAATAGAAAAAAACAAAACAATGAGATGTGAATTTTTGACAACCGTACACACAGGTACTAACCCTAACCCTAATAAAATTAGATAGGTAAACTGAAGAACTTATTCAGCCATATATGAAACAATACTAGACTAGAACCACTGCCATTAAATTATAATAATGAGAAAGACAGTAACAATACGAATGAGAATTAGAATGAAAATAAGAATAAAAATGAGAATGAGAACAAGAATAAGATGGTTTGGTATAATAAGGGTTCAAATCATTGACTTCAGTAATTGTTAATGCATGACGCACGATAGCTCACCATTAATAGATGATCAAGTTACTATGTGATTAATAGATCATCAGTTAAGGTGTGTTATACATTAATTCAGACCCTTTCATCACTTTTATTTTCTCAGCCTCGCTGAAAGAAGAACGGTTCCTGTTCTCATACAAAAATCTCATTAGCTTTCATTTACACATCAAATGAATAAATAAATAATAAACAAATGACTAGATACATATTATGTTACATAAATCCAGCTGACTTGATGCATATCAGCAGATGTATGAAGTAAGTGGAGTATTACTCCTGAACTGATAATCTATTGGTTGTGAATTAATCACATTAAGTCATAGTAACTGAATCTTTTGTCCACAGTCCACAGAGCCCTGTGAAAACAGGAAAGTTCAAATCCAGACAGCATAATAGGAAATGGAGTTTAAAAGGTAAATATTTCTATTCAGATAGGTAGCCTAGATAAACATCTGAATGAATGGCCTGATTGAGCAGATTCTGTATCCGTACCTGGATCCACCTCAACAATTGTGGTTTTAAAATGAAGCTATGCAAGGTTTTCCTTTTATAGACTAATATAAAAATAATCACACTGAGTCATCTACACACCCTGTCCTCTACCTGTTTTCCTATACTCCTCGTATTTAGCTGTGTTCGGGACTTTTCTGGGTGCAAACCATTCTGGACTCATTCCCAACAACAGACCCAACCGGTCAAGGACGATGGTCTGAAGCTTTCGGTCTCTTAAAAGGCAGATTTCCCTCTCCACAATCGCCAGGTTCTTGTCCATGGGGGAATGCTAGGTAAAATAAAAGTGAGTACTCCGCTCGTTTGGAAACTGCATTGATATAACTTGTAATTTGGAGCTATATTATTGCACCTTTAAATGGTCACAGAATTGTGAATATATCTTTATGGGAGGGGCTTGCACCATTTTGGCTTGTGCGTAGTGACTTCATGGAAACTTTGCTGGTTGCCAGCAACCCCATGTCAACAAGACTCAAGACGAGCCATTTCCCCGGACTACAAAAGTCATGCTAAGCTAATCTTATTGATTCTTTTTTAACAGACATGATGTCAAACTATTAATTTTCATATAATTTTCAGTCAAATTAATCGATCAGACTGACCGTTCCTTTTCTCTCTGATGTGAGGTTCCAAGTGTTCTTCTTCATGGTGTGCCTACAGGAAAGAAAGATCAGGTGTCAGGTTCAGATAATTTGTTTGTGTTACATCACAGCCATTGGGAATGAAATCCCATATTTTCTGTTCAGTATCATAAATAAACAGACGTACCAGTAAAGCCGGACTCAAAAACTCAATGACGTCCTCTGTTTCCAAAATAATAAGTGTCACTAGAAGGGCAACGATGGTCAGACCATTCTTAAATATTGCCATTCCTGAGAAGAAAGGAAGAGAAGAAGAGGAAGAGGAATTTAGTTGCTTCATTTTTTACAGTCGGTCTGTTATAGAGATGTCTTTGTTATAGAGACGATGGATGAGGAACTGCTCGCGTCATAATTCTGACATCTACTACAAGACAGATGAAAGTCAGACCAGTTTTTTAGTCAGTAATTATCTGATTAGATCATTGCTATTCATGTATTTACCACCTTTACGATTAAAACTCACAGTAAGCCTTAGGGTCGGTCCAAATTTTAAACCATGGGTTTAATGTAATCAGAAACACTAATGGTAAATAATCCTGTTACAGAACATCTTCCTGTTATTGTACAACTACGCCTTGTAAAGTCATACTAAGATCAATCAAAATCTAATCTAAAATAAATCTTTGCCAAGAATTTATTACATATTTCGATATTTTCTTTTCTTGAGATGAATTGAAATTTTAATCATCAAAAAGAACAAATTACATCACATTTATTTTTATTGAGTTAATGGTGTAATATCTTTATGTGCCTTGTATCACATTGGTATTGATATGGGAATTTTTTTTTTTTATTCTTTACCTTCAGAAAGAAATTTCTAAATTGTGTTGTATAAAGTCATATTGATTTGATTTGCAAATTATACGAATGTTAATAGTTTTACCCTGGTCAGTGTTGGGGTTTTTGGTCCGTTTTCTTCTCATATATTAAAAAAAAAGGAATGGTAATTTATTTTTTATTTCTTAAATTCATAAATTACACTTTGAAATAAGTCTTTTTCAAGGTCAACAAGAGACGAGTGAAATTTCATTAAAAATGGTTTGATTATCATTTTCTGTTCTATAGAACCAAACTCAAAATCTCAAGAAAACATAAAGGGAAACAAGACTTTCTCCATATATTTTAAGACTGAATCTGGTCCATTACAAGACAAGAGCATCAGATGTCTGATTGCCAGTGTGACAGATTGTGTTTTAGCCGAAGCTAAAATGAACCTGACTCTAATGTGATTCTACACATGGCAAAACAAGGCCTATCATTCACACAAAATCCCATTAAAGTCACGTAAATGGACTGCACTAGCCAGTATGAAGACTCATAGGGCTTTACAACATGACTCAGCTTTCACCCTTTCACACAGACAAGCATATACTGGTAGCAGAGACTACATTCAAGCTGCCACCTGCTCATCAGGACTGGTAATGATTCACAGGAATAATTACAGGTGGATGACTGTTCCACCTCCTTCCACCTCTCCTCTGTTGAGAGTCCTGACTGCAAATGATAGGCCTTGACTTTCCATGTCTACGATTATATAAGAGTCGGTTCCACAGACGTTTAGCCTGGGCTGAATCACACTGTTAATCCTAAATGTGGTACTATTATAGTGTAAATGACCACATCCTCCATCAGAATATGAAAAACATTTGATATTTTCACCCCTTTTTCTGTTTGTTTGTCTGTCTGTTTGAAGTATTACACAAAAAACTAATGAGCTCATGATCATGAATCATTGTGGAGGGGTGGGGTATGGATCACTGTTCACTGTAAATTTAAAGCAGGCTAAATTTAAAGGCTAATAAACATCAGCTTCACCTGCAAAGTTGTATTTTTTTTTTTACAATTTCTTACTGTATTTTAGATTTACAATATATTACACCAAATTAATTTAATTTTAAATTACGATATATTACCAGAAATGAATATAATTCATTACTGTATTCTTGTAAATTTACAACAAAATTCTGATTTGTAAATTACTGTGTATTTACAGTATTTAAACTACAGTATGTATACTGCATCTAATAATCAAAGATTATACCACTAGTGAGATGGTAAAGGGACTGTACTTAGAAAGCTCCCTTCTTGTCTGACCACTCACTTTACAACACAAGGCAGCATTCAGCCATTCACACACAGGCTTACCTTCCAGTAAGTGTTCTACTTCCTGAGCCACAAGTGCCCCTACTGAACAGCTAAACATATACTACTAATGATAGTGATATTAATGACAGTAAAATCTAATAAACATAATAAATGGCCCGGTCAGTGCTAACAGTTGGTAGCATTGTTGCCTCACAGCAAGAAGGTCCTGGGCTCAAATCCACCTGAGGATCTGGGACTGTTCTGTGTTTGCATGTTCTCCCCGTGTCTGTGTGGGTTCTCTCAGGGTTCTCCAGCTTCCTCCCTCCACCAAAAACATGCAATCGAGGTGAGTTAGTTTTGGGTTTAGTCTTCTTTCTTTCCTCCTGTGTCATGTTTCACTTGCCGCCTCCTGTCTTTGTCTTTTCTTGCCTGAATTAGTTTCACCTGTCTGTAATTAGCCTCCTGTGGATTGAACTCATGTCCTTTCCTTCAGCTGTCAGTGTGTTTGCGTTTCTTGTGTGTTTCCAGTGTTTCCTGTTTTAGTTCCTAGTCTTTTCCCCCTGTTTGTCCCTCTGTCACCAGTTTCATCTTTCTTGAATATTTGACTGTATTTCTTCATAGTTGTTTGGCTTTAGCTGGCCTACTTTTTTGCTTTCTGTCGCCTGCCAGTTCCTTGTGTGTAGATTTCAGCTGCTTGTTAATAAAGCACACTTTATATTTCTTAACTGTCTGTTTTGTGTTTACATTTAATCCTTTATTGAACTGCATAAAACGTAACACCGTGTGACATATGTGTGCTCCTGACTCATGACAAACACAAACTTCACATTGTTTTCCACTAAACACACCTTTAATGGCTTGACGTCCTCTTCAAGGTAACTTAAACTACAGCGGACAGAGGAGCTTCCACATGGGATTTATTGTATCCTATAATAGTCAATGCAGTCATAGGTTATAAGATCCATCATCAGTTATGTGTTTAAAGCAAACTTCATATTGATGCATCTGCCATAATGCATTCTTCACTGTAAGATTTCATTGTATTAAAACGTAATGCTTTTTAATGAGTGTAAAAGAAACTATGCAGCATCCTAAGTGATTATTATGTATTTTTAATGCCTATTATTAGTGCCTATGTGAGTATACTGTAGGTATTCATAATGTTTCAAAGGGTCAGCCTCTGGTTTATTACTAGATAAGAGCATCAATAAGACCCTTGAACGCATCATTCTTTAAATAAGGTTTTAAGAGAGAGTATAAGAGAGTGTTACACTTGTTTATGAATGTAATAATAAAGCATTATGAATGTATTTAAATACATGGTGAATGCCTGCATCATGCAGTCTTCAAACAAAGTGTCTGTGTGTATTTCCAGAGGCACATAAATGTATTTGTTTAGCCCAAGTGTGCACAATAATTGTGTGATTTAACACAGCACTAAGACAGGATGTGTGCCGTATTGGAAAAAGGAGGTTATGTGTTAAAAATGTGATTTTCAGTGGATTGTTAAACCCTAAATCCTATGAGCGTATTCCAAAAAATATTTTAAAAAGGAAGCACATCTCAAGACAGTTTTAAGACAGTGAGAACAAATTACTCACATTTTACTTTGTTTATTTTACTCACAATAGAAAAAGGTTGACTTGTTTTTGGCGCAGAGTCGTCATTACGACAGCATTTTAACATGATGTTGTTATTGTCAGAGGGGAGATAAATACATGCCACTATGTGCAGGAACAGTCTGTTCATGGGTGCAGTATTAAAACAAAGGAACCATTGTCGAATGATTTGAAGAGGGATTGTCTGGGAAATAGAATATATCTTTGTTGTTTGTTTCTTTGTGCTCATTTAAAATCTGATTTTAGGGTGAAGACCTACAAGGACACAAACTGGAAGCTAATCCTGGTCCAATATTCACCCTAACACAAGTGTATTTATGTATGTTATGTATGTATGTATATGTAATATGGTTATATTAATGTAAATATATGTTCTGGAATTTTCAATGATGTAGAAGGAGCAGGTAAGGATTTCAATTATAGTCATTTTAAATTTTTTTTTTTTTTTTTTGCAAAAACCTCACACACCTTAGAAATGTTTTTTTCCGTATGCCTTGATACACGCATGGCTCTTTAGGGAAATTTCTCTTGGCAGGTTTAAAAGAGGAGTGATAGAAACCGTCCTGACTGAGACATAACTCTGATTTGTGTTTTGTGTGGTTGAGGACAGCGGGTCTGATTATACTGCACTCTGCTGTGTTCATCCAAATTTTGTTTTGTTTTATATTGTTGTTGTTTTTTTGCTGGTTTCTAAATTAAACTTTTATGTGACTTTGAATGTTTGTATATGTTGGAGTTGAGGAGTTGTATCCCTTCTGTTGTGTTCCCATCATTCTGTGTCAGCATGATGGACAAGTGATTTTAGTTCAGGTCAATGAGGCCTACAGACCAACTTGTAATGTTCACCAGAACATGAGTTGATAGAGAGGAAACACATGAGGTGATAATATATGTATTATTATGGATTTAGAACGGAGCGGTCGTTTTCGACCGGAAACATCAAACTAGTTAAGCTTATTGTTTGAAAATTCCTTCCAAACTTTTTTCTTTTCCTGTTTTTTTCTTTTTACCTCTTCTGATTCCCTTGATCCCTGAACAGGTAACAAGTATTAAATCAATAAACCTTATAGTCATAACATCTTTCAAAGTGCTTCACAAGTGAAAAATTTTAATATTTATATTAAAGTTACAAAATGTAAAGTGTCTGATCTTTAGTCATTTGTAAAGTTAATGATTTAGAACTTTTTAAATATTTAACTGTTGTTAAAATATATTTTATTTGAACTAAATTTTGCACATTACGCTTGATTAGATTTACATTTGCTATATATTTATATCATACATACATATTGCATCTACTACATTTTATTATGCTGTTGCACTAATTGATATTTAGAATCAAGCATTTAAAATAAAATTGTCACTGGGACCATATGAAAAGTACCTTAAAAAATGTGTTAACCTGTGAAAAACTGGTGTTAAAGTCAACCTGCTGAAATATCACATATCAAACACTCTTCTTTCTATTGACCCACTTTAATGTCAATGAGTAATTTTCTATGGTTGGTGTCGCCCAATCAGTCCAAAAAAACACACTTTGAACAACTCATACAGAAAACACATTGTTACTACTGTGCAGCCCGAGTCACCAAAGATGCAAATGAACTTGATCATCAGTGTAAACTATTATGCTGTTACTGTCACACCGTTAACAACCAGCTCCCTCAGCAAGCCCATTCCTGACAGATTCCCATTCCAACAAACATATAAATCAGTACATTTTCTTACCATAACTCTCTTTTCATCTCTATGTTGTTGTAATTGTCCCCCTGTGTTCAGGAATCACAGTCCATAACAGAAGCCTGCAGAGAGGTTAGTCTGTCAGCCCGTATGTGGAACTATGGGAAACATGCTGTGTAAGACACTTCCTGAAATACAGTAAGAGAGACACATTGCTGGCAGTGGCTCAACAGGTTCAATTATTCCCTCTGCTTCCTTGTTGGCCTTTCACTCTTTTTTTTCCTAATCTGTAAAACAAAGGCAATACCTGACAGCAGAAATATGCATTATACCATTATAACCATGCAGGTTATCAATAATGATTTATTTATTACATATGCATCATTTATTTCATTCCATTACATTTTTTTCTTAGAAATTGGCAGAAGCAGCAGCTTAAACACAGATAAAAGATAGGACGATTACACAAAGCAGCAGGAAGACCTTGGGTCATTGTTCATTCAACACAACAGCAAAAAGATTTAAAAGCAGAAAAATCAACTGTGTTCCAAACAAGATCGTTTACATAAATTACCCAAGGACTCACTTTGGTTATGTATGCGGAAGTAATGACAAAATGTTACAAGAAATCACGGCTGAAAATGATAAGCCTGCTTGGAAATGCCAAGCCTCAACATCCACATCCATGCTGAGAGACTTCAATCAACAGGTTGGCAGCAGTTCATCTTTAAAAAATTTGAATCTAATTATGTGCATGTCATACAAACAGTCCTGATAGCATGCTCAGCATATTTCTGCTGTGTTCTCTTTGTAACAGACACTAGTTCCCTCCATAGAGTGTCGACATTTACAACATTTCCCCCCCCATGCATGGTGTTCATGCCTTGGAAAGTCCTGCGTTCTTTCCATTGGTGGAAATATTTCAGCTCATTGTGCCCTATAGCTGTAGGTTGAGAACTCAGGCAAATATAATGGTAGTAACAAAATGTACAAAGTAGTAAATTGAAGATTTGGACACACTTCCTGATATCGTTGATGTTGTTTGAGTGTCTGAGAGGATGAAAATGAAAGATGTTTGAGTTGAGACACGCTCACATTAGCTGATTATGGAGTATTATGACTATCAGTGTAACCAGGGTGGATATGCCCTCTGCCTGTACTTTCTTATTTTCTTCTTACATCCAGAGTGTTTCTTGGCACCAGCCTTTGGACATTGGATGTGTAGTTCTGAGCAAAAGTGAAGTTGGAATATTGGAACGATCAGATGACATCACTGTCTTTGTCTCTCTGCTTTGCTCTGTCTGTGTCATGGCTGTATAAACAGCTGCAGACGTGTATTTTTAATGTCTTCATTCAGCTGAGTTCACATAAAAGGGTTGCGTTGAGGTGTGGCCATGTTTATTTGTGTTTTAAGATGGTTGTGAAACAAGAAGAAATAAACATTTTATTTCACTGATTTTGCTGACTCGTGGTTACTAAAACAACTCCCTCTCTTTACTTCCTGTATTGGAGAGGTCATCCCCGCATCTAAATGCTTCTCATCGAAGGTGAAACAGGATCTGTGCATCACCCTGTGGGTGGATGGGTCCTTTGTTCATTCTGCAACCTTCTACCAAGTTTCATGAGCATGAGGTCGGCATTTTTTTAAATTCTGCTCACAAACAGACAAATAGATGAAACCAGAACGAAAGCCTACTGAATTTTACTCATCTGGATATATTTCTAAAACAAGTCGACTCAAAACCCCCATTATCTCAGCTGGTACTTTAGTTACTGTAAAGCACCTAAGTAAAGATCACCCCATACAAACACATATTTTGATCAATAATGAATGGGTGAGGCTGCTTTGTCACTAATTGACAGGCCCACACGAACCTGTAATTATAAGTATTATCCTGTTAGCTGACTGGAAACCCGTCGACCAGTGGCTACACTTAAGGGAAGTGACCCACACATCACTGGTGGTTAGTCAGGGCAGAATGAAATGATAGGCTAACATACATTTGTCAGTTTAAGGCAGATGTGTTACTGTTCAGCAGAAAATCACGCCGTGAATCTGAATTGGAAACTACCCACACTGGAAATTGCAGACTCAACCTGAGGGAAACTACAATGAGTTACGACTTAGGAACTCATTGCATATTGCAGCGTGATGGACCTGGAACGTCTCTCTTATTTAAGTATTTGTTAGTGAAGCTGGTTTGTGTTGAGATTAATCATTTATGTTAAATACAGACTGAGCCCACACATACTGTGGTAGCAAGGAGCTCAGGCGCTACAGTGACATATTCAAGAGGAGAGTTGAATAGTATGTGTGTGTTTTAGAGTTTGAACTGTGTCTCTGTGACAGTTAGGCTCCAAAATGAATCCCTTAATCTGCCTCACGTCTGTGAAAATGCCCTCAGGCAGGTCACCCAACCCCTATCTACACCTATTATGTTGGGGAAAACTCAACATTGGACTCCATGGCTGCACATAGTGGTACTGACACATAGCAAAACAAAACATAATGATCAGTAAGGCTCTACTTGCTCTGCAGGTTTCACAACTCTTTGATTAAGAGACTGAAAAACATGTTTTCTTCTCATCAGTCACTGTAATTTAAAACCATAACCACTGATGTGATTACTGGTCCTGCTGCAGCTTTTAGCAGTACTTTGAACAATGGTTGAGCCTTTCATACAAATGGGGGAAAAAAACAAACATAGAGTTTGCTGGTTTGATTTCTTTTTCAGACAATGATTAAAATACTATTTTAAAAAAGAAGGTAGAAACGTATCATATTTTTAGAATAGAAAGAGTTTAGAACAATAGTGTAGTCAGTATGTAGTTATAGTCCAGTTAATATTGCAAGATTAAATATGTAGTTTTCATGCAGACACAGTGGTTTGATAAAGACGGGCACAGAAACCATCTTGAACCATCACAGAAACCAATGTGTGGAGCCAAGGGATTCTTTTTTAGTGTGTACTGCCAATAAAAGGGGAGTTCCAGTTCCAGTAAGCTGCTTATGTCAGTCTGGGAAGCATCATCAGCATCAACACTGACAAATGTGACTCAGGAGCCACAGAGGGAGAGAAAGTCAATGATAAAATCCCCACATCCTGCAGACATGTTGGTGTCATTGCCCTGAGGGGTAGTACTGTACTTGTTCTGCAGCTTATTTAGGAAGGTGCTGTGTTGAGGTGGAGGTGAATGTTCTGCATGTAGTATGTAGGGCATCCATAAAAAGCATTTCCATTTAGTCACTGTTTTTATAAACTGGTCCTGTATAGATTTTGAGTATCAAGCTCTAAGATACAGTCTTTGCTGGTTGGCTTGATTCTATTCATCCAATGAAGTCAATTCTATAACAAGTTGGAACAATATTATTAAGAGGGCTGAATGGTAGCCCAGATGCAGACACAGAGGAGTCAGTTAGGAATAAAGGTATTTATTGTAAAATACAGGAGATGGATGGATGAAGGGGGGAATGGAGCTGGTCTGAACCTGGAGCAGAGTCTGAACCTGGAGCAGAGTCTGAACCTGGAGCAGAGTCTGAACCTGGAGCAGAGTCTGAACCTGGAGCAGAGTCTGAACCTGGAGCAGAGCAGAGTCTGAATCTGGAGCAGAGCAGAGTCTGAACCTGGAGCAGAGCAGAGTCTGAACCTGGAGCAGAGCAGAGTCTGAACCTGGAGCAGAGCAGAGTCTGAATCTGGAGCAGAGCAGAGTCTGAACCTGGAGCAGAGCAGAGTCTGAACCTGGAGCAGAGCAGAGTCTGAACCTGGAGCAGAGCAGAGTCTGAACCTGGAGCAGAGCAGAGTCTGAATCTGGAGCAGAGCAGAGTCTGAACCTGGAGCAGAGCAGAGTCTGAACCTGGAGCAGAGCAGAGTCTGAATCTGGAGCAGAGCAGAGTCTGAACCTGGAGCAGAGTCTGAACCTGGAGCAGAGCAGAGTCTGAACCTGGAGCAGAGCAGAGTCTGAATCTGGAGCAGAGCAGAGTCTGAACCTGGAGCAGAGCAGAGTCTGAACCTGGAGCAGAGCAGAGTCTGAACCTGGAGCAGAGCAGAGTCTGAACCTGGAGCAGAGCAGAGTCTGAATCTGGAGCAGAGCAGAGTCTGAACCTGGAGCAGAGCAGAGTCTGAACCTGGAGCAGAGCAGAGTCTGAATCTGGAGCAGAGCAGAGTCTGAACCTGGAGCAGAGCAGCAGCAGAGGCAGAAAAGCAGGCTTGGCCAGACAAGGTGAAAGGAGCAGTGACCACAGTCAGCACTGAGAATGAGTTAGCAGAAAAAACTGGCAACTAGGGCGTGAACATAGCAAACAGAGAGAGAGAGAGAGAGAGATCTGGTCTGACAGATAAAACAGACACAACAAGAAAAACAAGAATCCTCTTCACAAAGTGTTTTAGCCTGAGGATTTGTTTGTGTAGAGCTTATAATTAGGCATCAGCAGAACATTTAAAAGTTCAAGTCCATTCCGGAGATTGTGCAGCTGATTCACACAACAATTATAACAAAGACACTTACGACAAAATGGATATAATTAGAGGTAACAGTTTATGATAGGGGTACATGAATAATGCATGACTTCATTCCTATAGTTCGTCATGATTTATGTATGTCTGAACTTTATGCCCTTAATTTGTAGAGCACTTAAAACATAAAAACAGTCAATCTAAAACAACAATACCCCATACAGGATAAGCAGTTACAGAAAATGGACAGATGGTTGTTTGACAAATAAGGAGGGCTAACAAAACGTAGGCTAACTGGTTTCATTTTTGGCAAGCTCTCCATCATTGGAATTTGATTGACTGGAATGCAGCCAGATTGTTCAGAACACTTTGTCATGACTATGTCACCAGATGACTACACTTCTGAGCAACTGAAAATCAAATGATCACCTTTTGTATGACCAAAACAAAATGTTTGGATGGAAGTCAGACGTTGCTAATGAGACCCACGCCAGCAGCAGAGTTGCTGGCAGTTTGAGGCAAGAAGAGGTAAAGCAAAGGACTTGATAATGTAGTTGATCTCAACTCCTCAGACTGTACATCATCACATATGCAGGTGAAATATTGACAATACTGAAAACTGTGACCTGTAATGAACTGGATTAGATGAGCACAGTCAAAAACAATAGCCTAACTGAGTCTAATTGAGGATCATGCCTGCTAATATTAGTTCCCTTAAAAAAATTATTATTACGATTACATTCATTTTTTGTGATCAAACATTTATTGAGGGTACATTTATATACAATATAGCTACAATGACAGGTAAATTTTTTAGTTCCCAGTTTTCTCAACTTTTCCAGCACCATTCCATCCAGCCCCACCCCAGTCTGCTAACATTAGATACCTGAAAGAATTCACAGTGCATTCATGTGGTGTCGGAGTATTCAAAAGTTTGTTGGAGTTCCTGACCAGGAAGGCGGAACAACAACTCAGAAACTCAAATTGTGGATTTGAGTTTCTGTGAAACTCAGACTTACACAACTTGTCAACTTTTACGTCAGAAACGAGACACAGAAACATGTCGGAAGAAATTTAATATTTGGTTAATGGTTAGAAATGTTTTATTAATTCACTTACTGGTTTACTTATTTATTAATATTTTGCTTACATGTCATTTGTAGTACATTATTAGGTTGGAGTTGGAACTGTATATGTAGAATTATTTATTAGTGTTAACCCTGATAAGTTAGGTAAAGCAATGATTTAGTATTTTTAAGGAATATACCGATGCTGCAACAGGTTTCAAATGTCAACATGTTTAATTGCTCTGAGCAATAAAATACAACACAAGCTCTGTGCAGCATCCATGTTGTCCCACATTACACCATCATACATCATACATCATATCAAATTTTTACTTATCCATTTATTTCTATTGTTTTTATCATCTATAGTTATTTTCTTATTGTACCTTTAATAATCCCGGCTGATTTTAATTTTAATTATGATGCATTGTGTTTTCTTGCTGTGCCGTTTACATTGTAAAGCACTTTGGTCAACCCTAGTTGTTTTTAAATGTGCTATATAAATACAGTTTGACTTGACTTCCCAACTTCGCAAACTCGGAAAAAGGGATCATCCAAGGAGAGAGTGAATGAAGCCTGAATGGTCAACGAGAGACACATAAATGTTTGTACATAGAGGAATCTGTTTTCATCTGTTCTTGGCTACTTTAAGACCTTCAGTAAGGCTGCCAGAGGATATGTTACGTTACCTGCACACCCTCCATTCTGCTCTGTTAAATAGCACATCCTTTGTGAACTGGTGCGATCAAAGACATGTGTGTAACTCCAACCTTCAACATGTCCTTGGCCTGTTATGATGGACTCACACGCCCTCTCACCCTCACAGTAAACCCACACAACCAGACACGTCCAACGCTTAAGAATCCTTGAAAAGTTCCTCCACTTCTATCAGTGTAACTGGAGCCGCACTGATCTGCTCACTGTGGCTACTGAAATAAAAGAGTGAGAAAGTTTACAACAATAAGGACACACTCGTGATTCAGCTGTGTGTGTATATGTGTGAAACACTGTCTGACTGTGGGTGTGTACAGGATTGGGAAAGGTTTCTTAAGCTGTGCATGGAGGTAACAGGAGATTTACATTCACTCATTTTCAGACTAGGAGGGAGGAAGAGAAGGATATAATGAGACTGAAAAATGTATAGGACAATATGTAAGCTGTGTTATATAGATATGTAATGGTATGTCACAGCTGAAATAGGAGTGTCAATAAAGAATAATAGATGGATTCCATTCAGCTGTGTCAGTGTAAAGTGTGACTCACTTTACACTCATGGTAGTCACTCATGACTACCATGAGTCAGTATTTCTGTGTGGGAGGAAGTTTTTTGTTCACCTGTATTTTATTCCGTGTTTCCCTACTTAGGCTAACTTGTTTGGTATTGCAAAGTCCTCTGTTTGCTCGATTGTCTAGGTTTCCCCTAGTGGGCTGGTGATCGATGGGAGTCATATTCTGTCATTGCCCCTAAAGATAATCACATCGATTACTTCAACCACAAAGGATGACATTCAGTCCTTCTACAGGGGGTCGATCATCACTTCTGGTAAGACTATAGGAAATAATCTCTTCTATACATTCTTCATTGCTCAACTAGAGGTAGTCATCAGCTCAAGGTTATCCTGCAGTACTGCAATTTTTTCATCTGCAGTACTGAAACATTGCAGTAATACTTAACAATAATTGCAGTTCGATGAAAGATGACATCAAAGTCGCATGAATTGCAATCTGAAGGTTCAGACTGAGGTCGGATTGACCTGTGAATCTGACCTGTTTGATTTAGGACCACATGTTGAAGTGGCCCAGATCGGAACTGAAAAAGATCAGATTCCATGTGTTTTGTGTTTGTTCACACTGACATGAAAAAGTCAGATATGAGCAAAAGAAATCCGACCTGGGCCATATTTTTCCTGCAGTGTGAACGCAGCCTGTGTCTGGAGCTGTGGCAGTGTGGTTTGGGTTAGAGCTCAGTGTCAGGAGAGAGAGAGAGAGAGTTAATTATCGCGGGTGTTTTGTGTTGTACTGATTGCTCTCTCCTTATCTGCAGCAGCTTGCTGGACCTGAGGGAGGCTGATTGAGACTGTCATTTGTTGTGTAAAAAAATAAAGCCTGTTGTTGTGGAAAACATCACCTGGGCCGTGGTCACTGAGCGAACCCACACATGAGTAGCAGAGAGCATTGCTACAGGAGCATATGTCGCAAAATAGACACACTAGGTTCAACAATTAACCATGATAAATAGTTTTCCGTGGAAGATGATTTTAAGGTGACTGAAGGTTGGTCATCTTCATCAATAGACTCACAAATCAAATGGAGGATATTTCATATACTCATCAATTTGTTGGACAATGTTTCAAGTGATATCTGTTTGTCAAATTTCAAACAGATATTTGAAAACCTGAAGAAGCCTAATGTAACCCAACCTGAGCGCCTGCGTGCTGCAAGACTGTTATTATATCTATCTCATAATTATAATATGGTGAACTGACCTAACCCTGTAACGCCAAGAGAATCATATTTGATACATGAGTTTTTGAAACCTCTACATCATCAGTGTGACAATTAATTTCCTGAAAAACCTAATGTATACTATCAGATACATGCAGTGCACAGATAGTCCAAAAGAGGGCCAAATGCATGCAATGAATAGAGGACCTTCAAATGAGACATCTAAAGTGTTGTGGTAATAAAAACATTCAAATTGTTAATGATATTTCAATGGGAACATTTACTGAATTGAGGTAATGTATAATTGCTTTATATTTTGTAACATATTTTATAGTAAAACTGTGTTTAAAATGTGTGAATCAAATTAGATACAGCAGGTTTATAAGATATGTTATCTGTAAATCTGTCAAATGTCATTTTATTGAATTTCATGCATTATGCATACAATAAAGCAACATGCACCGTTTTGATTATTGAAGTAAACCAATCTAAGTTTTAAATTACATAATTAGATACATTTAGTGTAGAAATTGAGATATTTAGTTATGATCAATTGCTAATAATTGGGATTTGCTAATCAATTATCACAAAGAAATAAACAATAACTGACCAAATTAAGGAAGGAATGCACAATAATTTGTATTTGGTGTGTATTTTTTGATGGCAAAATAATACAGTGTTGCACATGCCCTGACAAAGATGCAAGCACTGCACAGACAATCACTTCTCCTTTGTTTTAGGTTTGGAATTACATGAAACTTTTAAAGGACAGTCAAATAATTTAAGGTGATTAAAAATGTTGTGTCCTGTATGTTTTTGTTGATTTAGAAAGAATTATGCTGTGTGCAATACATTGTAGAAAATGACAGATGTATCAAATATGATACAAAAAAAACCTCATATATGCAAAGTGATTTTTAAATTATTATATTTTTTGTTATTGTCAGAAGTTCCAACATAGACTCTAGTTTCAAAGATTCAGAATTTTCTGGCAATCATTTGATGGTTCAGGCTTTAGATTTAGAGTGTCCCATTCTAGTTATTTATGTATTTATTCAGGGGCAATGCACATTAACATTGACATAATTGTGCCATAAATGCTCCACATTTAGCCAAATGGCCTGTCTTCATCCACAGTTCATGTGCAGATTGATGTTAACATTCAACCAAAAAACTTATAAAATCATTTTAATGACTTAACTTGATCTAAGTTAACAAAAACCCAAATAAGTGACAACTACACAAAAAGTTATAACAAATCGTTTCAGCTTTAATTGGTTGCTTTTAAGAGGTTACATGGTAGTAAACATACTGGTTATATGTGAAATTTGATGAAATCATCCACTCGAGCTGCATGTGTCTTTCTCATCTGACCTTCAACCTTTCGGACTTCCTACAAAAATCAAAAGCTGCGATTTGAGTCTCCACGGCGACATAGAGAGCAAGCTCACACATTCTCATCATCTTCACTGTCAACATCCCACAGTCCACAGCAACACGACAGCACGTCTTCACTCGGTCTGGAATACTTTAAATAGTCATTAATCTGAGGTTACGATCCGCTGTGTCAGGCCAACGGGTGACAGTTCAAATCCAGCACCACTGGAGTCCATCATCAATGTATTTTTGGTGGTGCTTTTGAGTTTTTTTTTCTATATTATTTTAAGAACGTTGAACTTGAAAGGAATTGAAAGAGTACATTATTTCTTGCTTATTTAAATCAAGTAACAAGTAGACAAGTTCAAGTAGAGTATGAATATCTTACATCTCAGCCAGGTCATCCTGTCACACCAAGCAGGAGGGAAATACATGTGACTGCCCGAGACAACAAGAGCAAAAATAAGTGAAAAATGAAAACAGGGATGTAACAGAAGACATAAAAAAAACAGTAGAAAACATTACAACAAAATCAAATGTTAGTTAAACAGTATTTCAGAAGAAAGTAATTAAAGAAGAAAATAGAATTAGTGCATTGTTAATACATGTGAATATCATCGACATAGAGCATTTAGCAATAACCAATGCATGAAATCATCACTTGTATTATTTTTTACAATAGCACTGAAACACACATCCAACACACCGACATGAACCTCATGTATCAATGCTACATTTGTTGAGGCTAATAGAGCTAGCTAGCAGAGATCTGAATGTGCATACTGGTAGAGTGATTTATTATGAACTATCCAGGCGTCAAACAATCGGGGGGGCAAACCCTCATGTTGCACCTCATTGTTTGCTTTGGAGCCTCTGTCCATCAAAAACAAAACCATAGGTCATAATATTAGAATAGGTTATATTAGGTTTAGAATTTTAATCCAGTATCTTTGTATATGGCTTTTGTTCCAGAGCAGCAGGCCAACTTTCTTTTCTAACACTGCCCCCTACTGGTCCAAAAGAGTGGTAATAAGATCAAATGCTAACCCCGCAGGCGGCCTGTGTCAGGTACAGGCTGATGGAAAGTATGAAGGGGGAAAAAGGGTCATGGGCTGAAAAAGAAAGACATAAAAAGTTCAGGAAGATGACTTTAAGAGTCAATTCATACCTGGGAAAATGATCTGTTTAGGAGGTTTAAAAGAAATGAAGCCCCTTTGAAAAATACCAGTGTCACTTAGACAATAGTTAATAAGCTTTAACTCTATGTGCACTTTCCTTTATTGCGACCATTTACCAATAACCACCATGTTTGATTATTTTGAACTCTGACTTGACATTAAAGGCAAGGGGAGACTGGATGATTGGCACAACCAGCAAAAAAAACATCCTTTAAAGGTGAAGGCATTGGCCAGTGAAGATAAAGAAAGTGCTTTTACCATTATATCAGTTTTTCTTCAGACTAGCTTTTTATGTTTTGTTTGGAGGCACTTAAGCCTCATTGTTTCAACCACAACGTTTGCAGAATACCACCTTAAACACGGTTAAACACACTTAAGTCCCACGCTACAACACTCGAGTCACATGACAAAGTGACATGACGTGACCAATCACCATCCCTCCCACTGAGGCGTGCCTTTATATTCTGGAGCCGATTCTCGTCCACATGGTCTCCTCCTCCCTCCTCCACTACAACAGGTCAGGGAGGTGACTGTAGACTGAGTCCAGCAGTGTCTGGCTGGCCTCCTGACTCTTCACTCCTGCAATCTCAAACAAACGGTCCAGCTTGTCCTCGGCAGCTGGGATCTCCTCGATGACGTGCAGCTCTTCTGGGTTGAGGATGTGCAGCATGTCATCGAAGATGGGCTGCAGGTCGCACGGGTCCAGACGTACCTGCCGGAGGACAGTGTCTTTCTTCTCTGGAGGGGGAACAGAGGAGGGAAACAGTTGTTGTAATTATCCTGAAGCTGCTCTAATCAATAGGTTATTAACAAACTGCTCAGTGGTCTGAACCAATGCAGAGCAGGCAAACATCACAAAAAATGCTGGTGCTGAACTGAAAAAACTTGCAGCACCATTCTTAAAATCTGCATCTTTTTTTGCACATCAAACATTTTGACACCCGGTTTATGATTTTCTCTATTTCCCTCAAGAGTGATGAAAACGGCAAACAGGGAGACACGGTCATTTGTGTCTTTGGCAGTCAGACGTAGTTAATGATGTTACTGAGTAAATGGAATATGAGCAAATTAGAAAAGAGTGTTAGAATTGTTTTTTATAGATAATGATGCTAATTTACATTAAAAAAAAAACTCTAATTAACCATAAATAAACTGTGAGCTAAAGTCCTTGTACCAAACATAAATACACAAAAGTTTTGAATTACCTAATTGCAGATTGAAGCCAACTGAACACCCCTCATTTCACACAGTGACCGCTTAAAATGTTGAAAGGCCGTCTCTAGAGTCTGTGTTTGAATTGTCCTTCTGGGCTACTGTACAAACATGGCTGACCATGGACAGGAGGACCACTCACTCCATAGATATAAAAGGCTCATTCTATGGTAACAAAAGCATTTCAGGTGAATATACACATTATACACTGATGAAAATAGAAGTAGTAATTTTTTTATAAATGGTATGTTCGTTTTCTGCTCTTTAATTCTACACACTTCGGCTTCATGACCTTTAATAAATGTCTACAGACTTAATTATCCTCGTTAGAAGCTTAGGCAAAACTAGTAATGATAATACAGTATGTCAGGGTAGTGTTTACAGCGTGTTCCTGCTGCCATAAAGTGGGCAAATAGTCAATTAATTCAGGTTTAAGAATAAAAAAAAAAATCAACTTACTGACTGACACCAAGCTTCTACAACCACTTAATTTGCAACTATGTGCAGATAAATTATGTTCTGTGGGACCAGGCCTTTCATCTTCTTAGTTCTGAGAGAGTGTGATTAGAAATTAAGGCCATTTATTGATATAACTTTAGTAAATATGGGGGCAGCTGTGGCTCAGGAGATAGAGCTGCTGTTCACTTATCAGAGGGTTGTTGGTTTGATCCCCAGCCCTGCATGTCGAAATGGGCAAGATACTGAAACCCAGTCGTTGTTCCATTGGTGTGTGATTATTGAACGGTTATCACTCCATTGAGGCTAACTATGTATGAACGGGTACTTTGAGCCCATTTACCAGTTAAATATAGCCTAAATATGTATATATTTTATTAATGGAAAGCAGTTGTATGTATTTTATAACCATTTATCATAAACAGGCCAAATATATTTATCTCTGAAGGAGAGGAATAAAAGAGAAGAGGTTAGCATGGTGAACTGCTATAAGACATATAAGTGGTGCTAGTATATAACCTTTACTCGTTCTTTAATTGTGTTTAATGTATTTTATTATCATACTTCACTGGAGTGTAAATCATTGCAAACATTACTGTTTTTAATTTCTCACTACTCAGGACATTTAGTAAATGTAATAAACAAATAAACAAAGTTCATTATTATTGCTAGGAACTTAGACATAACCTGGTAGTAAACAGTAATATACATTTATATACTTCCAATAAACCACAACTGTGACATATAAATCAAATTGATTGGGATTTGTTACAAACTGGCATATTATAATTGATAAACAATTTTTACTGAATGCAGTTTTCTACATCTATGAATTAAAATCAAATATTATTGCTAATACAGTAATATGAACAATACCTAAAAGTAACCACATGAGGGCAGTCAGTATCCATAAATCCATTTTCTGTGAATATTTTGTAGTGGTGTGTAAAATGTAAAACAGTTGATACTCAGTACCTGAAGAGGCCTTCACACTAGAGGCTCTGTCTCAGAAACCAGAAACGCCTTGTCAGATAAATAGTTGGACATGTGAGAGTGAGTCACCAGAGATTTTTTTAGAGGATTCTAAACTTTTACAATCCCATTTTAATTCAATGAAAACCTCTTTTAACTGAGTTTTACAGACTCTGTATGTTGTGAGTACTCTTAGATCGCTAACATTGTTCACAAAACAGTAGAGGTGACTTGATATGCCTGGCTGACTGACACCTGTAGTATTTAAAACAAAGTTAATTAGTTTCAGGGGGTTGGAGCCTATTCCAGCTAACACTGGGTGAGAGGCTGGGTACATCCTGGACAGGTCACCAGTTCATCACAGGGCCGACACACAGGGAGACAAACGACCATTCATGGTCACATTCACACCTACGGGCAATGTAGAGTCACCAGTCCACCTATACTGCATACTGGGGAGAACATGATAAAAGGCTCCAACTCTGGATTCAAACCTATAGCTGTGGAACCTTGTCGCTGTGAGACGACAGTGCTAACCTCAACGTGAAGCACAAATCCTGAAATCGATGAGATAGAAAGCACCTTTGTCTGTTCTGTTCTATCGTCCTATAGATTAACAAATGCAGGTGTTCCTTAGTGGTTTGCTTCACTGTGGGACTATTTAGAAAGTCTCCTTTACAAGGGGCACTCGCTCACCTTTGGTAATGAAGGAGCCGTTCCTGCTGAGGGCGGAGTCCTTGCTGGAGGTGGAGTCACAGCGAAGTAGGGGCTCCGATTCGTCGGGGAAGAAGCCTTTACCGCGGTCAACTGGCGACTGCTCCACGGCGACACCGTGCACGCTGCCGCCGCTGCTGCTGCCGCCGCTGCTGCTGCCACCAACGCTGGTGGGGGAATCGAGCGGCTTGTGGATGGGACTGAGGCTTTGGCTTACATTCACTGAGGTTGTCAGCTGGTTGATGTCAAACTGTACAGAGAGAAGGAGGGAGCTGATGAGGAGTGGGAACAAAGATTTTTCTTTCACTCCTAAATGTCTCACCTTTCTCTTGCAGTAGGTCTCTCACATTCAGGCCATTTACTACGATAATGATAGACTGTCCCAGAGCCTGAGATACAAACAAGAATGTAATACAGGTGGACTGTGGAAATCAGAGTTAGATATCTGAAATCAGTGCACCAAAGAGGGTGTTAGTGTGTTAGTCTATACACAATCTGTGCCAGTCTTCTTATGGACTGCAGAGTTTTCTAAATATGCAGTTGACATATATGAGGGTTGATTGATGAGTTCGTGGCCTGGAGTAGAAGGAGTCAATTTCAGAAAGCCATGCATGTTTACATTTTATAACACATTTAGTCCAGCGGCAATGGAGCAAACGGCTCCCTTCTTTGTAGAGGTTGGCATCTTGGACCTCCAGAAAGAGTTCTACAGCAGTGAGAACATCATCATCACTGTCAACATGGAAACCAACGAGTTCCTTTTCCATCTTGGGGGAAGAGGTCCTGGTCTGTGTTGAACAGCTCTAAAATTACCACTTTACCAATGAGAGCTGTCAAAAAAACACTTGAAACATAGGTTCCTATCTGTCTAGAAGGAACTTACAGCTAGTCACCAGCATGCTCAGTCAGTCAGCAGCGAGCTCCCTGTCCGAACCGGTCAGAGTCAGCCAGCTGCATGGCTAGCTGAGATCCGTAAGCCAAGGGCAGCTTTGGTTAAGTGGTTATTAGTAACAAATAGTTATCTATCAGGGAACTTCATAAATCAGAGAGTTGAGGCAAAACAAGAACAGGCGTTTAAGGCACAGAGTGGGAATAAGTGGCACCATTCAAACTATTACAAATCAGTGTACCATCAAAATGATTTTAAAGCTTATTTGAGGGTGAAATAGTTACATAATGTTGTTTCCCAGACAATGGCGTGTCCCTGAGACCTCCCCACGTGTTGCCACGATGTCCTTGTGAACCTACTTCTGTGATAAGCCCTTATAGCGGCTGACTGCACGAAGGATGAAGTTGTCCTTTTTCTCAGACATTGCTGACTTGCAATGTTCACTTGCCCAAAACAGAAATAACACAACAAGTTAAGTGTTTTTGAAACTGTCTGCACGATCACTCAAATAGGTGGACATGCATGGAACAAGAGCTGTGTAACTTATCTCCTTCTTACACAATCACCCCTCATATGATTGGACCATATATTGACCATGTGACTATAAAAAAACATCAATAACGGCCTGAATCACTGCAGGTCTTCCTTCCCCTACCAAAACTGTGTAAAAAGGGTCACCATAAATGCAAAAAAGAGAGAAACTTAACAATAATATGTGCACAAATCAGGCACTTAATGTTAAAAAGTTTGGTACTGTTTTGTGCATCAAGACGTTTGACCTGATGTGTCTCTATGAACAGATATAAAGCAGGATGTGATGTGAAAATGTACAAAATGGGATGCTTCCACTGTTGTTTTTTTTCTCTCCCTCCTGTCTCACTGCAACCCCCCCCCTCCTCTCCCTCCTCTCCCTCCTCTCATCCTCATCCTATCTCTCTTTGGTGTGGTAATGAGCCTGTGGTTTGAACCAGTAGTGACTGGTTTGGGGTTGAGCTCATGAGAGCACATTTTGTTTTTCACAGCGTGAGCCTGGCTGGGGCAGAAAGGTCACAGCAACAGAAAGGTCACTTCATTCATCACACACTGGAAATGGAGAAATGAAAAACTAGACAGCACAACAAACAAACAGGAAAAAAAGAATATGTAACTAGGCTAAAAAATTTTCTTTTGATGCATATCCATTTTGTTATGATGGAGTTCCAGTTCTCTGTCAGGCCTGATGAATGAGCTCTAACAGGACATGACACAGAAACACCAGCGTTGTTCTCTTTGTCATGTGTTTCTTTCTCTATTCGATAATGTCTGGGTCACAGGGCTGCTTACAAAACCTGTGTGATTCTGACAGAACAAACACGCTCTGTCTCACCCACAAAGATGTCCATGCATGCATGAACAGAAGCACACAGACACAGTCGTACACACACTGCGACAAAGACAGATCCACACAGCAGCAGGTGTAACTGGAACAAAAAATTTCAGGAAAAAAAAAACAGAAACCCAAGAGGGATGACAAATATAGTGGCCACTAAACACAAACTTACACAATCTGATATTCACCTTTGTGGCACAGATCTGCTGCTGGTTCTCGGCCATTTTGGCTTTAAAAAAAATGTGAAATTCCTCTTGAGCAAATGATGCTCTTGTCGAGTTGTCGACACTGTGTTATATGTCATGCCTCTTGCTAGCCAAAAGCCGGTATGCTATCTCGAACACAAACTTGTTTTGTACAGTGGAAATAAACAAAGGCGTCATAGAGAAGGCTCTTTGTTGCGGTGCTGTTGTGCAATCTCTGTGTAAAAAGTGCTACCGTAATAACTTCCATTCAACATTACCAGCCCAAGCTTCATGGGTCACTGCTAAGGTTGGCCATCAAGGACCAATTCCAATGAACCGGTTCCAAAACTTTGATTCCATCGGAATCGTTAAGACATTTGAATTTTGATTCTGCTTATCGGTTTCCACCACACAGGTTGGATGGGTACTTTGAGTCAGGCTCCACCAGGGACCACAGCAAATGGCGCTAAAAAGTGGGGCTTTATTTTGCCCTGAATAATGCTGAGTCAGCACAGTGCAACACCTGTGCTGAGCTTATTGCGTGCGAGGGAGGATGCACAACTAACACGACTAAACACCTTCACCTACAAGTGTACAAATCAGTGAGTGTACCATGTTTGAACATCCCGTTTACATTACCGTTTAGGACGTGACCCTCCATTCACCTCAGGGTCGCAGAAAAGTTGCAGCTCATGTGGTGAAAAGGCTGCATCTGTTCTCAGATGTTGAAGCACCGCGGGAGAAATTAATAACATTAGGTTATGTTTGTTTTTGTTTACAGGGATATAATCATTTCTAGTCAGTTGTTGTGAATATAATGAATGATACATTCTATATACAGAATGGCTTGTACAACATATAAAGGTTTTTTTTAAATACATTTTTCTTATATTAAATAAGCATGTGGCCTTTTTTGACACCTCAAAGACCCAAAATTCTGAGATCAGTCAAGAATCAGAATCGGAATCGAAATCGAAATCGTTCAAATCCAAACAATCCCCAACCCTAATCACTGCAAGGAAGGACAGAAAGTTCCAAGCCTGAGTGTGTGTGTGTGTGTGTGTGTGTGTGTGTGTGTGTGTGTGTGTGTGTGTGTGTGTGTGTGTGGGTGTGTGTGTGTGTGTGTGTGGGTGGGTGGGTGTGTGTGTGTGTGTGTGTGTGGGTGTACTGTGTGTGTGTGTGTGTGTGTGGGTGTGTGGGTGGGTGGGTGTGTTGGTGTGTGTGTGTGTGTGTGGGTGTGTGGGTGGGTGGGTGGGTGGGTGTGTGTTCAACACCCTGGCCCTTGTGTTGTTCTGACAGGAGTAGTCAGCAACTCAGCCTGATCATTTTCTGTCTCTCTATCATAGACACACACACAGAAACCCATATGTACACACACATACTGGACAGACTGAGCCAGCTAGCCTCACTGTGGCAGAGTTGGCAGATTGCAGCAGTCTGAAGGACACAGGGGACAGTCATGCACACTGGGGATATTTTGATTAATTAGATCAGAAATGTTAGAGGGAAGAATCTCTCTTAACTGTAATTATTCCCAAAACAGATGAGCTATTAAGTAAGAAGCAGCTATGATGGGAACTGTGTGGACCACCGCATCAAACCCACTGTTAGACACTATGATGTCATAGAACCTTCGAACGTTCCCACAAATTGCTCTGACATTTAAAGTTGATCTTCAATGGATAAGCCTGCTCCCAGACCACATTAAAGCATACTGCATGTCAAATAAACTCACAGAATCAGTGCAGTTTCTGGGAATTTGTCCTTTTCCCCAGAAAGTCCTGGATGTGGTTTCCTTTTATTATCTCAAGGGGATCATTACGGAAGGACCAAAATGCATCTAATGGGACCTGAGCGATTAACACCCAAATAGGAAAGAAATTGCATTTGATTGTGCCTCATTATGGCAGGAAGGGAAAATGACTGGTGTATGTTGTCGTTTTCTGTGCATTCGTTAAGTCAAGAGGAGAAAGATGAGGAAAGAGGACAAACAGACAGTGGATGAAAGATAATGTGTGTGTGCTTCCTGTGAATAATCTAATCACTGACAACCAGACTCCATGTCCTAACTTATATGTACTGTATATATATATATATATAGCTGCATCATGCACATAATCAAAAGTTGAGCTGCTCATGTCATAGAACTCATCAAATTCAGTCTGTTGCCCTAAAAGCATTATGTGATTTCCCTTTCTACCTACCTAATAAATGGAACCCATGAGGCTAAAAACAGTCCAAAAGTCATCTGAACACAGGCTCTGTGTTTTCATCCAATTAAATCCACATTCTAGGGCACTTGTGTCTTCCTGACTAAACCTTCCCCCTCCTCAAACTCTGTTAATGTTGGTCAGTCGGTAGGTGTGACAGTGCTCTACAGACATTGTTCATTGTCTCCAGAGGATGAATCCTACAGGTGACTTTTCATTCAATGCCACCAGAGGAACAATGTTTTCATTTATTGAATTCAATATCTCAAAATAATCTTAATGTATTGGCACAATATATGTTGTAGAGATTCATGCTCCCCTCAGGATGAATTGTAATTCTCACAATACCTCTGCATAGGCAAACTAGAATTCCACTTTACCAAGGTCACACTGATTATTTCAATTGATTGTTTTTTTACATTGATTCTTTGAAGGCCAAACAATCCTACACATCTGTCTAGCTTGTCTGACCCACCCTTCCACAAAGTTTTGTGGAAATTGGCTCAGTAGTTTCGGGATAATTAGGGAAAATGATTAGGAAGTGGACAAACATTCCTGGATCAGCCCATCCTTCTATTTATTTTCTGTGAAATCTGCTACTTGAAATCGTGCTACTTGATCTCAGCGCTGCTTTTGATACAGTGGACCATTCAATACTGCTGGATAGACTTGAAAACTGGGTTGGACTCTTTGGTACAGTCTTAAACTGGTTTAGGTCCTACCTACAAAATAGGGAATACTTTGTTTCCATTGGCAACCACACATCTGAGCGTGCCAGCATGATGTGTGGAATACCTCAAGGTTCGATTCTCGGACCTCTCATTTTCAATCTTTATATGCTTCCTTTAGGCCAAATTATGAACAAATACAAAGTTGCTTACCATAACTATGCGGATGATACTCAGTTATACATAGCTCTGTCAACAACTGATTATGGTCCTATTGACTCACTGCATCTATGCATCAATCAACTCAATGAATGGATGTGTCAAAACTTCCTTCAACTAAATAAAGACAAAACAGAAATAATTGTCTTTGGTACTAAGGAAGGAAGGCTAGCAGTTGGTGCACATCTTGATTCCCTTTCTTTAAAGCCCAAAAACCAAGTCAAAAATCTTGGTGTAATTATTGACTCTGAATTAAATTTTAATTCTCACATCAAGTCTGTTACAAAATCTGCATTTTTCCATCTTAGAAATATAGCCAGAATAAGAAGTTACATGTCACAACAAGATCTAGAGAAATTAATTCACGCTTTCATTTCCAGTAAACTAGATGTCACACCAATTCTGAGATCACTGCATTGGCTACCAATATCGCAAAGAATCGACTTCAAAATAATGTTACTGGTTTACAAAGCGCTTAATGGTTCAGGACCTAAATACATTTCTGACTTGCTTCCATGCTATGAACCCTCTAGACCTCTAAGATCATCAGGGACCAGTCTGTTGGGTGTTCCTAGAATCAGGACAAGACAGGGTGAGGCTGCTTTTGCTTATTATGCTACACATAGCTGGAATAAACTTCCCGAAGATCTAAGATGTGCCCCAGGTCTTGCTGCTTTCAAAAATGGGTTGAAGACTTTGTTGTTCACCACGGCTTTTGACTGCTCCTGACTACATCTTGATTTTTAGATGCAATGTGAATTTACATTTGATTGTGATTTTGATGTATTGCACTATCTATGCATTTTATAGATAAAACAAAGCATTTTTTGCTGTTTTTGTTTTTGTTTTTTTGTTTTTTTGTGTAAAGCACTTTGAATTGCCTCAGTGTACAAAATGTGCTATATAAATAAATTTGCTTTGTTTTGCTTTGCTTTGCTTCCTGTCACAACCATGCAGATGACACTCAACTAAATCTTTACTATGGTCTGAATGCAGAGTGGCCATACAAGTCTCTCTCTGGTTGACATCTCTCATTGGATGGCACGCCATCTGTGGCTCAACTCCGATAAGCCTGAACTGCCCTTCCTTCCAAGGAAGAGATAATGTCCACGGCTTCTCCATTACCACTGAGAACTCCGTCGTGTCCCCTGCCTTAGCTACTGTAGCCTTTGCTCCCAACATCACTGTGACAACACATCTCTGCAGATTCATTCTCCACAACAACAGGAGGATATACCCACCAAAATCATTTGGGGTTGGGGCTGTTTGAAATCTGCACAAATAATTCCAGTCATGTAGAGAACAGCTCAAATGTGCAGCCACACCATGAGGTTGGAATTCTCTCAGGTTATGTTTTTAGTTTTTCAACCTGTCCAGGGTAGTTTCCTACTACCAGATAGGAAAGTAAAGGAAAGCCAAGTAATCGTTGAGTCATTGGTTCAGATCAATAATCCCATCAACTAACAGTGGTGTTTTTGTTTCTTTGTGCTTTAGACCCCTTGCAAATAAAGAGGATACCAAACAGTTTCATCTAAAGCTTGACCATTCATCCCACTGAATGTTCATCCACAAGTAAAACACTTGGTCAGGACTCTTTAAACAAGTCAAGAGGTCTTCCTCAAAGGAGAGTGCATTTTGAACATGCAGTGCTAGTGTTCAACATTTACTTCAGAACATATACATGGGGCAACACGGTGGCACAGTAGTGCTGTTGCCTCACAGCAAGAAGGTCCTGGGTTTAAATCCACCTGAGGACCTAGGACTTTTCTTCTTTTCTGTGTGGAGTTTGCATGTTCTCCCCGTGTCTGAATGGGTTCCCCTCCAGGTTCTCCGGCTTCCCCCTCCCACCACCAAAAACATGCAGTAGAGGTGAACTGGTGACTCTAAATCGACTGTTGTTGCAGCGATTGCTACCCTTTCTGCAACTAGAATATACCATATTTTCCCTTCACTGATTTCCTCTGTTTTTCAGCAGCTCTGTCTACTGCAGTCTCTGACATCACGCATGCATTAGCCACACACAGAAGAAATTTTGAAATGAAACAGCATGGCTGCTCTTTAATCACTTAATTGTACTGACTGATGCCTGGGCCAGGAAAGCAAGAAGGCACAGCGGTATCCCTATTAAACATTCATTACAGCATGAATAAAACATACTTTTATCATATAGATATATATATATTTATATATATACACACAACTTGTTGCTTTCTAAATGCAAAACAGATACAACAGATACAATGTGTTAGCAGTGTTTTTGTTTCTGCTTACTGTACATCTGGAAACAGATCAGCGACATTGTGGTGATTACATCTATCCAAGGTCATAGTTCTCATCTGACTGTCTGCTTTGCAAACTCATGTCTGCCTCATTAGTGAGGACGAACAGTAAGAGAGTGAAGTGAATCTCATCCATCACTGCAGTCTGGTTTAAAGAGGTTCAAACAGCAGTGATAACATCCATCAGACAGCTGAAACTCAGCTGTTCCAGAGGGAATAACATCGATTCAGGGAATGTTTTCCGACCGTGTGTTCATACATCGTTACGTAACAAATTCTTTGACATGCTTCTATTCTTTGAGTCACACTGACCTGGTGTGAAATGACTGAGAACATACTGTACACTGACTGAAAATGACCTTCTTAAATGACCATACGCTGTATGTATTGCAAACAATTTTCTATTTTTTCTTCTCCCTCTCTTGTCTGTGTTTGTCGGCCCTCTTGTCTCTAGGTGTGGTCAGCTTTTCATTTTGCTCTGCATACTTTTCATAGTTCTACATTGTACACCTGCTGCGTGAGTCACATAGAAAACAAAAGTGGCTGGTGGTTTGTGATGTCACAACCACTTATCTGATGGACTTATATGTGTTGTCCCTACCCATTATATTGAAAACATAATGAAAGTTAGCAGAATTTCTTTCTCCATAAATGTTGCATTATTGGGCCTCAGCTCCATAGACCCCATTCATTTTGGACTACCTGATGAGTGCCCCTACAACAGAGTGGACTATCTCTATACTATTGGAATATCTCTGGAATTTAGTCTGTGTGTTCCTTCCCTTCTGTGCCAGTTCCTTGTTATACCTCTGTGTCTCATGTTCCAGCCTTATTCCTCGTCTTCACTGATAGTTAGCTTGATTTTGTCTGTTTTTGAACTCTCTGTCTTCTCCTTAGTGGATATTTTTTGCTGGTCTGACTGCTCATCTGTTGACCCTTGACTATAAGATCGACAAGTTGTGATTAAATCCCTGACCTGAACACTTGCGCCTGTTTTTGAATCTGAATCTGGGTCCTTGTATTCCTTGTGTATCCTGTACTTAGCACACATATAGTATAACAGAGGAGTAACCATAGCGATGAAGTACGTTATAACACTACATGGGAGAATGATGTCCAAACAATACATTCATATTTTTAGCTCATTCCACAGCCACTGGCAGTAACGTGGTGCTATAGCAGCCTCCAGTCCTCTGTGAAGACTTTCCACCAGATTTTGGAACCTGGTGTTGAACGAGAGAACCTCATTCTCAGTCGATGTTCCACTTCATTCCAACAATCTTGGATGGAGTTGAGGTTTCTTTTCATTACTACACACAATGGGGTGTCCACATACTTTTGTTCATATTCTATCCATGTCCTTAGATTGGACCACTGAACTTCCTGTTGTCCCTTGCACCCAAATGAATTCTCCATAATCACCATGCCTCCTCCTCACCAAACTTTTTTATCATCTGCTGTCTTATCTACAATCGATCTAGTGGTGCAGACAGCACACACATGATCTGCTCATTAATAAGCGGTGACGAAAGGCCAATGCACTGTACAACAGATGACTAAAGAGCTGAGACACTCAGATCAGATGACTGGTGCTTATTGAAAACCAGAACAAGGCTGCAACTGTGCAGCGCTGCCCTTGGAGAGAGCAGTCAAGGACTCTCATTTGATACCGATCACTGGAAAGTTGAAATAAAAGAAGAAGGAGGAAAGTAAATGGTGATAAAGGAGTGTGTGTGCGTGTGTGTGTGTTTCAAAAGCAAAGACTAAATAAGGAACTGATACTTCAGTTTGTTTGTTGAGAACGTTTAGTACTGAACATATTAGAACTCAGTGGTTTGTGTTTAACAACCATTACTGATGTCATCAACCTGTACTTTGAGTTTGAACAATTAGGTGACAGTGTTATTACCAAGGAGGATATGTGTTCCCTGTGTACATTTTGAGAAATGAGAAAACAATTTTTTAAAATGTGATCAGTCTAATTTTAAGCCATGCTTTCAAAGTCAAGGGTTACTTCTCCAAACAGTCAAATTATGTCAGGATACGACATGTTAAAAAACTCTGCCATCCTTATGAATTCATACATTTATTGCCATTTCATACATTGCTATAGCCAATTCATAATCTTTATAATCACTTTACTTAATATATCCATACTGAATATAGCTGTATCATATCATTCTACTGTTTATACTGTACATATCTCATCCAGAGCACATTCACAGTATATTTAATCTACATATGTATATTTGCACTTTACTACTTCTGCACTTCTGGTTAGATGCCAAACTGCATTTTGCTGCCTTAGTACCCGTATTATGTGTAATGACAATAAAGTTGAATCTAATCTAATCTCATCAACGTGAAACGAATTGTAATGCATCATTAAGATCACATGTGATACTATGTTCGAGAAATCAAGAACATTTAACAACTTCCTCCCTCAAGAAACCCAGTGAGTATTTCCCAATACTGCCCTGCAGCAATAGGCTGCAGCAGTGAGTGTAAAAATGCTTTAATGCTGCTAAATCACATAGATTTGCTCTTGACACTAGATGGATTAGATTTCAGCAGGTGAGAAATGCAAAGATGTGCAACAACCTATACTTGTAATGTTGACAGAGCTGAGCATGGAAAAGATGTGAAGACAGGGAAGCTACTTTTATGCTGTACCTCCTGATTACAGCGCAGAACAGCAGTTCTTGTCCTCACTTCCATCCAACCTACCTGCGGGTTGTCCTCCATGACACAGCGGACCTTTTCCACCACATCGATACGGCGCTGCCGGTGCAGGGCATTGATCAGCTTGGCCAGGTTGGCGTCGCTGTCCCGGATGGTCCAGTGCTGCAGCGCGGCGTAAGCCCGCTCGTGATCTGACAAGTAGCCATTGGAGAAGGCAGCCACCTCCCTCTCTGTGGCGTTGGCCAGCGACTGATAGATGTCTATCCACTGGGTGCCAACCTGAGCCGCCACCAGCTTCAGGATATCGACCCCTGATCATAGAGAGAGAAAGACATTTAAGAGGCATTAGTAGCTTGGACTAGAACAGCATTTGATCATTTCACTAATCAGCCATTCAATATAAAAGAGGAAAGAAAATGAGTCTCAGATGATTCCTGGGTTTCCTCTTGGTTGGAGAATGTAAGCCAGTAGCTGTAAGATGCACTTGCCCACAGGATGCAGCAGCAAATTACCTCATTTCTAACTAATGGAGCCCTCATGCTATGCTCCACAATACAAACCATTGTTCTCTAAACAATTTCTGAACATCTCTGTGACGTATTTGAGAGTGTGAAATTATTCTTTCAGCCAATGCAACTAATCATCAAATGTAAAATATGTTGGTCTGATTTACTGTGATCAACAGTTACCTCCAACTCAAAACTAATCCGGCCTCCAGCTGTGTAAACAATTTATTAAAGGATGTTATAAAGATTTTTAATCCTGCTTGTAAACTCTCTTTATAATGTAGAACATTATCAAGGTTTTGGAAAGTAAAATGTATGCATCAATCAACTCCAGGCCAGAATCAGACGGATTAGGTTTTCCTCAGCCAATCACATGGAGTCTGTTTCCTAGCAAGACTAGCCAGTTTAGCATTCTGGCTTTCAAAAGGCATTACTATCCTTATTTCATGTCAAAGTCATCTTTCTAGTACTATTGAAAAACCGTTGTAAAATGTGAGCTTTGTCAATCATATTATTATATAGACCATCACTGAGAAGGTCATTGTCAAAAGACTAAACAGTTAGATGCCCTTGGGGGCAATAAAGGTTTTCATTCATAGATGGAATTAAATCTGGGAACCTATACTGAAGATTAAAATTCAAGCCTCTACTGCACTAAATGTGTCAGTCAATATGGAACTGATCAATTGGATGGATTGCCATGAAGTTTAGTGTGTACATATCCGAGGCCATAATAACCATTGACCAAATACTTGCACAGCTTATGACATTCACATTTGTACTTTGTGTTTAGTGTTGATTAGCAATTATTAGCATGCTAACCTGTTAAACTACCACAATGATCATAGCAACCAATATACCTGCCTCAAATTAGCATGTTTGCGTTGTCATTGTGAGCAAGTTATCATGCCGATGTTAGCATTTAGCAAAAATGATAGCAAAACCTTTGTTTCACGGGGCCTTTTCAGACATAAAGCTCTGCTGCACCGCTTGTATGAAAGTCCACATTGCACATACACACACTCGGGGTGATGCAAGCGACAGTACGCCAACCCATGAGTCTTGGATGTCTCTGGATAGGGCGTTTTACTCCGTGGACATACACTTGCTGTGTGGTTGGAAGTGGTGGAATGCACAGTCATCTATCTTGAAGACAGACGGCTGATGAGCCAAAGCAGGATCTGATTCTCCAAAAGCTCTTGTGATTTCATCAAACACGTCAGTTTAGATCTTACTCTAATCGATCATAAGTGGAGCGAGTTACGAGATTTACAGTCCACCCTAAAAGTGAATTCAAAGACATTCAAACCATTCCCAGTGCTACATGATTGATGCACACATTTCTTTTTTTTTTGCTCATAGCACATTTTCAAGGAAAACCAGGACTTGTATACAGAAGTCACATGGATATGGACTTGTTGCGCAACCAGTTCAGGTCAAAGGTTGTGTTGGTAGAGGTCAAAACAAATACTTAACCAGTCCCTGCTCTGAGCATAATGCACTGATGGACCTGTCAACACTTGTTATTGATCTGCTGCTCATACCAGCTGTGTGTAACTGAGGAAATACCACAACATGGACATCAGGGAGTCTGCATTTTTCTCCGGAGCCTTTTTGTTATGGTTGTTTTTCTATGAGGAACTGCTGTCACAGAACAATTCATATCTATGTAGTTAAAGATTTAGATTGAAATATATTTTATGTGACTCTTTAATGTTTTCGGCTTTCCTTTTCATTCCCATGTACACTTACTCACTTAAAGGTCGGGTCACATAGCCATGTGTAAATATAACCAAGAACCATCAGAAACAAATAATTTGTTTGCAACCATCTCTACATGGTATTTAAAGCCAAGGTTTGTTAAGTTATTTTAGAAGCATTTTTTGTTATGATATGTAATTATCCCATATCATTTGATGTGATAAACATTATTTACTTCAACCACTAGTCTCTCCTGACTGAAATGTGTATGGAAACAACAGAAAAGAAAAGAGTGAAGTGAAAAAAATGAAAAAACTCTCAGACAACCACCAAGCCAAATCGTTACCTCCAACGTATTTACTAGCCTTATACATAGTATGTGTCTCTCTGGTGATACACACTTGGTGTTTCTCTTTAGCTGTGAATGCTGAACTTTCACCTGCAGCTCTCCTCCCTCACTCGGCTGCCTGTTCACACACTGTCTGGTCCACTTCCTCCCTGACTGAATGTGATGTGACAGAGACTTGGCTGGAAATATAAATGCTGACTCATCTGTTTGTCCAACAATCTAATCTTTGCTGCTTTGTGTGATACAGAAAAGGCTATGCTGATGCAAGTGTGTGCTCCTTTAAACACATGACTTTATTGGTGCATGATTCCAGGTTTTATTCTTGTTGCTGCACCGTCCATCGAGTCATGTGTGACACAGAAATTTAATCATCAACATAGAGGATGCTAGTTTACACTAACTTATCAACTGTGGTGCACCATTCATTTTTATTTATCCTCTGTTCCCCAAAAGAGCCAATAGTACAAATTTGTCTTCTGAATAAACAGCTCTGTTAATGACTGAGCCAAGCCAGCAGGATAATTAGTTTGATAACTTACCATTAGTAAACTCATTAGCTTGGAGAACTTAGAGGCAGCCCTGCAATCCCTGTGAGCTTCTGAAACTGACCTTTTCACATGGATGTGTGCTTCATGCAACAGCAGCTTGTGTATTTTTTTACCAAAAGAAACTCTGAACTTGGACCAAACTACTTTAATTAAGAAGACAGAAAAGGAAAGAAAATACTGAAATGAAAGACCCGCATTCACCAGCTTTTCTTTTGGCATCACATTCAGCACCCGTGTGCACCGTTTCTGATTAACTGAACTCTTTGTGGGGAAATGGGAGCCTGCGCCAGTAAGTAAGGTATGAAGAATATAGTTTATAGCATTGAACAACCTTGTTTTCTTTTATATAACTGTGTACAAATCCTCTAAATATTCATTTCAGTCATATCAGCAGCTCTAATTTGAGGTCATTTTTTACCATCCACCCATCCATTAATCCATCTGTTTTCTTTTTCATGGCCGAATCGAAATTTCAAACAAAATTTCCATCGAATTTAAATAAAAATATTAAATTTTTCTGATTCTGTAAATACACCGACTATATTTTTCCCATTGTAGCTTCCTGTACTATAGAACTACACATTTCCAGAGCATCAATAAAGAATTAATTCCACCAATTTTGATAAGCATCAGGTTGATCCCTGATCCCTGTTTACTGTAGAAAACATGCGTAGTGCATAAATCCAGGATGAAAGAGATTAAATGGATGTAAGCCAGAGGTTTGCTTCATGGCGCGACACACACAGACATACTCATGTGTACAAATGTATACACACAGAGAAATGAGAGCACAAACAAGCCGAGAGGCAAGTATCAGTATAGACATGTGAAGCGTACACACATACTTCCACAAGTCATACTCATTCTCCTTTTCCAAAGCCAAACTACATGGTTTACCTTTACCTAAATTCTTATTTTAACCCTCAAACCAAGTCCTAGACTAAAAGTGACCTTACTATAAACCCTTGACCTAAAACTAGATAACCAGAACCAGAGCCCTAATTCTAAACTGAACCTCTGTAGAAAAAATAAACCCTTCATTTGACCCCATTTTATAAAGTCCTCACTTGAAATGGCTAAGAGGAGAGTATGTATACACACATACACGCACAAATCTCTACTCCTGCCAAAATTAAACTCGTGTGAATCCCAGAGGGAAGACGACTTTGCGTGCTGTCCTTTGAGGCTTGTCGACTCTCATCCACCACACAGACACAGAGGAGAAATCCCCCTGCTCTGCGTGCCTCTCTGCTATATGACCACATTTAAATGACCTATATAAGTCTGGTGATGATTCAGTGTGTGTCAGCCTACAGATGTGTTTTCATGAGGAACTAGTTGGGTGAAGAGGGCTTATTGCGTGTATTGGAGTGTGTACACAGCTCTCTGTCTCGAAGCCATGCAAATGTCAAACAGCAGCAACTTGCTGTTAGCTGCTGGTATTTATTCAAACTGACATGTTTTGTCAAACTGTCACATAAAGCGTGATGCAGCTGCCTGAAAGGGACAAACTGTTAACTATCCAGAAGGTGTGTAACTAGAGTCCAGCGTCAGCGCTGTACAACCATCATGTTATGAGAGGTTGTTCTTGGTAACATTTGGTGCGGTATCCCGATAAAAGTTATGAGCAGCTGATAATGGTGTCTGTTGTGACACTAATTACCTCAACAAAGGAGGTTATGTTTTCTCCTGTGTCCACTTTTTTTTGTTTGTTTGTTTGCTTTGCAATTTGATTGTTAGCGGGATTGCACAAAAATTAGCGTACAGACTTTCATGAAACCTGCTAGAAAAATGGTGTATGAACCATGAAAGAAGCCATTAATCTTTGGTGCATATCTGGATAAAGGGGCAGATATTTTATATTTTTTATATTTTCCCTAATTATGCAAAAACTAACAAACTGATTTTCAAGAAACATTGTGGAGGGGCGGATCATGGGCCAAGCAAGCTAAATAGACATGCATAGGATTGTTCCGTCTTGGCAATGGCATATGCTCTAATAAGTGCCATTGTAGTTGCTTTTCTGTTTGATTTTCTGTCAGGCCAGTAAAAACTAGAAGAGCACTCACTCTGCCAAGGCCCAACAGTCCCTTTTGATTAAATCAAACCTTAATCCATCAAAATGGCTGCCTTCAGGGTATGTTATAGTAACATAACCGTCCCTTTAATCTTGATTTACTCCAAAATCTAATGATTTCTTCAATGGCACATGCCTCATTCTTCCAATTAGTTTCATTGAAATCAGTCAATTGACAAAAATTGTCAAAAAAGCCTTATCATGCAATGTTCAAAGGAGAAAAAGATGTTATTGTTCAAATGGGAATGTTGTCGTCGTTGTTATTGTTCAAATGAGAATGCTGTCATCGTTATTGTTCAAATGAGAATGTTGTTGTCGTCGTTATTGTTCAAATGGGAATGTTGTCGTTGTTGTTATTGTTCAAATGGGAATGTTGTCGTCGTTGTCATTGTTCAAATGAGAATGCTGTCGTCGTTATTGTTCAAATGGGAATGTCGTCGTCGTTGTTATTGTTCAAATTGGAATGTTGTCGTTGTTGTTATTGTTCAAATGAGAATAATGTTGTCATTGTTATTGTTGAAATGGGAACGCTGTCATCGTTGTTATTGTTGAAATGGGAATGTTGTCGTCGATGATATTGTTCAAATGGAAATGTTGTCATCGTTGTTATTCAAATGGGAACGTTGTCGTCGTTGTTATTGTTCAAATGGGAATGTTGTCGTCGTTGTTATTGTTCAAATGGAAATATTGACGTCGTCGTTATTCAAATGGGAATGTTGTCTCCGTTGTTATTGTTCAAATGGGAATGTTGTCATCGTTGTTATTGTTCAAATGGGAATTTTTTTTCGTTGTTGTTTTTGTTCAAATGGGAATGTTGTCATCATTGTTATTGTTCAATTGGGAATGTTGTCATTGTTGTTATTACCTCCGCCATGGAGGTTATGGTTTTACCGGCGTTAGCTGGTTTGTTGGTTGGTTTGTTACTTTGTTAACAGGATAACACAAAAAGTTATTGACAGATTCTGATGAAATCTTCAGGAGAGTTCGGAAGTGGCCCAAGGAACAATCGATTAGATTTTTGTGGTGATCTGGATCACCGTCTGGATCCAGGATTTTTTTATATTTCATTAGTTATACCACATGTATGGTATGTATTAATGTAATGATTACAAGGCTCCACAAGATGGGGCTATCTGCAACAAAATGACTGTAGTTTTGCTTTGGAGTGAGATGGCAATATGGGGAAACTGAGCTGCCTTGGCGGAGGTCTGCGCTCTCCGGCTGCTTTCTAGTTGATGATGCCACAGCAACTGTTTTTGTCGGAGCTCCTTTACTGTGCAAACATTATGTATAAACGTTACAGAGGTGAAATGGGTTCAATCATGTGGACCAAACAAGTGGTCTCACCTTGTTATTGTGTCTAACAGTATGGGAAGCATTTTTAAAAACACAGTTTAATCACAGTCCTCTTACATTCATTCCAATCTGGGAACACGCAACATTAAATTTGTGAAATGTGTGTGGTTTTGTGAGAGCACAACAAGTACCTAATACGTCCAAACAGGCAACACCCCCATCAAACCCTGCTCTTCACAATCAAACCCAGGCTGAACTGAGAGCAGGCTGCATCGGCCCACCCTGGTACTACAGTATTTTCTACCATGTGGCTCCCTGCTGTGCTTGGATGTGGAACTTGGCGTCATTAACATTGTGGATGTTTAATGAGGGAGAATGGTGGGCAGGTAGAATGTTGTTTTCCTTCATGTTTTCCTCTACAATCTGCATCTCACTTTGGAAATGTATGTTGTAAATAATATTCCTGGTGACCACACAAAGCACAACCTGCCTCTGGCTGATGTTCTCTTAAAGGGCCGTTGTGGTGTTTCAACATGTTTATGAACATTTTCTACATACTGCATATACTCTAGCTCCCTGCTGAATATATTCCAAGGTATACCATACGTTTTTGGTTTGATTTGCTGCTTTTGAGGCTTTCAATGATTTAATTCATTTAAATTGCTTTTATATTGGTAACATCAGAATGTTTCTGCTCTTTGATATGATTGTTATAAGGCTGTCCTGATCCGTCTGCAAGAGGTGCAGGTGTTTTATGTGTCATTATTTTGCCTTTACTTTGTGCTAATGACAGAGAATTCAAGGCTGATCTGAAATCAGGCATTTCAGTGAGCTCTCAATAATAGATATGTCAACAACAACTACTCACCCCAACGTTTAAAATGAGTTTAAATTAAGTCGACTAGTCTAAAAGAAAGCACTCAGAAAACATTCAAAATAGAGAACAGTTGAATTTGTATGGTTAAGCATTGTCCATATAACATTGTATAGTAAAACTGTTATTCATATTCTTATTCTCCATTAACATCTTAGATGCAACAGTTAGCTGGCCTTGATAACGCTGGTAATGGACACCCCCAATTCCAAAAAAGTTGGTCCACTCTGTAAAACATTAATACCACAAAATGTTATAATTCCCTAATCCATTTTGATATTCACTTTGAATGAAAACAGAACAAAGAAAACATATCTGAAGTTGTACCTCATCAACTTCATTAATTTTTGTAAATATTCTGAATTTTTTGTCAGCAACACGTCTCAAAGAAGTTGGGACAGGAGCAACAAAAGACTGGGAAAGTTGTTTAATGCTAAAAAACACCTGATTGGACCATTCAACAGGTAAACAGGTTCATTAACAGGTGATGGTATCATGATGGAGTTTGAAAGGGGCATCCTGGAAAAGATTCACATGCAAAGATGGGGAGAGGTTCACCACTTTGTGAAAATCTGTCATCACATGTTCATCACTGCATCTACAAATGTAAGCTAAGACTCTAACATGCAAAACACAAGCAATATATCAACAACATGCGGGCATCAAATTCAGAATGAGCGTATATCTATAAAAAACAATAAAGTTTATGAGTTTGAACATTAAATATCTTTGCTCTGTATTCAATTGTATTTAGGTTAAAAGAATTTGCAAATGACTTGCATTCTGTTTGTTTTTTTACATTTTATACAATGTCCCAACTTTTTTAAGAATTGGGGTTATAAAATGCAATTGACAATGAAGTCATAATATTTCAGGACAGACTAGGTCAATGCTTATTTAAATATTTACCTAAGCAACTAAGCCTAAATAGACTGGCTAAAGCGTCTAGTCTTTGATGGCATATTTTTTGGTGAACATTAATGTTGTTAAGCAGTTCTAAAAAGGACCACAAAACAGACATCATAACATAACAAAGCTGAAATTAAAAAAACTAGGGGTTGGCAACTAAGAAGAAATACAGTATATAAACTGAAGAAAGAACAAATCACCTGAGGGAAAATCCAGGGACGAACAGGAGGAGAACACAAAGAGCTAAAACAGGAAATGCTGGAAACACAGATGAAATGCAAACAAACTCACAACTGAAAGAGAGAAAGGACTTGAACTGTATAACAATTTAGAGCTGCATTCTTCAAACGACCCGGTCTATGAAGGTCAGGCTGCATTGAGCGCTGTTAAATCAGACGGTCTGGTCTGCAGAGAATTTCAGCCTCACATCATGAAGCGCTGCACTTGTCACCGAGCAATACTGACAGCTGAAGTTGATTAGTTGATGATTAGTTAGGAGTATTTATAGTAAAAACAAGTTTTAATGTGTATTCATGCCACAGTGAACTGAATGGAACTCAGTTGATGATTGGAAGCTTGGAAAATTAAGGTGGAAATCAGACCAAGAGTAGCCCTGCATGAAACAGCACAGCCATTGTCTTTCTCATGTGCTCTTGTGGTCACGACGCGATGAATGAACGTGGGATGAGGAAGCATGACAGTCTCTCTATGAAGAATCTCATCTGACCAATCACGGTGTGAAGTGGGCGGGATTGTCTGGTTGTTTCAGTGCGTTACACGATTTACCTGATTTAGCCCACCTGCAAGATTTCAAACACTGTTAGACAACTGGAGAAACAATCTTTACTGTTCCTCTTGAATGTATAGCAGCTAACAGCCACCAATACATTCAAAACACTGCAAGTGACCGAAAGGATTCTTTGTGCTGAGGACAAAAATTTAGGACAAAGGTGGTTTTAACAGCAAGGTCAGCCTACTGTAGCCTCAAGCTGAACTTTATACAACATTTTTGTGATTCCTTTTCATTTAATTTGATTTAGATTTTTTAATTTTAATTGTTTTATACGTATAAACAAACAAATTTTTCAGATCCTCTGCAATAAAAATCTGGCCCTGGAGAGCCCCAATCAGCCCTGCTGTGGAGGAGTAGCAGTTTTCACTACTTCCCGACTGGCTCTGAACAAATGCCAAGAGCTGTATGTGTGTGATCTGTGCTTCAACGTTTCCCTTGTCTCGATTCCTTTATTGCCCATGTGTTTTAACTGCTCTAGTAAAGGGGTATTACGACCTTCAAGGGGAGCCAGCCACGCACCTTGGAAGGATTAAGATGCTTTATTTTATGTTCCAGAGAGTGAGGAGTGGTGTAAAATGGCTGCATGTGCATACATACATTTCCCTGTAAATGCATACACATGGCTGAAAGATTACTCATCCAATCAAGAGAACACACCTGCATGGGATATACACACACACATACAAACACACACACACACACACTGAAATGTAAAAAGATCAGTTTAAAAATCACTCTTTAAAGACTTTAACACTGCTCATCACACAGAACTCATTTTAATCAAACCTTGTGTATCTACGACCTCTATAAGATGACCCTGCTCACAATGACCATTTTTTCACTGTCCCGTTTTACTCACCATTAACATTCACATTGAGTTTCCTGTATAAGAAACCCCCCCATCCAACGTGACCACGACCAGCATGGCTGGAGACCGTAGGCAACCAATAACTGGCTCTAACGACCGCATGCTGGCGTTTTTCTTGTTCAGCGTTAAACGGTAAACAGTGTATAACAAGAGATATAAAGTGGGACTTTTCCTGGCAACATTCAGTCATTTTTTGTTTCATACGAACATGATAGTATGCAAACCGAAGCAGGTGAAAGTGGAGAGGAGGATGATGATGCTGAGTGAGAAGATTGAGGTTATGCCTAAGTACGAGAAGGGTGGCATTGGAGCTTGTGGTCTGGGTCAGGGTTTTGGCATTGGAAAGACTCAAATTCAGAACATTCTTCTTGAATGACTACGAAAACAATGCTCCAAGCAGCAGGAAGAGAAACGTCGGACTGACAGGAAACCAGGAAATCAGCCAACTCTGCTGGGAGTTTTTCTGCAACACAACGTCCCGACTTGTGTAAATGCATCAGACCAATGTTACAGGAACAGGCGTTTAAGTGCGCCGAGGACCTTGGTGTAAGCGACTGCAAAGTTTCCAACGGCTGACTGGAGAGTTTCAAGAAACGCCATAATATTGGTACTAACACGATGGTGGGAGAGAGTGTCGGTGTCTGGTGTCTACGACACTGTGGTCGAGGACTGGAAGAAAATCTACAACGTAGACGAGTCCAAACCCTTTTTCCAAATTGATGTCAACAAAGACATTGTGAAAGGCAAACACTGTAGCTGAGAATTATTTTATCATGAGCATGGCATTGCATATGACCATGTAAACAAGAAATATACACATACAGTACATATAATTTACGGCTAAAAATGTATTTCACATGGTTAAACTTTACAATTAATCCCAATTCACATGCGTGTCAAACCAGGGGGAGGGGTTTGTACGGATCACAGACGAACCATGGTCTGTTCTACCACTAATTCCTATTCAACCAAACCCAAATAATTAGTTGACCAATTTTAATCACAGAATAAACAACATTAAAGCAGTGTCAACAGATGTTTGACCACAAACTGTAAATACAAACACTGACACTGACTTATAAAGTTATTATGAAGAACTTTAGCCATCATTTACTCATTCATACATCTAGCAGACACAGAGCATTGCTGGCATTAAATTATGTAAAATGAATTCAAGACAGTATTCACTCTCCTTTCAACTCTGTTTTGGTCTCAGCCAATACCAAGCTCTTTAGCTGCTAAATGCTCCATTATGTTTACTAACTAGTTGGTGCAGGCCGGGAAGCACATGGTCGGTATGTCACGTTTTTCACTGAAAATAAAAAAAACTGTTGGAAAAGAGAGCAGAGAGTCGACCCAAACAGTGAAGTTGTGGCTCGTAAAAAACAAAATATTTATCGGAAGAGAGGCCTTTGTAGAGCTGGGAGGAAATGCACAGTTCGGTGAGAATTATCTAAGTGACATAACACATAGTCATTTGATGGATTATTAACATACGAATATTAATTAAATAGTAACTACAGTATGCATTGTCCCGCAGCTAACTGATCTGAAATACATACACTTCTTTATATTTTGTGATGTTGAAAAAAGCTGCTTTGAATTGACTTGTCTCTCCTTATCTCTTCTCTTTGTCAGGTATCTTGTGTATCTTGGCTAACAGGGGCTGCTAGGTAACGGCAGGGAGGCCCCTGTGTGGTTAACCAACAACAGCATAATACACGCCTATGCACAACTCCTGCAACATCTCACTCCCTCTCTTCATTTCCCTCTATGTCTTTGTCGCCCTGTAAGAGACCAGTTTGACCCACTAATGTGCCTTGCCAACCAAACACTATCCCTGATGCAGCTGAAACCAGATTATTCCAGTTCTCTGTGGTCAGGCAGTGAGGGAGCAGACGGGGTGGCGGATGGCTCGGCTGTATCACAGCATGCACACACATACAGAGTTTCAAAGTGGAGAGTTGAGTGCCTCAGGTAAGAGGTGTCCCATGGGTTCGGGTTTCTGTCAGGGTGAAAGCAAGTTCAGCTGTGGGACAAAATAAACTCGACCTGTTGATAGCCACAGTGTCAACAGATAGGAGCTATAGAGGAGTGTGGGGGTAAGGTGTGAAATCCAAAATTTTAACAACAACAACAACAATCAGACAGATGGGAAATAAAATGAGGGGGAGAACACTAAAAAAGAGAGTAAAGACAACGAACTGAAAGAAAGGCAAAGGTAAAGACATGAAAAAAGAAGGCTGGAGACAGGCAGACATAAAAACAATAACGCAAAAGTGAATTAAACGAAAAAGGAGGAAACAAAAAGAGTGAGCGAAAGAACAAAACAGGAAGAGGAAGTGAGGAGAGATAAAGATACAAAGAAGCGACAGAGGAAGGGGAAGTAACACAAAACAAGAGGGGAAAACAAGAGAAATGAGAAAGGTAAGGAGACACCATGTTAAAATTTAAGCAGTGAGGCGAGTGTATGTGTTGTTGGTCAAAAGTGACAGAAGTACAACAAGGTCACATCCCTGCTTGTGTTACCACTGCCCTCCACACCGTGTGCTGTGGGGCAGAATTGATTAGAGAAATCGGGGCGCTCACAGATGGTTCTACACAGCTCAGGAACAGAACTAACACATGTCATTACACACCAGGACATCCAGCATGCAACTAAAAATCCATAACTCACCATGTTAAATGCAGATGTATGCCACAGAGAGCTACATGTACAGAGATTACAAAAACACCATGGCAGTAAAGCGCTGTCTGGGAATATTGCTGACATGCGTTTGGTTGAGGATTTCACAATGATGTTGACTTGTTAATGTTGCCACTTGACAAGAGCAACAAGAACTTTTGTTCTCTACATACCTCGGTGCTGATACAAAAAAGAAATTGTAACGTTGAATCTGACAGAGGCCCTTGTTGCTGCAACTCTCAACTTCTGGGAAGCAGGTAAACGCTGAGGTATGCAGAGATAACAAGTTGTGGTTAATCTCATCTTGCAGGGCATGTTCTCACAGTCAAGCTGACACAAACAAACCTTAGAGGCTACAGTAAAAAACCATTTAACTTGGATTATGCTGTATGAGCTGAATGGAGTCATTTTATTTGTTATTGGTTGTTTTTTGTTGTTGTTTACCTTTTAAAAGTCCCCATTCAGATGCAATGCTGTTTTGGTCCAGAAATGTTCACCCGACCATTGGCATGGGGGTGAAAAGCCAAAGACTGAACTGTTCCTGAGAGAATGGTTCCTTCAAGACCCCGTAATGAGTTGTTTATTTAACTGTTTATCTCTGTTTAACCTTCTGTACCTCTAGTTCATTCAGATTCACCGACGTCATCATTTCATGTGTTTCAGCAGAGTCATCAGCCACCACAACCACCGGTGTCTGGTCTCCATGGGGTATTTATCTTGCTGCTGCTCAGGCCAGACACCCTTTGATTTAATCTCCCTGAAAAGGCTCAGCACCAGACTTTCTGACTAATTACCACAAATCATGTGGTGCAATAAACAATTATCTTTATTTCTTTATTATTCACTTGTTTTTCTTTTAATGTGTGTGTGTGTGTGTGTGTGTGTGTGTGTGTGTGTGTGTGTGTGTGTGTGTGTGTATCTGTGTGTGCGCCAAAGCAGTTTTCCTGCTTTCTCCTAATTTTCCACTGTAAAAACTCTAGAAATCCGAGCAAAAGGCTTACCCTGTCCGTTGGAGTAGTAGATCCACTTCTCTTTGACCTGTGTGGGAGGCGCAGATGGTTTCTTCTGAATTGCCTTCTCCATGATGCTGCTAGGGTCTTGCATGGGGCCCTTCTTCAGCACACGAGAGCTCCGCTTTACGCTGCACACCACGATCACCACCAGTACCAGCAGGAGCAGCAACACGATCATCCAGGGGAGGTGCTCGTTGATGTCAAAGTCATTGTGGGTGCTTGGTCTTGGGGACCCCCTGCGAGTAGGTTTATTGTAGCTGGGGACTCCACCTCCACTACCTCCGCTGCCCTGTCCGGGTACGTTGCTGATATCTGTCTCAACCCTCATTATCTCTGCACCCTCCGGACCCTCCATCACCCTCTTGCTGGGGCCTGGCATGGGATCATATTTGGGTTGCTCCTGCTTGTGCTCGCTCTGTATTGATTGCTTGTGGGCTGGGACCTGTGGAATCCATGCAGGATCCGGATTTGGTGGGTTAGCCACGCCAAACTGCTTGAGGAGTAGCCCAACAGCACGATGGTCTTCCCCATCCAGTTTACCTCTCAGCTGAATGGCTGCTGATTGGATGCCTGTGTTGAGAGACAGAGGGATCGATGGAGGCAAAGAGTGGGGAAGAAGAGAGATGGGAGAGAACAAAAATAGTACAGAAGTAAGAGATACAACACAAACAAAGAGAAGGCATTAAATTCACCCCCATGAGAGAATTGCTTAGCTAGACAGTGAAAACAGAAGGCATCACAAGGGGAATCCTAACACTTTAATCCATGTAAGCCATCTGGCACACACAGGAGGAATATCCTTTCACACATCTGCTTCCCTGCTGAGTTCCTCCAACCTTGGGTGGGCAGTGTTCTCCAAACTGGAGCCAGATGTCTACGGGATTTGTTTTTAGGCTTTTTGAGGGTTTAGTCAGAAAACAATCTTTCAGACAATGCTCTCTATAAATATAACGTATTGGTTGTTGATTCCCATCCCAATGGTAAGCATATATAGTAATAGACTTACCATAAAAGTGAGAAAAAGAAAATTCATATTAATAGGAGTTTTCATCCAGTTCTATTTAATTATGAACTAGTGGGACTTGGTTGCAGAGGATGAGAGCGCAAAGAAAAGGCATCAATAAAAGAACACCGGTCAAGAAACACCACAGCAAAAATAAAAAAAATTTAATGAAGTGAGCACCACATCACCTTCTCTTTTTATCTGTGTGGTTTAAAGGCCCATTTATGCTCTACGTTAAGGACGGATACAAACACTTCTGCATTCATTCCGTATGTATTTGAGTACATTTTTAGAGAGCTTACAGATACGGACGAAATGGAGCAATACCACCATTTATTTTTTATAGGACACACATGCATCAGTAACTGATTTTGACTTTTGGAAGAGTCAATGGGGAGATAATATTTGGATGTCCTATGGCAGTAATACGTCTGCAGGTGTTGCCATTAAGAGAGGGCAGTTTAAAGGTAGAATTTTGAAAAATAAAGCAGATGGTTTTGGTAGATGGTTAGTTTTAGTTGTAGAATTAATGGTCAACACTTTCATCCTGGCCAACATTTATGCCACTAACAATAAGCTGAGAAATAGAATCCTTTTCCATGACTTTGAGGAAGAAATGTCTACATATGTGAGTACTTTTGCTAATGCAAAATTAATTCTAGGAGGAGATTGTCACTCTGTCAAAGACCCCTTACTAGACTGTATACCCATATGACCTATAAGAGTGAATAGTGCTGCAGAGTTCAATAATCTGTGTTTAAGTTTTAATTGTTTGGATATTTGGAGACATAGGAATCCTAACAAAATGTCATTTACCTGGTGTAGTAAGGATATGACTAAACAGTCAAGGATAGATTTTTCTTTTTTTCTTTTCTTTTTTTACTGGCATGTTGCTGTGTCCAGTCCAGTTGTTTTCCAGGTACTGGAGTCTCCTTAACTTGAACCCCACTGAGTTAAACATTTCCAGCAAATTCCTTGCTTGGCGTCTATGGTTGCTCTGAGATTTGTGATGTAACTTCAAAACCTCTTTACATCTAATGAATTGGTTCAAGTGAAGTCTACACAGTACAGTTTCTCTTCCATCACTGCTGTTATTGTGAGGTAAAGTCATTGAAGGCATTTTTCTGCTCTTTCCCTGCTCCTTTTCCAAGGCGGTTCTTCCCATCCTCTCCACTGACAGTAAAAGACAGGTGAAAAATTACAGTCATGAGTGCACAACACTAACACAGGCCCCTCTGTCCCTCTTACAGCACGGACAGGGTCATATTAAATGGCAGAGAAGCCATCGATCCAATTCAACACAAACAGTGGTGACAGTATTATAGGTGTGGGGGTGTAGGAGGGGAGGACAGCGGCTATGGATGGTTGATTCTGAGAAATGACTGGCCGACTGACTAAGACTGATGTAAGGAAAACCTGAAGGGACACGGAAGAAGAGACAAATTAGCCATAACTCCTCCTGACTACAGACAGTAACATTCCTGAGATAAGGTGCTGCCACCAGTTTGTTTCCATGGCTATGAATCTCCTTTTTAGGAATTCCCACAGGAAAAAAAAAAACATTGTCATTGATGTAATGGTGCGGCAACAGCAGCTCCAGCAGCAATGCACAGAGAGGTGTTAAAACATATATTTTATTTTGTCCACAACAATAAATGTCAAAAATATTTAGCACTGAATAAATTCAATTATGTCTGAGTGGAGCAGGGAGGCAATTAGCCTAGCTGAAAGTGTACCTATTTCTTCATGGACTCCTAGCAACGATGCTATGCTAGAGAGGCTAGTTAAAGCATTAAACTTCTATTTTCTATCAAAAATCATTAATGATTATATGACAAATGAGATGCAGCATGTTAATTAGCGATAGCCAGCTTTAGAGGTACAGGTATGTGCGTTTCTTGAGTTTCACAAAAGGCCAGGAGTGGCATCTTCTCATCTAAAAAAAAATAAATAAGCCTTTTACAAAATTATTAACTTTTGGGGATACAACTGAAATAAAAGAAGAAAGTACTATACTTAGCCTAATTCATCTGGAGTTAATGCCACTATTTGATACCAAGCTGAAAAGCCAAATGAAACAGATGTTCACAGTGATTCACAATTATCAAGTCTAATCTGACTACATTTGAAATAAAAGAGAAGAAACACTGTGTTCACCTTCTTGCGTAGGTCCAGTCGGAGAGGATGAGGAGGTCATGGGTTCCTGTACTACAGCCTGTGCAGGCACCAGTAGGGTGGTTGTGGAGACCGAGGAAGAGGGGGTTGTGGAAGGGGGTCCACAGACATTATCTGTATCTCTAGTCCCTGCTGTGAGCAGCACCAGACCCTGAGCTTGACAATCTGTGTGGGTTTGGCACTTCATTGCACTCGACTCCACGTCTGAAAAAGTCCCCTTGGTGCACGGCTTACAGAGCACGTCCTCTGTTTCACTGCCCCGCTTTTTCACCCTGGTTCCTGGAGGGCACAGTGAATGGGGCTTACACTCTGTGCCACCATCCCCTGACAGGAAGCTGTTTGGGGGACACGTGCAGACACAGTCCTGGGTGGCCTTGCAGGGCGTTTTCTCAATGAAGCCTGCAGGACACGGAGCCCGACAGCGATGGCACTGCTGGATCCCGTTCTCACCCCGCGTGAAGGTGCCTTCAGGGCAAGGGCTACACTCCCTCACGGCTGCCGGGGAGCAGTGGACGGAAACGTAGGTGCCGGCCGGGCACTTGTCGCAGACCAGCTGGGTGCCCGAGTCGGGGTCAGTGTGCTGATAGTGGCGTGGAGAGAGAAGAGGCTGGTCAGCTGGGCGGCCTGTGGTCAAAGCCCGGGCTGAGATCTCAACCAGCACAGTATATAAGAGCTGGGGGGAGAAGAGAAAGGTAGAGGTTAAAGAAAAACTCACTGAGGTTTATTCTCTTGGGAACATGAGCAAATATCACAGAAAAGAGTCCATCGGTCATCTGGTGTAAAATGTTAAATTTTGATTGAATAATGGGGGCAGTAAATAAAAGCTCATGATATATATATATATATATATAGACATACAGATGGTCAGTTGGTGTGACAGAGGAAAGGACAAAAAGACGAGACATCACAACCTAATTGAGGCTCATGTTCACTCTGTTTGCGCAGCTTCATTGTACACTGATCAGGTCACAAATCAATACCCAGAGTGAACAAGCCTTTTATAGCCACAATTAGGGCAGACATGACTGAGCTGTTTGTCAGGCTATGGAATTTTCGTTTGTGGCATTTAGGTCCTCTATGTATTCGGATACTTTGACGAGATTTGTAGGGAAATATCTGTTTTAGAAACTCGTTTAATTCAACATCATTTCATCCCTTCCCCGACTCATCCTGTCTCTCTGGAGTGCCCAACAGTGTGCTTTCACTTTACGACCACAACTTGAATCAGACATACTATGACTCAGGCTCTCTCTCACCTCTGCTGGGAAGCCAACCGCTCACTGGGATAGGGGAATAGCCCTATACCACAATAAGTTTACACACACACACACACACACACACACACACAAACTGACTTGAGTCATGTCATCTGGCAGCCTGGCTCCAATAATGCTAAGGAACTCACAGAGCTGCAGTTATAGCACAATTTAAAACAGGGCCATCATTTACAGTTCTGTTCCTCCCAGGGTTTCTCCTACCATAGTACAACGAGACCCCTGAACCAGGCCAAAAACTGGCCAAAAAACATGTTTTTATATGCCACATATTGTCAAATATTCATTCAAAAAGAATTATTCTGAAAAACGCTGTGTTGGGGTGGGTGGGGTGAATGATCTTGTCCCTGCTCGTCGTGACTCTTTGTTCAACACGGTGGTTCTCTCATTTCGTCAACAAACCGGACAGGTAGCTGAATCCACCGAGACGTGACACAGGTCACTACAGAGGTTAACTAGTGGACTGCTGGTAGTTTAATGACATTCACCTCCAGACATCAGCTGACTAATATCTCCTGTGTGGTTGCAGGAGAAGCCGTCCGTCATGATGCCGGCTGGTTCACGTGAGTTCATTAAAAGGATTGTTAGCTAACATTAATTCATCCATCCGATGTCGGACTGGTAAACTTAAAAGTTTACCCTCCCCCCTCCACTCTCTCTCCCTGTCACCTCTTTAGCTGTCCTGTCCAATAAAGGCATAAAAAAATTAGGTACCTATATTTATTTTTATTTTCATCGTAGGATTTTAATGTGATCCACCTCTGAGAAATTCGGGATCGGTGAGGTTTTTCAACACGTCAAGAATGATTGTGGGATCCAAACAGAAATTTCCCACATACCTCTCTTAGGTGGCCAAACTCAAACTTATAATCAGCGCTCAGAACCATGAAGCTGTCCTGTCTTGCATCGCCCCATTGTCCTTTCACCATTCAGCTCTTTGTATTCCTTCCCAGAACCTCATCCATAAACATCAGACCATGTTCTCAACATGCTCCTCATAACTCAATTGCGTCAGTAACATGAATGCATTCATTCACATCAATAACACGTGCGATGCTGGTAGCAGTAAAGGGGAACATTCTGCTTGTTACGGGACAATGGATGTTCCCCCCGTGACTCTTTCTGCTTGCTTGTAGTTTTATGAAACAGCATGCCGTCAACAGTGGAATAATTAGGGTGTCTCACTCACTACGCAGTTTAAGGCTCTGGAGGAGAAAGCATGCTTCGGTATTAAAGAGGAGCTCTCTGATTGCTCAGTAAAGGATGGACATGCTTTTCATGCTGTTACCCACGGTGGTGATTTTGTTTGGTCTGGTTTAAAGTGGCTCATTAAAAAATACCAAGCATCCCTTAAGAGTCAAGGGTCAGAGCTCAGTGACTCAGTGCTTAGGTAAACACTGCATGCATTCATACATACATGTATACATACATACATGCATACATACATGCATACATACATGCATACATACATACATACATGTATACATACATGCATGCATACATACATACATGCATACATACATACATACATACATACATACATACATGCATGCATGCATGCATACATACATACATACATACATGCATACATGCATACATACATACATGCATGCATGCATGCATACATACATGCATGCATGCATACATACATGCATACATACATACATACATACATGCATGCATACATACATACATACATACATGCATGCATACATACATACATGCATACATACATGCATACATACATGCATACATACATGCATACATACATGCATACATACATACATGCATGCATGCATACATACATACATACATGCATGCATACATACATACATGCATACATACATGCATACATACATACATGCATACATACATGTATACATACATGCATACATACATACATGCATACATACATGCATACATACATACATGCATACATACATGCATACATACATACATGCATACATACATGTATACATACATGCATACATACATACATACATACATACATACATACATGTATACATACATGCATACATGCATACATACATACATGTATACATACATACATACATGCATACATACATACATGCATACATACATACATGCATACATACATGCATACATACATACATGCATACATACATACATACATACATACATACATACATACATACATACATGGATACATGGATACATACATATATGCATACATATATAAATAAGAATGGATGGATTAATTAATTATTGGAGGGCCAGACCTGTCCCATGAGACACACTAGTTCAGACCATCATCCAATAATTGAATTGGTGATGAGAGGAGATGTATTAGACACTGTCATACCTGTAAGGTAAATATGAAGCTATAGCTAGCAGGTGGTTTGCTTAATTTAGAATTAAACTGGGAGAACATCTAACCTGGTTCTGTTTAAATATTAAAAACCTCTCAAACAAAATAATCAACACAATTTTCTTTTTCCCTTTTTATTCTCCAGTTTGCAACAGTAACCAAGAAACCCTTACTCTGCAACCCTACACAACCATGTTAATTATTAATCACGTATTTAATACACAGCAGTCTGTCTGTATTAAAGTTACATCCATTGCTGTTACTATTACTTTACACTGTGTTTCTATGCCATGAGGATTTATGTCAATGGAATTATTTCACAGTAAACAAAGAGCTGAATCATCATGTTATAACCATTATATTTGAAGCTAATGGACGACAGAACAGCCAATAGAAGGTGAGTGAAAACTGAGTGACACACATTTCGTCACTGAGCCGACTCAGCTCTGTCTGCAGCATCGCCTTTAAACCAGTGGGGATAATTAGAGCGACAGCTGCTATTCAGCCTGTCAGGGAAACAGTACCTAAAGCTAATGGCAGCATAATAGATGCTCACTTGTTGTCAGTGTGTGTCTTTTGGTGGTCATGTCTTGACAATCTCACAAAGCATCCATCCATCCCACCAATTCAGACACAAACATCTTGTGTAACTGCATTTCCTGTTTGCCATTAGGAAAATAAAATGCCAGCAGGGACACAGAAAGCAGAAGAAGAAACAAAATGGAATGCTGACAGATACTGTCTGAAGCCTCTCTGCACTGACACCTCTGCAGATCAGCAACACATGAATCAATTTCACTCTTAATACTGCCAGTCTTCCTCCTTTTATGACAACTTTGTCTCTGTGTCCTCCCACACTGCTCACAACCTACATCATCTGTCTAGTGCACAGGCCTGACAGCCAATCAGACAGCTGGACACATTGTGATGTGCCCTGTGAAGGCACATGAAACAGATAGGTTGAGAGGGCCTTAACCCCGACCAACCTTTTCCTTACACCTACTTCACCACAGGTCTATGTTATTTCGCCTCTGTGACGGCAGCAGAAGTAGAAACAGGAACATTTCTCTACTTTTTTTGAACATTTTTGTCAATTCCACATAAACTACTCGATGTATTACCATGAAACTAGGTGGAAAGGAGGGACATGAAGAAATCATTACATCATTTTGGAGTGGAGCCAGACAGAGTGGCAGATCTATGAATTTCTTTCATTCCACAGGGACTATTTCATCTGATGCCTCTGTGACTCACTGGCGGCCTGAAGGACAGAACACAGGGTGAAGGGAGAGATCTGAGGGTGGAGTCGTCGTCAGTCAAGCAGCCCTTGTTTACATCACATACAGTAGGCACCAGTGTGGCACTGCTGCACCGCTGCAGATCAGGTTCACTCCCACCCACAGCACACACACAGACACCCAGCAAAACAAACACCCCAACCCCCCGACTTTGTGACTCCCTGCCTGCTGGTTGACAGGCTGCGCAGAACACCCTGTAATTCTACCACCAACGGTGGCTTGGCAGCCAATCCGGACACACCCAGGATCCAGTTTGCTTAAAGGCATCGTAGGAACAGGAGTACAAATGTTCCCAGCTGACAGGCAGCCAAAACTGAATATTTTACATCCCTGTTTTTGTGCATGAACACATTTCTGTAATCTGATGGACTGACGCATCAGAGAATGTGTGTTTTGACTGGTGGGACAGTGTATTAATGTAGCAGTGAATGAGGGAGAGTTTATATTGTTTAGTCTTAATCACACATACACTATGCACCAACGGTCTGTCTCTCCTCTGTGATGTGTGCATTCCTGGAGCATCTTGAATATCGGTGGGTGGTTGATGTCTTAGTAGAATTACAGCCTCACAACTGTTACCTTCTGGGTGGATGTTATGGACCCTGGATTTACTGTTAATACTGTCCACCATCTGTGTCAAGTAGTTAAACCAAAATATTCCAATTTTAGCAAATATCAAGGTCTTCTTTATTAAAGTTTCATTGAAATGAAGTACATTTTACAATCAGCATCAATGTGGAGGAGGAAAGGAGTAAGATAGTTCTGCTTTGCTTCATCATCAGTCAGTGCTGTTGTTTAACTGTAACATAAACAAAAAACATTTCTCATAAAAACTTCTTGTCTAATAATAGTGTTGCTCATAAAATTGATCATAAAGTTTTCTCATCGACCTCTCTGAAGAGGATACTGAAGTGTTTTAACGGTAAAAGCATTTTTTCCACAGTCTATTCATTACCACGGAGAAGGAGGTTATGTTGTCTATCATTTGTTTGTCTGTTGGTTTGTTTATTTCTCAGCAGGGTTACACAAAACTACTGGATGAATTTCAGCAGACGTTGCTGGAAGAATCGGTCATGGGTCAGGAAAGAACCCGTTCATGTTTTGATGCAGTCAGATCTGGATAAATTGGTGGATCTTGGAATTTTTTTTCTACTTTCCTTAACATGGCAATTTATGACATTTTCCCTAAATATGCAAAAACTACTGGATCAGGTTGAATTCAAATTAGTGGAGCGGTCAGGCATGTGTTGGATTGTTGGCCATTCTTCTCCTTTCTATTATCTGCTGTTGTGAGAAGTTCAAACAAGCTGCAGCTCTGTTTTTGTTGAAAACACGGCCTTGTGTTGACCCCTACTGTAACACTATGCTGAGAAAATATTGGACTTAATTTAACAATAATATATACAGCACATTCAACCACGTGGAGGACACAGTAAAAGTGGAGGACACAGTAAAAGAGTCCCATGTCTACCACACAAAGGGCAAAAGAACACGCTTGAAACTTGAGATAGACAACAGACGGAGGTTCCTTTAGTGTCTTTAGTGTTAATATAGTATCTATATTTCTTCACAACATCCCAAAATAAGCTGCTAGCAGGCCCATGAACAGACACGCTGCCCATGAACAGACACGCTGCCACCACATGCAGCCGGTCAACATCAAGGAAGCGCTGTCTGTCTGCCAGGCATGGCAGCAACGCCATACCAACACACTGTGTGACAAGAGTTTTGATTCACAGCAGCAACAAGCTGCAGCAGCAAGTAGACCGAGGCCCGAGAGGAGCTTCATGTCTCACTGTTGTAAATCTTTTAGACATCCTGCAGGGTTTTCAGGAATGTACAGGGGTCAGGACAGAAAACAACCAGGTTAGTGTTTAGGCTGGTTTGTGTATGTGTGACATAATGAGTTGTGTGTATACATACCCTTAAGTGTGGGTGGTATGTTTGCGTTTGTGTTTCTGTGTGCATGTGGCAGACATTTAGCTGTAATTTTTACCCAATTAAAGTAGGGCCCCATAACAAACACACACAGATGGGCACAAACACTTGCAAAAACACACTGCAGGCACTTACCCCCCCGACACTCACACACAGCAGGCGGTGCAGCAGCACCTGTTGCTGTGTGTCCTCCTGTCATTGTGAGTCACAGCTCAGAGAGAGACTCTGTTTGGCTTCAGAGATGCTGAGTTTATCACTGACAATAGCCACTGATGACTGTGTGTGTTTACTGTTAATGAGCGGAGCAGGGAGCGCCGGGATGAACTGAGACATTCTTCTCGGTGGTGTTCGCTTCATGGTCAGGACAGGTTCTGTTTGTTGCTCATTTATAAAGCCAGAAGAGCAGATGACAAATAGTAGCACGTTTAAATGGGGTCTCAAACATTTGAAATTCTGAACTGGTTTTTCTAGACCTGGTTAACAGGTGCGCTGCACCTCAAAGGCCTTAAGGCATTAACCTAAAATGATATCATGCAATTACACAACTTGATCTTCCTTAAAACAATTTTTTTCTGTAGAAATATCAACTTAATGCCAATAAACAATATGTGTGTTCATTAAAAATGGTATAATTACTCAAAATATATATCAAAATCGTGACAAATAGACCATCAGACGGCCTTAAATAGCCTTGATTTCACATGGATCCAACATTTTTTTGTTGTTCATCGGCCCGCGGCACCATCTTGTTTACGTGAGACGTGTTCTCATGAGATTTCAAACAGTTTATACAAAGGATCAGCTGACCTAGAACGAGATTCTCCGATTCTTGTGACCTTTCAACCACGACACAAATCAGGAGATAGCCAAGGACTGTCCGGGGCAGAAGAAGATGAAGTTTTTCTGCTGTCAAAAATCTGATAAAGATGGTACTGAAAAAGAGATCAGGACCATCGGAGGATCGATCGTGCAAGATATAAGAAAAAACAATGAAAATCCCCTCAGGTAGCCTCAGAATTCTTCATTTTCACCTCAGATTTTCAAAAGCTCTGCACCACACCCTCATACTCAAGTGATGTCACTGAAGTTATTGAGGTTTCATGTCTTAAGACTGTAACCTGTGGTTGAAAACATTCACTTTTAATCCTTCATTTCCCTTGACATGTATGAAGGCGTTTGGAGCATTTTGGTACTAACAGAGGTGATCTGTCCTGGATTCCTTCTGGAGCTTTGCCACAAATACACTTAGATTGGGAAACAGGCAGGGAAACTACAGCATGCTGAATAGTACAGTAGTCTTCATTGTCCCGGCAGGCCTTTTTCACAGCAGATATTTTGACTTCTCAGAGTGGGGAAAGACACATGTGTTACTATTAACATGACTGTTGGCTCTGCTCTAATGCAACCAATATCACCTCCACCACCAGATTAGGTCATCACTTTGGTTTGTCTGACTGTTTGCTGGATTACACAAAAACTGCTGGATGGATTTTCATCAAACTTGGTAGAAGGGTTGGACATGTAGCGAAAAAGAACCCATTTGATTTTGGAGTGGATCCAGATAAAAGGGCAGATTCAGGAATGTTTTGCATCTTTTGAACATTGCAAGATAAAGTGTTTTTTTATACCATTTTTGTCAATTACACTTAAACCATTGAATTTTGGAGTATCTGGATAAAAGTGGATCCATGATTTTTTTTCTCCTTTTTTTAACATTGCAACAACCCTGAGGGCTGTCATTTATAAGATCCACATGTCTTGACTGGCAGAGATATGTGCTCTAGTTCATTATCTTATTTACAGCTATGGTTTCTCTACTGTCACACGTCTTTACTGGAAAAGGTCTACGGAGGTCTGCACAGGTCAAAATATGATACCTTTACATTCACTACCCTATACTGTAGATGTAAAGCCATATTAATCCTTTATTTAATCTTTTCCTGACTATTATCTTGGCAGCAACAACAAAGACTGAACCTAAACTAAAAGCCTTTGTACCCTTCAATAGAACTTCAATGATTAGTTTATCGATCAGTCAATTGAAATTAAATTAGATGCCAACTATTTTGATAATCAATTAATTGTTTGAGTCAAAAGTGTCAAACGTTTTCTTGTTCTAGGAGAAATTATGTGAATAAATGAAGAATGTTTGTGTTTCAGATTACTGGTTGAACTAAAGACACTGGCCTCTGGGAAAAAGCATTGGTTTTTTTTGACATTTTAGAGAAATAACGTTATAATAATCCCACAAAGTTAAGGTTTTAATACATAAATCATCAAGAAAAAAACTGTGCTGATACAGCAACAATGAATTCACATCCATTTATTCACTTGATAATGTCTCATTTTTACCTTTATTTGTCTGGATAACAAAGCATACCAAACTCAAACCTCTGAATCCATGAAGATGTCCTCATAAACTAACTTAACTTTCTGTTTAAAAGTCTAAATGACCTCAGATCAACAGCAGCTTTCTGCTCTGTGAGAAGACAAGGACAAAGTCTTTGTGCTGGAGTCGCATCAGACCTACTGAGGATGATGAGAAAACACATCACTGTTAACAAAGGACACCTCTACCATGTAAACAGGGGAAGTCCTCACAAAAACATCCCCCCATCCTTATGATGGTAATAAATTGTCTTTTTAGAGCTAGAGTTTCTATGACAACTACATTTGAAATTTGCTAAATTAACCTTTGCCATGGTATTAATTGTATTTCCTTTCTCTTTGTTTGGCATTAGTCAACAAACAGGAGTCAGTTGAATCTGAGTGGGGTAAACAATAGCCTACTGGGTGTCCTGTGTTTCTCCATCCTTCCACTGGAGACTCTTTTGTGCTTTCTGCCCATACAGGACTGAGTGACACTTTTTAAATACAAATACAAAAAAGTAGCATTTCTGGAATTTAATTCTAAAAGCCAAACATGGAAATTATTTGATTTGAAGTTCAGTTTGGGACCAAGAAAAAAAACATGCACTGTCCCTTTAAATGGAGAACCTGCTGGAGGAGACCTTAGAATAAAGAATAAAAACAAGCTGGGAGATGAATGAAACGTGATGGACTCACCACCGCGGACACACACATGGCAGCCATCCCGGTTTAGATCATACAGATGAGGCTCGAACAAACGTCTGGTCCAAGTTGCCTGCAGGAGAAACACTTCCCATCTCTAGATGTTTATCTTCCTCCTCCTCAGCTGACTGAAGGAGAGAAGCTGAGCCTGGCTCTGGTGCAGCGACACTCTCAACTGCACTGTTTTATAGTCCGTGTCTCCAGGTGGACCGGTTTCAGGTAGTACGGGATCAGGGCTTGGTTCAGAAAGAACGCCGTGGTAATTCCCATAGCGATGATGGATGAGAGAAACACTGGGATCGCAGCCTCGCCCCGTCCTGGCTTATCAGTGCGGTTCTCTTTCAGCGCTGCAGAGCGCACGGACACTGCCGCGGTGACGCAAGACAGAGGGGCGGGAGTTAGCGGGGCGTCTCAGCCAATCCCAGACCTTCAAAAGTCACACACGTGTGTTGATCCCTCTCTTTATAGAGAGGGAACGATGTGTCATACAGGTGAACCCAGGTTGAAGCCTAGAATGATTTTTACTTGGAACAAATGTTGTTACCTTAATTCTCTCAAATAAATTACTAGAAATAACAGAATTGTCTAATCAATGTTTATTCCTATTTGGCTCTCAGACAATAAGTGGAGAACTGTTGTGGATCTAGGGCTCTACTGAGTACCCCTGTATAATTTAATATGTTTCTGTATTATTTAAAAAAAAACATAAATGCTCTCAATATTGTTTTAAATGCAAACAAGGGTGTTTTGAAGGGACTAGTGACCCCAACATGGTAAAATCTTTGAATAAAACTTTGTTTTAATTCTCATTTTTGGGGTGGGTGGGGGGTGGTACCACCTGGACAAGTCGACAGTTTATCACAGGGTCAACACATAGAAAGACTAACATTCACACTCACACTCACATCTGTGGGGGATTTAGAGTCACCTATATTGCATGTTTTTGGACTGTGGGAGGAAGCCGGAGCAGCCGGAGGGAAAAATGTGATTTTATTAGCAGTATAAATAAACTATGTAGGAAGAGTAAATAGTTTCACAGACTATTGACTCTAACTTGTTCCTAAACAAATATTTTAACCTCTCAGGAGCTCCTCCCTGTGTGCAATGTTTTAAAAGCAATAACATTTGAAATGTGATCAGCTGGCTGAAGCGTTTTGATCACTTTTAAAAATGTGCTTATAAATGTTACTAATAAAAATAAAACATCAGCACCATCAGAAAATGTTGCATTATTATTTAACTTTCTGTATTGTGTAGAATATAATTCTGTGTCTTCAGTTTTAAACCTACTCTAACTGCTTTGAAAAAAAAAGTGAAGAATTGTCTTCCTACTTCTATGTTGCAAACTCAAGCAGTACCGGAAACAAATTGACCTTAATGCTACAAAATGACCATGACTGTATTTTATTCTGAAACACTGTTATAGGGTTATACTTTTCTGACTGTAGGTATGTTATGTAAAATGAAAATATAAGTTAAGATTAAATCTACACAAGAGCTATTAAAGACAAAGTTATGAGATAAAGTGGTGTCAGTCTGTAAATAGCATACACCAGACTTATATATAATATGATTAGTTAATAATGATTGTTAATGTCTGTATTAATACATAATGTAATATACAGTAGTATAAAATGCAGTAAAACAGTACACTGTTATTTTTTACATTACATTTAAATAAGTGCTAACTTGGTATTTATGCTTGAAAAGTGGTGATATAATGAACTGAGCATCACAATGGTTGCCAATTAATGTTCTCTTGATCAACTAATGAATTATTGACTGTTCTAAACTCAAGTTATAGAAAAGTTCCAGTTTGTGCCTCTTGGGTAATGATCGCTGCATTAATCACAATGTCATCCTGAAAATGGAAAAGGAAAAAAAGAAACAGTTTGAGAGAAAACTGTTGAGTGGAAGAAATGTCTCAATTGCTGTTCTGTGGTGACGGTAAGACAAATAATCCATGCAGTGTGCAGTGAAGTAGATGTCAGGTTTGTTTCTGTAGCATTTTATATTTCATAGGGTGTGGTCAAAGAAGAATATGTCCTCTCTAAGGCACTAACCGAGATAAAATCTGGACTCCTGTTACCACTATGCTGATCTCAAGGATTCTGAAGTATTGTTTATTGCAGTATTTTATTTTTGCTATGCAGAGAGCCTCTTCTGTGTCTTGCAGCTCAGCCCATTAAATCAGAGATTAGCCACGTTCAGGTCCACCAAACTTCAGAGTTCCCTTATTTGGCGATGTTTCCACCCAACACTGGTTTTCTTCTGATCTGATGTGCATTTCTTTTGGAGCAATACATGTCATTCCACATTCATTAGATTGTCTTTTTTAATGAAGGTATCAGAGCTGTGATGGCTTCTTGAGTTTGGATGTACCCCCATCACACTACTGGGAACACACCACCTTTACCAGAAGCCTACAGGGAAACCAGGCCTCAGTCATAAGCCTGGTTTTCATTATGAAGCTCTGGTTCAGTTTCCTACTATAGGAAACCTGCCTTCTGGCTGTCTTTAGCTGTTTTTAGAAAGTGCTTAGTAATCCTCAAAGTATGAATAATTTATCAGCCTTTTGACTCAGCGCTCTAAATCATCACTGATCACAGATATGGTGACCTAAATGTGATTCATATCATCTTCACTTTTCATTTTGATGGTGGAATCAGATTAGATTAATTGTCTTTATTATCACCTTACAGAATTGGAATGGCTGACGTGTTAGTAAACAGTTGCCTATCACCACATCCATTAGACACAGGGAAGCATTAGCATTCATTTGAAGTCCTGCATATATTCACCTCATTCCTTTTCTGCTCAGTTTGGGTCTTTAACAACTCCTGAGGGAAATATGTGACTGTTTAGCTGGGAAATCCTCCACTTATCAGCTAATCGTTCACCTTATTTGTCTCCATTTTGTGCTGAGCAGATAGTGTGCAGTGTTTTCATCACAGCGTTTTCACAGAAAACAGCTTCTATTCTATTCTATTCTATTCTATTCTACTCTTTCTTCATATTTATCTGTATTGCATATCTACGTTTAAATGTCAATGTGAACTCTATTATTCAATTCTGTTTTTTGTTCTGTTGGAGCTACTGTAACAACCAAATTTCCCCTATGGGGATTAATAAAGTCTCTATCTATCCATCTATCTATCACAGAAAATGGGTTTCATTAATGAAAGTCAACCTGAGCCTTAAAACCAAAACTATGAGCTCAAATGATTGGTTGAGCTCTGGGGAGATGACATCACCGTCTCCTATAGTCAACAACCACGAAAGGCAACGTTTATACATTATGGGAAATACTCAAAAGTCTTTTGTCGACCAGAGTCAGATGAGAATATTGATACCACTTGCATGTCCCGTCCATTACAAATACAGCTACAACCAGATAAGTTAGCCTAGCATAAAGACTGGAAGAAAGGTGTAACCACTAGCCATGCCTATAGTCCAAAGCCTGCTTACTAGGGTTCAGTGGTATTCTTAGACAGAGACCCACCATCCAGTCACAGTCTAACCTGTGTTCAGATTTCTACTAGTCAAGTCTTTCATCATGATATCAGGCACCGACTGTGAGACGGGCAGTTTTCCATTAGTGTCAGTGGAGCAGACATGGAGGCCATGAGTGGCCTGGGTCATCTGTTCAGAGCAGTCAAGCTGTCATCCATCCAATTACCGTCCTGCGGTTAAGATGTCGAGACACAACGCGTGCAGTGTGTTGGCTCATCGGGGAGGCCGTTGGTAAACCGTCTGCAAACACACGAGCTGGCTGATAGCCTCAGATGTTACTGCAAATAGCAGCAGCTGCTACAAGACCGGAGCACCATCTGCCCTGCACGTGGAGCAGAGGAGAGTGGACATGGAGCAGTAAGGAGGGAGGGATAAATGGATAAAAGGGGCTGCTTTGCTTTTGCCGATCAGAAGTGGGTCAGTGACTCAGTCAGTGGTGGGAGATGAAGGGGAAGTGCGTGCAAAGTTAAGAATATTAAGGCAATCCTCTTGGATAGCAGGCCTTGGTGTATGAAGGTATGGCCTAAAAGACAGACCCAGAGAGCAGAGTGATACTGTTCACTTCTGCTGCAGAGCAGAGCTGACATTCAGTGGGACAAACGGCCTGAGAGGCTGCAGGATGAAACATAGGCCTATGTTAAGATGCCTTATATAGAAGTCAACCTGAAACAGGCCATTATGGAGAAGGAGCTTCCAGCTAATTCTGCTTTATTATGACTTGGGTCCTATATTTTCATAGTTTTGGTGACCCTGGTGAAGAAGAGAAGGTAGATAAGGCAGTGTACAGTACATATAGGTTGTAAACAAAGTAAGTTTAATTACTTTGGATGTGTACACACAGTTTTCCTTTGCTATTAAGGAACATTACCTAAATCTTTTCCACTTTCATCTCCAGTAAAAGCGGTCTAGATAATCTGGTTAATTCCCCCGACACACCAGGTTAACGGTCAGCCATCAGCCAATTGTCTTCGTGACCCACACCTTTGGAAATAGCCGGCCCTCATCAGCGGCATCTCAGCTCATCGATAATGCTGAATCAGCAGTGAAGCCTGTTGGTGAGCCGAAGGGACACATACAGAAGACTCCTCTCATTTTTCATCCATCATTCCAATACACAAATATGTTCACACGACATGGCCATCTGGAATAAAGCAAACTTTTTCAAATTAATACATTTTTATTGCCGCTGTCCTCCTGAGCTCCTGTATAGATGACAGTCTTTATGATCGGAGCCACATGGTGTCAGACTCTGAAAATACATCAATCTTTAACACGGTGAAGCTTGAACATTCAACAGTAGCAACAAGAAGAAAAGCCTTTTTTGTGGGAATCCCATATTAGACAAACATGACTGAAAAATTAATCAATTAATCATCAAATTGAAGCATTTTTATACGTCTTCAAATATGGGGTATATGATAGACCTGGTTCAACTTTATCTGGTATGAAAGCATCAGCTATCAGATACAAAGAGGGAGGGAGGGAGACAGACTCTCTATGATATTGACACTTTAGATGTGGTTTTCCTGGCAGCGTTTGCCTTAAAATGCTAATTCCCTGCCTGTTACTGCTGCAGATGAGACCACTATGAGCTTGTTCGCATTATCTTTGAGGACGTCACACTTAAAACGACCCAAATGTTTCAACTTTTAATCCTTTTCTGACCCCATTCTACTTTACTGGAATCTTCAAAGATACACAGTATAGTATATACGTACAATGGAGACAGAGAGGCAAAAAGCTTTGCAGTACTTTCTGCTGTGAAGTACACTTTTACATGACCTAATCTCTCTTTAAATGAACCAGCCTGCATTAACCCTCAGTATTTCAACATACATCTACAACAACTTGTCTCACACTCCATCTCTACAAGCATAAAACAATACATTCAGATACAGGGTTTTCAAAATAAAATACGTCAGAGCTTTGGTTTTTAATATGACCTTCAAAGTAAATGGTTTCAGAGTGAATTTTAAGTTTCAAAACCCAATTTAAAAAAAGAACAAATGACAGTATCCAATGAATAATTAAATGCATTTTTTTAATCAAGTGTCTAGTTTTACAAAATTCTAAACTTTCTGTAAACTTTTTCATTCCATAACTTTGAATTGTGCAGAATCACAACCACAATATTTTTGTTTCAGATGTCACACCCAGCTGTTTCTCTCCTTTTTACAGTGTAGATTTACGACTTTCTGTTTTTTGTTGTTATTGTTGTTGTTGCTGTTATTTCTTTTTGACAGTGCACATACTCCATAAGAGCCCCATCTTTTAATAATCCCAATATATTTAGCTCCTTTCACCCACTTCCATTTGTTTGTCTTGGTGGGACCCATTCATGTGAAGCATTGCCTTTCTATTTCTTTCCACTGTCGTCTTCATGACCAAATGTTTGTTTTTGCTATAACTGAATTTAAGGCTGCCTCCCATGAAGCATGTCAGGAAGGATCATTTCGAGGTTTGGCTGTGAGCTGACTCCCTCCTTGGCAACCAAAGCGAAGCTCCTCAATGGAAATATGTTGGAGTTTTAAGGCTTCAGCAGCAGCTGTCAAGAGGAGTCTCCTGGATACAAACCCAAATGTCCAACACATGAGGCCTAAAGGCGTCTAAAGGGAGACACTTATAGATTCCAACCAAGTGCACCACCATGTTTGGAAAAACTGATTTGTATTTTAAGGCTTGTGCTTAAATCAAATCTGCATGGTTACATCTTCCATTCGGTTCTTTACATAGACATATACAAACACAGTGAGTCAGAGGGATGCACAGATTTCCTTCCCTGCTTTAAGACATATCTTAAAATGTATGAACACATTTTATACATAACACTTCAGTATATTTAAGGCTTTTATGTGGAATACATCTGAGAAGTGGAAGATTAATTTGGTTAGGGATGGATTCTGACTGCTAGATTGTTGAATCAGTGTCTTGAATTTTGCAAATTTTCAACTGAGGAACATGTAAAATGTAGAGCAGAGATAAATCATCATGACACGTAATGACTTGACCAAAAAAACAAACAAACAGACTTTACAATAATGTGCTTGTATTAATGAACCAATTTTTAATGAACCAATAAATATAATTTTTATTCTTACTTCACTTTTACTTTCAGGGATTAAACATGAACATTTCAAATGTGTAAGTAAAAGGAAAAAGTTGTTGCTCAAGTTAATAAGTCCAAACAGAACCAGCCTGACCTCTACTGGACAAACTGGGTGGTTACACCTTAAATCTAGCACCAAACCACAAATCACACCAGAATGAGATCAGATACAGTTACCAGTAGTTCCTGCTTAATTTAAAAATACATGGTGATAGTCATAGCCGAAGTACCCTGCATACATCCTTCCTTTGATTATTTTTGAATATAAAATAAAAGTATATATCCTATACTGTAATTTAGATGTTATTGAGATGCAAAAGTTTAAAGCAGCGTGTTTGCTTCCAGTCCATGGTGATTGTTTTCATCATATAAAGGGCATGTGTAGGATGTAAAGTATAGCATATGATAAACCACCATAGATACAATAGAGGTCACTGGACTTCAGTCATTTTAACCCTTCTCTCTTTTTTATTTAAAGAAGGCAATTATTGTGAAATCAGCAAATAAAGGAGTCAAAGAAGGAGAGACTGTGTCCCCATTGGTAACCTGTATTTTTTTTAAAGTGTTTCATAATTAGAATAATACAAATAGGCACATATTAAAAAAATCACTTTATAAATGTACATACAATTACATCCAATAATATACACAGAGGTATAAACAGAAATAATAATGAATACTTAGGAACACGTTTATTGCTCCTTCTCAGCATTTGGAAGCAAAATATAACAACATATAACATATATACCATAATATATAACATAAAATATAACATATATAACACAACATATAACATCTATAACATGGTTTGTAACACATTATAACATTATTGTTTGTAGCTTTGAGGGCATTTTTAGTATTGTCTATATGTAGTATTGTATGTATGTAGTATTGTCTGTATGTAGTATTGTACTATGTAGTATTGTATGTATAGTATTTACTGTACAGTACATGAAAGGTGTCATGTCCCCTATGAGGACAGATTTTATATCATCACTGGTGTTTTAATGTTTGGTTTTCATTATCTGTTTAAATAGCAGCCTCCACCTATGGGTGCCTACAGAGGGATAGACACTTCAATAGACACTTCAATAACCTTACAACTACATTATAATGTGTTATAATTTGTTTGTTAAATGGCTCATATGTTTTTTGTGGGTGTTTTTGATTTTTTGTTATCATTCTGTAACTTCCCAGCGGTGTTCCTTATTTATTTAAAAGCAAACATTCAAATATTGGTCCAAGTGCACATTTTAGAGTCACATTTTTTTCAATTCATCAAAACACACAAACATTTGCATAAGAATATTTGTATATGAATTAATTCTACTAACAAAAGACAACTATACACAAGGGGTACCATGTAACAAGCAATAATGACATTAAAGATATTTCAGCCCTTTCAAAGTTCTACTGTTTTCATTGTTTTACTATTCGTCAGTCTATAGTAGGTTTTGATATACTGATTTTTTTCTATTTTGAGATCTTGCATATGTGGTTTCCTTGTAGTCTCTGCTAAATAAGGGTATTCAAATGAAGTCTCTCTAAATCTTTAAATGTCTCCTACTAATAAATGTTAAATTGAAACAGTAAATATATTTCTGCTTTTCAAATACCCAGATAAAATAATCAATATTATGAGCTTCTGGAGTTTTGTTTGCAGACCTCATTCTATGGTTCTGTAGGAAACATATAAACTAGAGCCCTGACAAATACTGTATATAATGTAGGCTGGTATACAGTATGAGCTGATGTATAAGACTGTTCGCAGTTTCAAATTCCATCCACAAGGTGGTCGTAGATTACTCCTTAATGAGTTAACCTGCTCTTCATCACTGTAAGGCTCTGAGGAACAGGAGTGTTCGATAATAGCTTTTTACACAGAAGGTTGCTGCTGATCCATGTATTAAACTACAGCTAACGTGTCTTATGGCACTAATAATAGCAACTAGTTTAAAAGAACTGCTCTATTCCGTCTCAAATAAATAATCAGTCATCACTAATTAGAAATACACAGTATGGATTGTTTTTCAGCTGATACTGACAACCACTAATTGTCTGCTTCTCATGATCAAAACCAATATATCAATATAACCAAATGACCAATAATGTCACTAGTTCCTTCAAACAGCATGATGATGTAACTTGGACACATCATCAGTGATGAACCCAGGGTCATAGAATGTTTTGGGTCTTAGATCATCAGACACCATCACCTGAATGACCCAGCTGCTACACCATGGATCACCCCTCTAGATCCACAACCGCCTCAACGGCTTTTCAGCCGCTTCGATGATGGTCTTAGTGGCTCTTCAACCCCTCAAAAGCCATGGAAACTCAGTGTCCAATGTAAAGTTTGCCCTGCTCATGTTCATAGGCTTCCTTGATCCGGTCTTCCCATGGGACAGGGAGTTCCATCATGTTAGGACTACATCTGGTCTGAGTGTCATCCTTGCAGTGTGTTCTGGAAACTTCAGCTGCTTCCCTAGGTTGACCTTCACATGCTGAGGCTATAGACGTCCGGCTGAGGCCTTGAGCTCCACCTGGTGTCTTTCTCTTGCTCTGACAGAGCTGATGTTGTGCCTTGTGTGGAGCTGATGTTTGCTTTGTTGGATTCCGGTGCAGGTGATGTAAATTTACGCCTTCTGCAGTCATGGCGCCACCTGTACCTCTCTCAAGGCTTTCAAGTGGATACGATCAGTTCTGGGATCAGCTGATGTGTCTGTAAAACATACCATAACATGATGTGTGCTACTGTAGATCTTATGGTGATGTCATCGTGTCATTTTTGTTCAAACATAGTACGCATCTTTTATCTTAAATCTTGCTCTTATCCTGCAATGGTAAAGAATTAATCAAAAACATTCAGAACCAAAATCTAACGGATTATTCCATGAACCGTACCTTATTGTACCTCTCCAAAGAAAATCTGGTTCATCAAAATCTGTTCAGAACTTTTTGAGTAAAATTTTTCGCTCAAAACAAATAAAATCATCAAGAAAATTATTCACATCCACTCTTATCGTCTATGATTCATCTACACTTTCCATTTTGTCTTAAATCAGCTAAATGTATTGATCAAATAAAAACAATTTTCCTCTCGTGATCGCCCAACTTTGGGAATAAATGCATGAAAGTGAAAAAATAAAAAACAGGCTGTCAAAGCAATAATCACACGTCTGAGTGGATGAGAGTAAAAGAGGACTGTAATGAGTCCCTGCTATTCAGACTGGCCTATAATGAATCATGCTGTGTGTGTGTGTGTGTGTGTGTGTGTGTGTGTGTGTGTGTGTGTGTGTGTGTGTGTGTCTGTGTGTGTCTGTGTGTGTGTCTGTGTGTGTGTGTGTGTGTGTGTGTGTGTGTGTCTGTGTGTGTGTGTGTGTGTGTGTGTGTGTGTGTGTGTGTGTGTGTGTGTGTGTGTGTGTGTGTGTGTGTGTGTGTGTGTGCTCATGTGGTTAAACACATTTGCATAGAATATTTGTTTTCACACTGCCTTTTGAAAGCTTGTTGACATTTTGCTTTAACAGATCCTGTCAGGATGAAATTGCCCTCAACTACTTCCTTCTTTAACAGTTTATTCTCTGGCATTGGTGAGATTAGCTGGATAAGTGACAAAAGGCTGGGTGCCGATTATGCAGCAGTGACTTGTTTCTTATGTAACCTCACATAACTGTCATAATTTGTCTGTGTGGTTTATAAATCTAATGTGAAAATCAGAATGAGTCTTGCTGTTTAAAATCAGAAACTCTAATGTAGTACTCAAAAGAGTCAATAAAGTTTTGAGAAACTTGTTGGAGAAGCAACTTAATCTAAAACAAACGTCATTTTTAAAGTACAGCATGTTGCAAATGAGTGAGAATTTTAAAGTTCAAGTTTGTTGCTACATTTCCTTTCCGGCAATCATGTTGTTTGGGGTGTGTATAGTGTGAATGTTTCAAATAGCATGTTATCTATTGTGCCATGCACCTATTGTGCATGTTGATACCAAACTTAAATAGTTTGGTATCAACATAACAATGCATGAACTCATTCCATCAAAAATAGATTTACTTTACAGTAGACTATATTATTACTTTAAAGTGTGCAGTGTATTGCATAGACTTATTAATAATCATTATTAGTCTAGGTATATTGTACTCACTGCTCATAGGCTGTACAGTATGCATAGTTCACACATCATGGCTGTGTTGCACTACTGGACTTTTTTCTCACACATATTTGCACTTTTCACTCTCATTTCAATTTCATTTCAACTCATGTAGTCTAAGGTATTGTAATGTGTGCAGTATATAGCATTGTTTGTATCTTGTTTCCTGTCTCTCCTACCTTTTATCTTAAATCAGTATTTCCTAAATCAGCCACTTCCACTTTCCTCCCTTTCTCCTTGGTTTTTAGGTTCCTTACTTCTGGAACAGTTTCCCATCAACTTTAGAACTTTTTTTTCTCTCCTTTACTTAAAAACGAGAGTTGGAGGAGGTCATGTGATCACCAAAGTGTCTTTGTTTGTTTGTCTGCTTGTGTTTCTGTGAGATGTATTGAAAAGCTGTCAACGGATTTTGATGAAATGTTGTGTAGGGGCGGATTTTGAGCCCAGAAATAGTTGATTGATTTTTGAGCTGGATCCAGGTACCGATGCAGATTCTGGATCACTTTTTCAATTTCTTCAACATGGCAAAAACATGGAATTTAAAGAATGTATTTTGCTAATTTAATGAAAAATAGGTTTGCAGGGTCAAGAAACTTGGTGGTATTACATCATTTGTCATGAGGCAAATATGAGTAAAGAAGAGGGAAGAGGGCGACAGCACACATACATAACATGTTACTGTGCACCACAGGCTGGAGTGTGCTTTTTATACCATAGTCACTTTAGAACATCTGTTGTTTATGGTGTAATTTATGTATATGTACATGCATATGTTTATTGTGCAATCTGTGTATGTATACTCTTGTTGTGCTTTCTTTGACCTATTTATCTATTGCTGTTTCTCTTTCTGTTCTTTCTGATTCCTTAAATTTCCATCGGCAGCAATGAAGTATTTATCTATCTATGTGATCGATCTAATTCCTACATGTTAATGAATAATCATTAACTAGTACAATTTAAGTTATTTTTTAAATTAAATTTCAAATTTCTTGAATCATGTTTTAAACTCTTGTCAAACCACACAAGCTTCATATATGTTATGGTCACCACCATGCATTATCATACACAATCATTTAATGAGTGCTGATAGTATTTGTATGTATGTTATTACGGGTGCAGTTGTTTTCCACTCCAACACAATTCCCCACCAACCCCAATGATTGGTGGTTTAGTAGACAACACCACAAATGCCACACTGGTTGGGAGGAGCTGGAGGGACCGAATTAAGACTCGCGCTCACACAGACATGCACGCGCGCTCACTTACAGTAGTCACTGTACTTGCTGAGTGGGCCAATAAAATACAAACATTCCTCTCGCGGGACTGTCCTGTCCGAAACATCGCGAATTTCCCGGATACTTTGTGTTTTGGTGGGAGCAGGCAGCCAGCAGCAGCCTGAGGAGGCAAGTCTGAGAAAGGTGGAGACTCCTGGTCAACTTCCTGCACCATAATCTTCAAGCACCACTAAGACAGAGCTCGGGAGGCTGCAGCGACAAGGACGAATGGATATAGGACCCACTTAACTTCTTTTTTCGGCAGCTAAAACATCAAAAGGAAAGAAAAAAACAGTTTGTGGTTGATAATACACATCTACCTGGCTAGTAGCTAACTTAGCTAGCAGTGAGACTGCTGGATAAGAGATTCCCAGCGTTTGATAGTGAGCCTCTGCAAAGGACAGGAATGGGTGAGTTTTCCATGATGTGGCGCTTGTGTTGTGTTCATATGTTAATGGCTCCATCTTTACGACTCAACATACAAAGCGAGTCCAAGAAACCCAGGGCATTAAATCAAGCGTCAGTGACATAAATCATTCTATCAGCTTTTCCCAGCGGGGAGTTAAAATTAGCAAGACAGTTAGCTTGCTCGTTAGCCTAGCCAACTAGCTGTCTAGTTAACTGAGTAAAGCCACCTCCATCCGTGAATGTGGCTGCAGTTCTAGCTAGCGTTACTATGAGTTACTTTAAAGCTGATGTGAACATGTCCTCTACAAAATCCCTTAAAGTCCTTAAACTACTCAAACTCAGTATTATGAAATTCGAAGTTTTACTCTCGTCTGGCTGTGCTATAATCCCAAATTAGGGCTTGGAAAGTTAGATATATCGTTAGCTACTTCTCTTTAGGCTAACGTGACATTTTCTTCACGTCTGATATAAGGGTGTGTTATAGTGCATGTCGTGTGTTCAGACACGCATTCTTTACATTACAGTTTTAATACAAGTTCTCATTCCCCAAATGTTTGTAATGCTTTGCTCGTCTCCACTTAACTGGACCAAACATACAAGGGATCTGTTCTTGAAGTAGGTCTATGATTTCCATCCTTTAACCTCACAACAGGCTATTAAATTAACCTGATTCTCAATGTGTTTAAGTTTGCTCTGGGTGAACAAAATCAGATTATTTCACTGCCAACCTTGAAGACAATGATTTTAAAGTTTCGATGTTTGATGCTGTATGCTGTTTTGATGCTTATTATTTCGACAGAGAGTGGTTGTGATGGTCTTGCGCACTGAATGTAGAGGAAAGTCCCTGACCTTTTTTTTCAGACAGACTGCAAACCTTCCATATCATGAAACCTTGTTGATCTGAAGTGTGCTCTTTGTGTTGTGTGCAGTAGGACTTGTTTAAGAACTTTGCTATGTTGACAGACAGGTTTTAGGTCCTCAGATTGTGCGGCTGTGGTTTTGACATTTTAAATCAAGTGAACTGATTAACTGCTTTGCATGGACTCTGTTGTTTGCACTCTGTTTTAAATACTAGAAAAGGATTTAGGCGACACATTGTTTGAACACGTCCAAGGTCTGTGTCTGTGTGTGGGTGTGGGTGTTAGCCCCTCACATTCTCTATGCTTTCTCTGAACTTAACCTACCTGCAGCCTGTGTAAGATTGATTTAAATCTAGATATTGGAATTTTGTTTTTTACCATTAAGCTGTTTAAAATACCAGTGCTTTGTCTGGTCTGCTCCCTGCCACTGTCAGCAGCCATTTTTCAGACCTGGAATTTTTGTGCATTTGTCCTCTTTAATTTTGATTATTAAATATTACTGGAATTGATTGGAAAGAGAGGAATGATGACGTGCAATGAAGGTCCACAGCAAGGCATGGACTGGTGACAGTGTGGTTTCATGGCCAACATAGTAGAGCCTTGTTACTTTTTTATTTTCTTAGCAAACTTCCCCTTTCTGTTGGATTCAATTGAACCTAAACAAAGACTGGACATGTGCCAGAAGGTGTGATTGAATATTAACCTTACTGGCCTCAACCAGTATTTACCAGCATGTGGTTTGTGTTGTTTTCCCACGCTGGTTTTAATTTAACTAATGAACGTCAGTTTATCTTGCCTTGTTAATCTGGTGCTTACTAATTAGTTAACCTAATTCGGTCCTATGAGGATGTATTTAATATAATTTTGGACAGACCCATGAGATTATCACAAAAATCACAAATGTCTGAAACACTGATCAATGAGTCTTCAGATGTGAAATTGTGCTGCAGGAACTACTCAAGTGTTCTCTTGAGTGTCATGATAGTGCTCTTTCATGATAATTCTTACCATTATACAGTCCTGTGATTTTCAGTTGTGTATAATATCAGACTAGATCAGAATCATTTAATAAAATGTGTATTTCTTGCAACTTATCTGAACCAAATTTACCAACCTATTTGGAGTCAATGTCAAATGCATGTAGCCAGACATTTCACTGGATCCAGAATGAGGAGATATGTCCGACAGATTTTAGCATCTGAACACCTTTACATTCGTTATTTATTTAAAATACCTACACCCCGAATGGCTGAAACAATTCTGTTCATCTTTGATTAATCCGTGGATTGTTTTCTTGATTTGTTATTGGTCTATACACATCAAAAACTGTGAAAACAGACCATCACAATTTCCTTAAACCCAAAGATGATGTCATCAAATGCATTGTTTTGTCCAACTAACAGTCCAGAACCCAAATATATTAATGTGCTGCAGTGTAAAACTATTTTAAAAAAGCAGCAAATCCTCATATTTTAGAAGCTGGAACCATCAAAGTTTGAGCAGCTTTTCTTGAAAATGACTTAAACTATTAAGTAACAACTATCTATCAATTTCAGACCAAAGATCCACAATGAGATGAAACCGTTTTAGAACATTGCAGGGAAAAGTTGCAACAGTGTGAGCTCTGAAATTTATTTTAGGAACAGCCATTAAAAATCTTAATTTATCACTGAACTGACAACCTCACTGCTAACATTTTCCTCTGCTCCGCTTGCATTCACCGTTACACTCTGTCACTTACTCAACAGCACACTCACTAAGCACACACCTCTTGCTGTTTTCATTTGTTCGGCTTGCTATGGAAATGGTACACTGTCTTGTAGAGTAGCATCAGTGTCAACCTTCAGGTTTTCAGAATGTTGCAGACCAGCATTTCAAGTTTCAACTCGTATTGTAGCAAATGTTTGGTCTGAACAGGATGTGTTCAGGTACAATATTGGGAGTATGTTCAGTTTTGGCAGTACTCGGCACATAAAGTTGTAACAAGCTTCAGTTTTTAACCTGAAGCATGAAAAATATGCTTCAGTTTGTGGTTACATGTGTAGAGTGAAAGCTACTTCACTCATATGCAGTGAAGACCTAAAAGACCGTTTGCTATTTGGACAAGTTATCTGTGGGAAGGTCTGTAGAAATAATTCAAGCCAAATTGATTTGTTCCTTTAAAGCAAGAAACACGTTTTGCACTTTTTTTTAAATTCTTTTTTTTACAGTTTCACACTAGCTTCCAAAGTAGTGTTTTGAATTCTGGTGGAGCTACTCTTTTGCATACATTTTAATCACAGCTAGATTTTAATCTTGGTCTCCTATATATTTTTTACATGCTTTTTTTCCCTACATTGTAACTCTGATCTGTTTGTTACTGTCTGCATTATTACTTCTGTAATAGGAGCCAACGCTTATGTCTCCTCCCAGACTTCCACATGTTTGTTCTGATATTTGCTAGCCATTGTTTGCCTATGGAACTATTGGTTATCTAATCTGAGATGAGGGACAGGTTTTAATAACTTGAATTTAAGTGTTCAGAGTGTATTGATGGTCTAGTTGCAAAACTTCCAGCTTTGTGAAAGGTATGGTAGGGTGTAGGATTAAAGCGCACATTTTTGCTTAGGTTTTATCTGCACAGCTGGTGCTATTGGGTAAATAAAGGTGGGCAGGAAAATAATTTAGAACAGGTAACTCTTTGTCCTTCATATCAGCTACCACTCAGATCAGTGAGAAGGAATGCAGTTATGAGTTTCCTCTTTACTGATTGTGTGTGTTAGTGACTGAGAGAGCACACTGATTTAGACAGTCTGCCTGGCAGTCAGCTCGCCTGCGTGGCCTTCAGTACACCCCCCGCCTTCCTTTCTCTCCCCCCGCTCTCCCTTCGCTGTAACATCCTCCTGTCTGCCACTAGCTTACATAAGACCCATATTGTACAAACTCTTTACCTGGAAGCACTGTCTGAGGACAGGAAAACAATCTTGAAATTCCTCCCTTCTACTGGACTTCCACCTGGCACACAGACAGAAAGTGAGATCGAAATTTGCTTTGGTCTCTTTAATTGATTTAAATTGATTAAAAAGACTTGCAGTGTGTTCAGTGAGACTGTAATTCTTGCCCGGTCCCAATAGTGAGCAGTGTTTGACTTTACTCCTGCATGCCTCAGAGTGCGTTTAGTGAATTGAGACTTTGGGGTGGAGAAAGAAAGATAAATTGAATCTGATAAGAGGGACTCTATGCAAAGCAAGACTGGGCATGGTGAAGGCATATGCTGAGGAGACAACACACACACACACACACACACACACACACACACACACACACACACACACACACACACACACACACACACATGCAGACTTTCATAACAAAACTGCATATAGCAAATAACATGATTGTAAATTCTCTGATTAGTATAATCCAAGATACTTTTAGTACAGTTACTCCTTTTTAGAGAGACACTGGAATCAGTAAATAATCCAGTTTGATTGACATACAGGACATAGTATTGTCTGAAAGGTTTTGGTGCCTGCCTCTTGATATTAATTTAACTGTTAATTGTCATATCCAGTAACTTGTTAGGTTCAAATAAAGTAAAACATTAGAGGCAATAACATCTGGTTAAAACCAGCTATGTCATACATCAAATTCCACTTGTTTGATGAGTTTAATGATTTTCACAGTCACTTATTGAGGGCAACAGGACGAGGTGTGTCTGAATCAGCTCGGTAAGAGATTGATCACATTATTCTATTCAAACTAATAATCGGTCATTGGACATCAGGATTTTAAGTTATCAGAAAAAGAAGCCGAGCTGGGTCGGCTGTGGCTTAGGTAGTAAGAGTGATCGTCCACTTACCAGAAGGTCGGTGGTTCGATCCCCACTTCCCCCAGGTCTACATGTTCAAGTATCCTTGAGCAAGATACTGAACCCCAATTTGCCTCCCCGGGCGCCGTAAAGGCAGCCCACTGCTCCTCGGGGGATGGGTCAAATGCAGAGAAAGAATATCCCTGTCTGTGGAAGAGCAACAGAGATACGGATTGTTTTTAACGTTTATTTCTTTTATTCAGTGTTTCACTGGTTTCAATTACCAGGTACGCTTGTCTTGGAGAGGAGACCTCTGCGGTTAATATAGCTCACTATAAAATCAGCACGAATGAACAATGAAGGATACAAGCTGAGCACCTAGAAGGAAGCTGAACTAGCATAAGCAGCTCAGCTTTGGTGCCGGTTGTCCACTGTCAGGATCGCCCATTGCAAGAGCCAGACAGTTCTCTGTACTATTCAGTCATACACAGTGTCTAGGCAGTGATGCAGTGGGTAGCGCTGTTGCCTCACAGCAAGAAGGTCCTGGGTTCAAATCCAACTTGAGGACCTGGGACTCTTCTGTATGGAGTTTGCATGTTCTCCCCGTGTCTGTGTGGGTTCCCTCCGGGTTCTCCGGCTTCCTCCCACCATGTAATATATGTGGGTTGGTGACTCTAAATTGACCAAAGGCGTGAATGTGGGTGTGAATGGTTGTTTGTCTTTCTATGTGGCCCTGCGATGAACTGGCGACTTGTCCAGGGTGAACCCCGCCTCCCGCCCAAGGTCAGCTGGGATAGGCTCCACCCTCTCCGTGACCCTACACAGGATAAACGGTTACAGAAAATGAATGCATGAATGAATGAACAGTGTCTAGGCTAGTGAATGGAAATGTTTTTAGACATTTTGTGTGTCATTCCATATCTATTACAGAAGAGAAAGCAAGAGAAGATGCTGATTCATCACTCATGGCTGTATAATTTATCATTTTTCTATCTAAAAATTCTATGTCAAAGACAGCTGGGCATGTTTTTTTTTTATAGGTGTTTCATGACCTATCCAACAAGTTTCACTATTATTTTCTATTTTATGCCAGTAATAATTGTTTCATGATTACTCCAAATGCACCTTCATTATTGTTAGCGAAGAATCTGCACAATGTTTTGAAGATGTCAATGAAGACTCAATTGGCTGCTGCAGGACACACAGCGTCCCTTGTTTGTGCATCTCATCTCATGCTTGTATACTCGTTCACTTTACTCTCATCATCTGCTCGACAGCACATCATTTAGTGGATGTGCTTTTGGCCATAGCTCTTAGCTTTTTGACCTATAAGTCTGCACTTATGGCAAGGCAAGAAAACAGTTCTTGCAGTGTGGTGAACCTCACGTCTTTCAACAATGTGTTCTGACTTGACTGAAATAAAAGAAAAGCATGAATCATTTCATATTATTGACTTCTTTTTGGGGGCTCTGCATCTAAGCATCATATTGTGCTGTTGTACAGTCTGACATTAAGAAGGCCATGAATGACCAGCAGACCTGCTGACCCATACATTAACTCAAAGGTTTCCAGGGAAATATGCATGTAAGCCAGTTAGCTTCCTGTCGTAGCAATGAGCACTGTTTGCTCATTTATTCCTTCAGAAAGACATGCAATGTACTTCCTGTACTTACTGGCTTAAGGCAGTGTAGCTGCTGCTGGGACAGGGGCCAGCTCTGGATGAAATAAGGAAGTCTCCAACCTTAACCTCAGGAGTCATTTACCCTGATTGAAGACCAGGCGTGATTTGACCTTGGATAGTTGTAGTACAGGTTGCTTTATTGTTGTCGCTCGCAGCCTTTCTTTATTTCCATTGCTCGATAAGTCTCAGATCTGCCCTCTGGGCAACTTCATGAGTCACTTCTACTGTTTAGGCCTTTATTTCCCTGCTGCCGCCTGACTGCAGTGAACTGACAGGAAGTTTGCTCTCACACACACACACACACACACACACACAAAAACCACCTGAATGCTGACTGTTTTTGGCTGCATTTAAATGTGCTCAGCCAAGGCATTTCCTCTAAGGAACACACCAAGACGACTTTGTCCACTGGCCCTGTGCAGGTATTTCACAGGCCAACACCCATCACTCATTCAGCAGCAGCAGCGGTCAGAGTGAATGAGAAGAATGCCTGACTCCTTGATATGTGACCATCAGAGTTCAGCTGTGTGTAATGTTTGTCCTCACACAAATAAAGAGAAGACAGTCAGGTTGGTGCTCCCTAAATAAAGGTTTCAAGTATGCCCCACACCTTTTATACCTATGCAATAACGGAAATATAGGAAAATGATTTCACTTTGGAGAGAAAATGGTTCAGGAGATCTTGTAGAGACTCCTCCATGGTGAAAATATAAATCAAATGCCAATAAAATTAAGTTTAGGATTTGCAAAACATTTAAATTTTCAATAATATTTAATCCAGTTTTGGACGAAAGCAGCATGTTAATGTTATTTCCTTAGAAAGGTTGTGTCATTGCTAATGTTACGCTAGAGTTTTGTGTCTGAAAAACATTCTCATAGGCTACCATCTCTTAACATGTGGTTGTTGAACCCTATGATCAACTCAGACATCTAAGCTTTTACTGTCAGCGAAAATGTTTTCAGGCCTTTTTTTTCTGCCTCCGCTCTAATGGCAGAATCACTGGAGAACACACACATCAGCTGGCAGATTCACCTATAATTATCCTCCTCCAACGTATCATGCAATGTCACGTTCATTAACATTACAAGGATCTCACTGTATCAGCCAGCCACAGCAATGTTACTTGGTTCAAGCAGCTGATGGCCTTTGCAGTCGAAAATGGAGCAAGTCACTGCTTTTCAACAAAATTTTATATGTTGCCATTCTTTGAAACAACTATACAAATTACAAATGTTCTCATTGCTCAGGGAATATGTTTTCAATAATGGGTGCAGATGTGATCATACACAGGACTGGAATATAAATGGGCTAATAATATACTGTTTGTTCAAAAATGATTTTCCCTACATTGTCCAAAATCTGTTTTAAATCCACTCATACATGATTTTTTTGACCAAATAAATGGCTGAGTTTTCTACCTTAAGTTGTCCTTTTTTGTGAAAGAAGATAATGACATGTCCGTTTCCCACGGTGCCTTTAATGTGAGTTTTGTTTGTTGTTTGATGAGCTGTTTTCACAGTACGACATCACTTTAAAGAAAATATTTTGTGTGTTTGGCTAAAATTGTTTGTTCAACTTTAATTCTGTTGCTTTTCCTCCACTGAGGATAACAATAATGTCAGTCACCATATTATCTGTAGTTGTTAAATCCAAACATAACATATTAGTAGGTGTATAGCAGTGTGTTTAGTATTGATTTAAGTGATACTGACTTTGCTGGGCTGTGTTCCTCAGGCAGTGTGTGTGTGTGTGTGTGTGTGTGTGTGTGTGTGTGTGTGTGTGTGTGTGTGTGTGTGTGTGTGTGTGTGTGTGTGTGTGTGTGTGTGTGTGTGTGTGTGTGTGTGTGTGTGTGTGTGTGTGTGTGTGTGTCGTTGGTTGGTTGGTTGGTTGGTTGGTTGTCTTGGAGAGAGACAAAGTTTTTACCAGTCATGTTTTTGTTATGGCCATGCTTTGGTGTGTTAAGCTGACCATTCCAGTGGAGTCTCTGTGCTATGAGTCTCACCACATAGTAAAATAGTGTTGCACTGTTATCTGTGTGGTTGCAGAAAGTCCCTCTGCTCCACATCCAGTCATGTGGAAGATGGGAACTGCTCTGTGTGTTGCAGTGTGATTCTGTCAGCATTGCCCCTTGTTTTGTTTACTGCAGCAGGCTGTATCTCTTCCTGTGGTTACATGGACAGATTGGTCCAAATTACTGTCTGGGTTCTTGGGGTTCACTTGTTTATTTTCTGTTTAGTTTGTGTTTTTTCTGGACCTGATGTGTTTACACGGTCTGTTACAATGTACTATTACTGTTTGTGTTCTTAAATATAGTATTACCTTGTTGTTGATCTACAGCTAGAACCCACTGGACAACAGCAGGTCTTGTTACTGACAGGGACTGAGAAGAGATCGGTGTTAGTTGCCTCGCCTTGAGGTAAACTAAGCTCAAAGTGATTTCACTGCCTGGTCCATAGCATCTGCTAGGTCTCACCAAATGGTTGTTGAGGCATGTTTATTTTCCTGTCCATAATAGTCCATAATGACCACAGTGGGACTGAGGTGGGCCATATTATGGTTTACAGGTACCAGTATCTTTGAGTTGCTGGTGCTCAATAAGTGCTCTGGCCTGCAGTAGAATTTTTTTTTTTTTAAAGATGATGGAGCTGAAAGACCTGGTGAATTGTTTCTGTCTAAAAATAAATAGGACTGTTTTTTTGAGCGTCTACTTTTGTAAGTCAGTGTGTAAGAATCATATTTTGAGCAGCCTGCTGCGGTTTCATTTTTCCACCTGCAAAATCAGCAGAGCTACAGAATTAACTACTGAAAGACTCCTAATCTGACTGACGAAACTTAAAGTTGACTCACTTTTTATGATTAATCTGCACTGATGGGACCCCTCCAGGCAACTTCTCAACTGGGATTATTCAACTTTAGGGAAAATAATAGCCCAAAAGATAAAAATCCTTTCTTTCCTTTTCCCTTTTTTGCGATTAGGTTGAACAGTTCTATAGTTCTTTATTACTTTGAGTTAGAGGTTCAGGGATCTAGAATTATTATTCTTATTTACGTATTTATTTACATATTTATTATTTTGACTTGATGTTGATATTAAGGCCAACAGATATCCACAAAGTCCACTAGTGGTTAGCCTCTAGTTGAAACTGCTCTGAGATCATCTGGGGAGACATGGAGGGGAAGGATCTCTATAGAATTTAGTAGAATTCAAGGACACAGGTACCAAAAGCTGTGGAATACAACAAGCTGTTTGATATCACCTTTGAAGTGTTGAGGGATGTGTTAATGTTTTGGAGTTGCTTCAAAAATAACCTGCTTAACATGTGTTGCTTTACAGATTGTCATTCTGTATGTTGCATAAATGTGATGTCTGTTTTTCCAGCCGAGGTATTTATATAGATTTCCAAGATGGATACCCCTGGTTTTCTAGCCTCGCAGTTATATCTTAAAGTCAATTTGACATACATTTTTTTTGTCTGCTCATTTATACATAAATTACTTATACTATATTCTCCTTTTAGGAGAGAGAAGAAAAAAATATAGGAACAATTTATTATTGTTATTAATGTTGATGTAAATAAATATTATTATTTTTAGCATTATTAACATTATATGTTTTTACTGCTCATATTATTAAAGCTGATAATGTTCTTGTTTTTAAAATATACAGTTAGCTAAATATGGCATAGTAACGGTATAGTTTTTTTAAAAGTAGCAGAACTTGATAAATTGCTCACAGTTTACCTATAGCCAGATGTTGCCTTTTGCCCAAAACACTCAAGCCTTGTCCAGTTGTTAAGGCAGACTGGTCTCACAATGTTGGATCCATTGTCTGTCGTTATACATTCCTCCTGCCATCTTCAAGAGGCAAGAGCCTGCTTTCGCCCCTGCGCTAAAGCCTTACCTGTGTGATCCTCGGGGAAAAACCACACTCTGAAGGCGCAGAGTTTTTATGGTGAATTCACTACAGATAAAATGGCCCAGTCAGGCACACTGTTCAATAGTTCAGTGGGACCATAAATCTGTCACTGCTGCAATACAATCTACTTCCTGCAATGCTGTTTCCATTGTTGTTCGACACTGAGTGTATAGTGCAGGTAGTGCAATGTGTGCAAAATATTTGCAGGAGGGCATTAAGTAGTGCTTATCTCAGGTGTTGATAATTTTCCTAAATGCCTAATTTTCCACAGTGTTGATGGGAGCCAGATCTGTGGACAAGTGGTAGGTTGTGGCCTCTGTGATCTTGTGCCTATGGAAGTTTGATGAGTATGGTGTTGCACTCTGTGGGGTTCTGTTAGTGATGTCTGTGTGGGCGGGCGATGCAGTAGCAAATTAGCTGCTCATCTCATTACACCGCATGTACACAGCAAGAGACTTTGCAGCCATTGCATCAGACACTATCATTCTTTTCACCAAGTGACACCAGATCATCACAATCAGAAGTTCCCTGTAATTCATTATTTCAAGTACAGATACTAGTCTAAAGTTATGTTTTGTCATACAGTAAGTCTCAATTCTTTAAAAAACGTATCATTTTAAAATAATAGTTTACATGCAAAAAGTTGTGGATGTGATTTATTTTATGTCATGTCTAAACCCATGACAGAAGCTTCTTCAGGAATTTGATGCTTCAACAAGAAGGAAGAACATACCTCTAGTGTAAAAACAAGCTTAAGATAACAGTGTATCGCCTTGCTTAGAAAATATATGACGATATATCACAATGTATCATGGTAACCCCTGTGTCATTGCCATATTCCTGCCAATGTATAGGCCTGGTAATTACAATGTAATAAATATGATTATATGGCATCATGGTGCGGTGTATCTGGTTAGTAAGCCCGATCTGAGCATCCATTCTGCATAATAGTTACTCCGTGCTGTGATGGATATTTGTGTGTTTGACCCTCTCACCCCTCAGCGCAGACATCCCTGTTTATTTAGCCTCAGTCAGCAGGAAGACAGTGGAGCACGCAGTCACTCCAGTCCACTTTGTCCCCCTCCCTCCCTGTGAGCTGCTGCTCATCTTATCCTCTTTCCAAAGGCTTAAATACTGAGTGCTTGTTGTAGAGGGGAAGGCTGGTCTGAGATCATCTGTCAAGGCCAATTTCTCCCTGGAGGTTTGCCCAGCCTGATGAAGGTTGATGATGATGATGATGAGAGAGAGAGTAGAGCTGCATATATAAGAACAATCATAACTGAGCCAAATGTTTCAGCATTTTGTATTGATTAACTAAAGTAGTTTAGTGCAGAAAGACTGTGTGTGTGTGTGTGTGTGTGTGTGTGTGTGTGTGTGTGTGTGTGTGTGTGTGTGTGTGTGTGTGTGTGTGTGTGTGTGTGTGTGTGTGTGTGTGTGTGTGTGTGTGTGTGTGTGTGTGTGTGTGTGTGTGTGTGTCGTTGTCTTGGAGAGAGACAAAGTTTTTACCAGTCATGTTTTTGTTATGGCCATGCTTTGGTGTGTTAAGCTGACCATTCCAGTGGAGTCTCTGTGCTATGAGTCTCACCACATAGTAAAATACCTCACCACCAGTTAGTCCACTGCAGCCTGCTTATTTTTAGAGGCTGCTCAACCTGCTGCACTGGAAGCAGCCGAGGAGTCTTTCTTTAACTTGATGTTCGCCTCTCTCTTTGTGATCACAAATGTGTTGTCAGAGGAATACACACAATAAACATCCTGCTTGTTGTGTAGACTATATTTGATGAAGTGTTGTTTTGGCTGTTAGGATGTATTTTACTGTTTGACAAACAGCAAGGGAGCAAAGACCCAGAAGAAAGGAGTATGTGATTAAAACAGCTATTAATACCACAAAACTGTTAAACATTGCAATCAGCCGGGTTTAAAAATCTGATTGTAGATCTGTTTTATTTATTACTTTGGTTCCTTTGGTATTAAGAATGCAGATATCTCCTTATTTTAAACATGTAGCGTCGGAAAAGTATCCAGGTATCCATGGTTTTGAGACCTTAGCCTTTATTCACAAAGATTTATTTACGGAATTGTATATTCCATGTCTTCCACATGATAATCCACAAAATGCAAACATGCTAAGTCTCAAGTCTTTTTGACTCTTTTTTTCTTTATGTATTGCCATTTCATATTGAAGGTAGCCTGTGTAAGTGATTTTAACTTACTTTGCTTGGGGAAAGATGATGTTTACTGTGTTTGATGGAGCACTTTTACTTTCTTTTACTTTTACTGACCAATTCTTTCATTCTCAGAGCTCAGTAAGTTGATTTATTTTCACTACCTCTCACACCCTTATTTAGTCAAGGTTTGCAAGATTTGATCTGTGATTTCTCTGTGGTTGTTACCACAGAAAGAAAACGTATATTACCTTTCCCTCTTTGCCCTCTAATGTTAGTACTAAGGTTGTCACAATACCAAAGTTTTAAACTTTGACACAATATTAGTACAAAAAAAAATACTCAACACCTCTTTTGATACCACAAGAAAAACAAAAATAGAACAGATAAATGGATTTATTTATTTAATCAACAGCCTGTATATGGTGCTGGCACAGACAGTCACTGAACGCAAATTAACACATTTGTAATAATGTTTTATCAGTGCAGCCGAATCTGATTGCAGATCTGTTTTTTATGGTTTCGGTACTTTTGATACAATTAGATACAGATATTGTTTTAAACATACATTATCATAAAAGTATTCGTATTTCCATACATTCGATAATTTTTGCAAACTATTTTGTTGAAACATACTGTTTACATTGCTTTAGATTGTGTTGAATAATGTTTTTGAACCGTTCATGACTCCAATGATTTATTTTACCAGTCTGAATTCACCTTTTTACACTGTTCAGAATATTTGACTGGTTACCAAACAGCTTAATAGATAACTTTAACAACCAATGACATTTCACCAGAAGATACAGTAACCAGTTACTGCAGAATACAATCCATAAATCTGTCTTTCTTCTCTCTCTTTTTTTCTGTTTATTTCTCTAAACTGCATGAAAATACTATGAAATGATTCTACAGTTTTCTATACAAACAACTTCCTACCAAATATAGGTATCAGTGATAATCTGCATTATGTTTTCTCACTCTGGGATAGATGCTGGAGAAATACTTATTTGTTACTTGTTGTTTTAGATATTTTGTTAACTTTGTCTTTTTGTTTCTCTTCTCACCCTCTTCAACCCCTTTCTTTGCCTTTACTTGCTCCTCTTATCACTCTTACCCTTACGCCCTTCCTGTCTTTTCATTCCCTTTACACTTCCATACTTGTCTCTTATGTTGTCTCTTCTCCTGCTGCATCTTTCCCTCACCATTCTCTCCCCCTTTCTTTTCTTTTCTCCCCATCTATTTCCTCTCTCCTCCTGTCTCGAGTAGAGGTTGTGGTGGAGTATGAGTACGAGGCACTCCAAGAAGACGAGCTGACCCTGCGACTGGGTGACATCATCAAAAACGTGCGGTATATAGAGGAGGAAGGCTGGATGGAGGGAGACCTCAATGGGAAGAGGGGCCTTTTTCCCGACAACTTTGTTAAGGTGAGATGACAACAGTTTAATTTGTGTTCTTTTTGTCACGCCAATCACATAATCCTATTAACTCTTAAGTTATAATACTTAGCTTGTGTAGAACTGACTGCACACTTCATCTTGTGTTGTTCCATTAAAGATAATTCTATTGAAATAGTGAGCTTTATCAGACCATAGCAGTCTGTGGCTGAGAGTGTTGGCCATAGGATATAGCAGATGTGGTCACTGATTTCTTAACACCTACATCTGAGAGTGCTACATGTTGAGAAATGAGGGAGATTTTTTGTTGAATTTTGTTTTGCTGAATTTGAATGTTTTTTTTGCTGAAAATATACAAAATATATAAGTGCTATGAGGATTCGACAGTGCTTTGTTCAGCCTGTGAATAAATGCAAGGTAGCTAACAAAAGCTAGCCAGCTGTCTGCAGATAAATAAATAAATAAATAAATCATTACATTGCAGTAGTCTTCTCTTCTCTTCTGCCTTCTTTTCCTCACTTCCTCTCATCTACCTCCTGTTTCCCACACTCTATAATCCTACATGGTGAGATAGGTAATCAGCTAAGCAGCCTGGCCCAGTCGCTGTGCTTGGATAGTTAATCCTCTAAGGAGCCTGCTGGCTGTTGAACTTTGCTCCTGACAGCGTTGCTGTCATCTGAGATGTTGTCTACTTCCTGCTTCCTTTAATGGGTGTTTTAGCTGAATGATCAAGGGACGTGAAACATGCCTGGTGGTGAGGTGGTAAGGAATATCAGAGTGCTTCTTCTTGGTTAGTTATTAAATGACATGAGTGTGTTTTGTTGCTGAACCATCCTTAAAATGAATCCAGTCAATGGAAGATTTTCTTTAGGGTAGGAATGTCTGTGTATTTTTCTCGGTGTACAACCATCCATCTTTCTTTGCCTTTGCATCTCTGGCTGTGCAAATTTGACGTGTACATGACGGATTGGAGTCAGACAATGTGGTTTTAAAAATGTCAAATAATGATGATAATACTACATGAAAGACCTGTTAGATTTAAGGATGTAATATGTAGCATTTCTGCATTAAAATCACTTAGCACAACTAGACCTTTGTTATATATTTCGTTGAGTCATGTACTTACATTATGTTTGATGTCGTGCCCCCTGTTTGGAAAAGGATCAGGAATACCAATGTAGGAACATTAAGAGTATTTTGCTGTGGATGATGGCAGCAACCTTAACATCAGGCAGCCTTACCGACAGGAAAGTGAAGCGTTACATCTATATCTACTGTCTCCAAAGGGCAGTTTCACACAACACGGTAGTGGCTGGTCTACTGCTGCCTTAACACATTTTCACATTTCTGACACGTTTGACCACAGGAAGCAGGTCAGCCAAAAACAGATAAAGATAAATAAATAAAAAAGAAAAAAGGTATGCATCCTGCAGCAGGTGAAATAATGCTGTGTTGCTATAGTAAATGCAGAGCTTACATCCTGGTGAGTGAGTGAAATTCATCAGTAAGTTTGTTGTTGTACCTTTCTGTTCCCACTATAACCAGTTCCCTCAGCCTCTTTGGTCCTGGTGTGCTCCTCAAATCCAAAACGTTTTTAGCTGAGAGAAGCACTGCAGTCACAACAGTCAAACCAGCTGAGAGGTCATGTCACTACAGCCGAAGGTTTCTAAGAGAATGTAGAAGTCACTACTGGAGATGGACCCTGAGCTCTTTAGGCCGACCCAGAATGCATGCACCGCATCAGGGGTGTGTTTGATTTGGATCACGTGGCGTGCTCACTGGACATTGGTGCATTTAAAGCACAGGTTAAACCAAACTCATTATGTCTCCTTTATTCTTATATTGCGTATTCCTGCACTGTTTGTTCACAAGCCACCAGGCACAGCCCGGGTGTAACCACACTTCTCACACCCCCTGGTACTTGGCCAATGAACATACTCTTTTAACAGGTAGTCAGGCTGATTTATCGGTGCAGCTGTACCAAATAAGAATTGGCAGTCTAGCATCCAAGTCTAATTAAGATGGTGCTGTATTTCTAATAATGCGGTGCCCCCTCCTTTCCCTTCACAAACTCCATGTTGCTGATAGAAGTGACAGCCTTTCTTTGAAAGTGTGCTAACAAGATCCCTTGTTAGCTGAGTATGCCAAAAGAAGACCGGACGCCCATATGTTCTGCTCTCTGTGTGGGTGTGCACTCTAATCAACACCCATGGAGTGTAAAGTCAGTTTTAGAGGTGTGTGTATGTACAGCACATGAGGTGATGTGTGGTTTCTTTACAAGCTCTCAGCTCAGGCCTTTTTCACACTCTTTACTGCACTCAGATACCCGAGAGGGTGGAAGTCCTTGTTGTTTGTTCATATTGATCTTTCGTCTGTTCAGTTGTCTGTTTTCTGTAAGCTGTGGGTCTGAAGGTTTTATTGTTGGTCTGTCTCTGCCTTTGGAGCAAATTCTATCTTATTCTATGTCTTTTCCTCTCATATAAGCACCCACACACAGCTGGACTTCCTCTCCAGTGGAACTGTAAAGTCAGCATGTGTGAACCAGGAAGTGGATGGGTCATTGGTCACACACACACACACACTCACACACACACACACACATGCACACACACAAGCACACACACACTCACACACACACACACACACACACACACACACACACACACACGCACACACACACATGCACACACACACACGCACACACACACATGCACACACACACTCACACACACACACACACACACACACACACTGCTCCCTCTCTGAGCCTCCAGTCTGACGTTTTTATTTGTAAGGCCAGTACAACCCGCTGTGTTTGTGCCTTTGTTTTCTATTTATGATAATTTCATTATTTAAGTTTGTTTTGACATTTAAGGATGAGACAATGACTCTATGAGTCTCTCTCTGGGAGCAGGAGCTCTTCACAGCAAAATACTCAGAAACCATTTGGTCTTCAGTCTACACTGTGTGAATTGTAGGATCCGCTTGGTCATAAGTCAGTAATACCACTAGCTTTACCTGTGATCACACCCAAATAGTGCTCCTGGATTTTCTGGGACACACTTACATTTAGAGGCCCAGACTGCCAAATTGATTAAGATCAAGAGTCAGAAAGTGAAATGAATAGTTTTTGATGCATCTTCACTTTTTCAGATGTCAAACATGAAGCAATTGTGAAGTCAAAATACAGTTTGGAACTTCTGCTTTTAATAGAAGGCACACTTAGGAAGTGTTTCCATAAAAATGAAAGGGGGATTTCTTCCTTTTTTTAATCACCAATATAACCTGATATTCAACTTTGAAAACCAAAATATCCTGCTCTTGAACATCCTTTAGAAGATAAGGAATCGTCTGTTCCTGCTCGGAATGATCTGTGACGTAAATGTTAAAATAGTATGATTGACAATGTCACTAGCTGCACCAACATCCAAATGGACCTAGACCTTCACTTTGACTTGTATCAGTGTGTTTTATGGTTTAAAGTCACCATATTGCCTGAATATGTGTTACTGTGTCAAATAATATCACATGTCGGTATCCTTCAGTCCAATGGCCTGTCTGTCAAGGCAAATGGTTCAAGCCCATTGTCAAGATGATGCTTTCTGTACGTTTCAAGCTTGGGTTAAACTGAAACTAAACCTTTTAAATACACATGCAAAATACAAGTAGACAAGTAATAAATAGCCACAAATACAGGTGTAGTGCAGTAATAAATTTGCATTACAGCAACCAGGCCCTGTCTTTCATCTCCACAATATTATGTTCTCTTTGTATGAGTGTGGGTTTCCTTTGGTTCCTTCAGATAGCTCCATCAGACCTGATACCGTTATCCATACCTTCATTTATCTGTACTATAGGCCAATAAGCCTAGACATCACTGGGACAACTTGGCACCTATTTTTTACACAAAGAAACATCTTCATATAACATTTACCAAATTTACAAGTAGGCCAAAGCTATGAATAAATTGTCATAGGCAGTGTTTCACAAAGTGTTCTTTTAAGGGACTCTGGAGACTTTCCCCACATGTGACTAAAAGGTGTCCTATATTTCATTAGTTTAGTTTAAATGGTGGAATCAGTGTTGTTTAAACAGCTGCTGAAAGTTGGCTCACACTTATTTTTATACATGGAGTAGCAGACATTGCAGTGATGATGCTACAAAACTGACACTTTTCAAGTAAAGATACATTTTAATGTATTGTATCCTCAATTTACAAGAAAGCATGGAATTTGCAGCAGCTGTTTTGCAAAGTTCTACAGTTTTTCCTGACTCAATAACTCTCAAAACTGCATGATTTTTAAGAGAGTTTGGGGTTATTACTTCTGAACATGGCCAGAGTCCTCTTACAGCCCATAAACATGCAGGTGAGGTTAACTGGAAACCTGTAGGTGTACGTAAATGCAGACATGGTTGTTTCTCTGTGTGTTTAGAACTAAAATAGACTGCAAATCTGTCCAATGTGTACTCCATCTCCTCCTTGGTGCACGCTGGCCCAGCCCTTTAGGACCCTGCACAGGATGAGTGCGTATAAAAATGGACTGATGTGCATGTTCTGGCATACTCCTGACACAGTTTACTGAAGGTGTGGTCTGGACTTTGTGCTATAGAGAGAATATGGCAGCTGTTTTACTGTCTAGATTGTGACGCGATCAGTGGTAGCTACATTTAGCATGAGTGGGCTGCAACTCGTACAATGCTGCATTAAGCAATGACGCAGGTTGCCATAATTATGGTTTGCTTTGTGCCTGTTTAGCTCACCACAATGCAGGTTATTAAAATATTTCACTGTCCCTCATGGGAAACTCTTTCTCATATCCTCTTTAAATGTAACTAGTTAATTTGAGTTTTACATTTCGGGTTAGAAACTTAGGCCTCTTTCACACAGAGATTGTGCAACAGCAACGCAATGTAGTCCTTTCTTGACAATGCCTTTTTTTAGTTCACCCTGAACGATACAAGGGTGGAACAAAGCCACTCCAGTGTGTAATTTGAAATAGTGTGCTGGCTTTCTGTGAGCAAAGGAAGCATGATGTTTGACATGGCAGCTTTGGGGTCTAGAGTAACGAGGAGCGCTTTGTAAAGAATGGATTAACATGACAAAAAAACGTTTACCTTCCCTGTTACATGACGGTTGATCTCATCCTCTAATCGGATGAGAAGGAGCTTCCAAACATTATGCTGTCTCCCCAATTTGAAGACCTGTTTGGTTGACTTTCTTCCTTGAGTGAGCTGCTAACACATACTGACTCCTTTTTTAAGTCTTAGGTTTGGACTGCACACACATTACGTCGTCAAAACACGTCACAACCCTGTCCTGATGTGCAGTTCGGCACCGTTACTACCTCCATACATCGCAGAGGTGGAACGAAACAGACCCCTACTGGCGCACAGGTCACACGCTGTGTGAATGGGGCTTTAGTCAACCTGTTCAACTTGTCCCACGCCGACACCAATGCTTCTGTCTGCTCTAGACAAACTATGTGGATGAACAGGTTTACATTGTAGATCGACGCAATCTTTTAAGGTTATGTCCTCATAACTTATCCATCACTGTTGTGCTCTGAGAAGAGTAGTTGGTCTTGTGTGTCTGTCTACTGCTGTAGTGTAGGAATTCCTCTTTTCCAACACCTGCACCTCTCTGTCCCTGGTATCCCTCATTTGAAATTCTTTTTTTGATGTTATTTTTAAATTTGCTTATATTTTGGTAGATGTTGCACGTGTTCATGCACTTCTGAGGAAATAACAATGCCACAGCCGTATCAGTGAACTTTAGTGTTTACTTGTCTGAAAGGTAATGAATTAAACTTCACTTTCTTGATTACAGGTTTAAAAATTTAAATGTGTTGTCTGCTTTTTAAGTCATTTTGTAATATGGAATGAGTAGTATCAGCATATTTTGTAAGGAGTATCAGCAGCAGCATAATATCTGTATATTTGAATAGAAATTTAGAATATTATCCACAAACCACGGAATATTTTGTTTGACAGAATGTTAGTTTCATAAAAGAATACAATATCAATGCGTCACACTTATTGTTCTTTGTCTGGTGTCTTTTTTTTTTTTTAGGAAATAAAGAAGGAATCCAAAGAGGTCAAGGAAGCAAAGAGTGAGCCAAAAGAGGAGAGCGCTCCGGCTCCAAAGCGAGAGAAGTGTTCAGGTAACGTGGCCAGCCTGGTTCAGAGAATAAGCACCATCGGCATCCCAACTGGTGCCTTCCAGCCTCACCCACCAGCAGCAGCAAAGAGTAAGTTGCGCTCGCATGCTTTTGTGTGTATGTTCAAGGAAAAGGCATAAAAACAATTACCTTCATTTATATTTGTCCAGGAAAACATTAATAATTTTTGTAAGTTGTTGTCTTATTGTAACTACATGTAGATACCGATGTTCTATTCCAGCTCTTCATCATCAATATGAAAGCTATCTTTAATTATGCCACTTTTTTTTTATCCCTGAAGGATAAAATGCAGACACTTGGTGTGAGGCCTGTGTCTTCTCTTGCATACCTGCACTTATGTGTTGCATGCCGGTGACATGTCCAGTCTTGCTCAAAGATCCTATCATGAGTGCAGTTTTATCTTTGTCTCCTCCCACGTAGCTGCTTTTCCTGTGTTTCTATTCTCACACAATGATATGCTTTTGGTTTTGATTTTGGTACGTGGGAGTTCATCTGGGTAGGAGAGTAATTTAGAGTATAGAGGGTCAAATAACCCCTGTTAGGTTGGCTACACTTTTCAAAACCCAGTGCAGACAACACTTGCTACAATATCTTGTAATATAAAAAACAAAGCTGGCCAGGGAAACACAACTAACCTGAGGAAACACATGATCAGACACAAAAATATATCCAAAAGCTAGAGTGTACCTTGTTTGTACCTCCAGCAGCTTCATCTAACACTGACACGTCTGCAGCCAGCGATGCGCTCCTTCATGGAGTGTTGAGTTCTCAGTGAATGATGATACCTGAAGTGAGGCTTTGACAACTTTAAGACATTATTTAATGAATTAGCTAGTGTATACTGTTTAGCATGCCCAAACAAAAACTTAGATACTTATTATGTCCCAAACATTAGTATTAAAGGAATACTGAATGAATTGCATGCTATTTTTGGGGGAAATATGAAACTATGCAAACAGTATGGTACTGATGACACTGACAATATAACAGGCATTGTTTTTTTTGTGTTTTTTTTCCATCTTTGGATAAAGTAGACTAGATTCTCCAAAGGTATATTGGTATTTGGGCCTTCTAATGTTTAGTAATGACCTGTTTTACAGTTATTTCTATATTTTTAAGTGTAATATTCTACAGATTTTCCATCACTTTCTTTGTTTTAGTCCAGTTATCCAGGTTGGATTAATTTCCATTTTCCTAATTAATTTTCCTAATTTCCATCTGCTGGTATACAGTATATATATATGATCAGTTATAAATGGAGTTCTCCTGACACAAGCTTTGTGTGAGGGTGTTGAAAACGCAGAAATTCTGACAGTAAAATGTAAAACATGTGCTGTAGATACACTGATGCTGGCGTGTTGATGGTTCTGTGCTGTTACGTTGCACTGAGCCTCTCCTGAGGTGCTGTGTATGCTGGTTACACTTCCTGTTTGTTGTACTCTGAGGACGTGTCAGCTCTTACATTAGTTAAATTAGAGTCTCTATCATTAGTTTAATCCAGTAGAGACAGTGCCGTTATCTCTGGGAGAGCTCCTCTTCAGCCCTTCATATGAGGTGTCAGCGATCAAAGGGAGCGACTGCAGGATGGTACGATATTGCGTTTATGCGATATTATGTGTTTTTTTATTATATACTATATTATTAATACAATATTATATTATTACGATGTTATGTTTTGTGATAATGAATCAATTTTCCAAAGCACTATCAATTTGAATGAATTGTTCACATCCATTCATTTCATTTAGTATTTATATTTAAACCCCTGAAGGCTAGAAGACCTAAACCATTGGACTCCTCCATTCCGGCTTAACAACAGCAACTGAGACAGGAAGAAACACAAGAAAACACAGGCCTCATAGTGATAGGAAGAGGCCCATTATAAGCTCATAAAGCACAGAAAATACTGGGGATCATATTTAAACCCAGATCCTTCCCCAAGTCAAAATATGCATAAAACAAGTGCGCCTCATACTATTCCCATTTCCAAAGAAGTTGGGACGTTTTGTAAAATGTAAATAAAAACAGTATGCGATGATTTGCAAATCATTGAATCCCCATATGTAATTGAAAATAGCACAAAGACAAAATTTCAAATGTTGAAACAGAAAAATGTAACTGTTTTGAAAATTATATCCTCATTTAGAATTTGATGGCAGCAACACATTTTTAAAACGTTGGACAGGGTCACGTTTACCACTGTGTTGCATCACCTCTTCTTTTAACAACACTCGCCTGTCAGTGTTTGAGAACTGAGGAGATCAGCTGATGTCATTTTAAAGTGGAATGTTTTCCATTCTCTCCTGATGTAGGATTTCAGCTGTTTAAGAGTTCGGGGTCTCCTTTGTCCTATTTTACATTTCATAATGCTCCAAACATTTTCAGTGGGTGACAAGTCTGGACTGCAGGCAGGTCAGTTTAGCACCAGACTCTTTAACTACGGAGCCATGCTGTTGGAATACGTACAGAATGTGGTTTGACATTGTCTTACTGAAATAAACAAGGCCTTCTCTGAATAAGACGTTGTCTACTTGTCAGCATATGTTGTTCCAAAACCTGTATGTATGGTTCAGCAATAATGGTGCCTTCACTAATGTGCAGGTTACCCATGCCATGTGCACCGATGCCCCCCCATACCATCACAGATGCTGGCTTTTGAGCTGTGTGCTGATAACAAGCAGGATGGTCCCTCTCCTCTTTAGCCTGGAGGACGTAGCGTCCATGATTTCCAAAAAGAATTTAAAATTTTGACTCATCAGACTACAGGACAGTTTTCCACTTCGCCTCAGTCCATCTTAAATGAGCTCAGGTCCAGTGCAGGTCGGGCGTTTCTGGATCTGGTTTCTATAAGGTTTCCTCTTTGCACAGTAGAGTTTCAGCTGTCATTTGTGGATGCAGTGACGAACTGTGTTCACAGACAATTTGGAAGTCTTTTGGAAGTGGTCCTGAGGCCATGCAGTTATGTCCACTACAGAATCCTGTCTGTTTTTAATGCAGTGATGTCCACTACAGAATCCTGTCTGTTTTTAATGTAATGATGTCCACTACAGAATCCTGTCTGTTTTTAATGCAGTGATGTCCACTACAGAATCCTGTCTGTTTTTAATGCAGTGATGTCCACTACAGAATCCTGTCTGTTTTTAATACAATGATGTCCACTACAGAATCCTGTCTGTTTTTAATGCAGTGATGTCCACTACAGAATCCTGTCTGTTTTTAATGCAGTGATGTCCACTACAGAATCCTGTCTGTTTTTAATGCAGTGATGTCCACTACAGAATCCTGTCTGTTTTTAATGCAGTGATGTCCACTACAGAATCCTGTCTGTTTATAATGCAGTGATGTCCACTACAGAATCCTGTCTGTTTTTAATGCAGTGATGTCCACTACAGAATCCTGTCTGTTTTTAATGTAGTGATGTCCACTACAGAATCCTGTCTGTTTTTAATGCAGTGATGTCCACTACAGAATCCTGTCTGTTTTTAATGCAGTGATGTCCACTACAGAATCCTGTCTGTTTTTAATGCAGTGATGTCCACTACAGAATCCTGTCTGTTTTTAATGTAGTGATGTCCACTACAGAATCCTGTCTGTTTTTAATGTAGTGATGTCCACTACAGAATCCTGTCTGTTTTTAATGCAGTGATGTCCACTACAGAATCCTGTCTGTTTTTAATGTAGTGATGTCCACTACAGAATCCTGTCTGTTTTTAATGCAGTGATGTCCACTACAGAATCCTGTCTGTTTTTAATGTAGTGATGTCCATTACAGAGTCCTGTCTGTTTTTAATACAGTGATGTCCACTACAGAATCCTGTCTGTTTTTAATACAGTGATGTCCACTACAGAATCCTGTCTGTTTTTAATGTAGTGATGTCCACTACAGGATCCTGTCTGTTTTTAATACAGTGATGTCCACTACAGAATCCTGTCTGTTTTTAATGCAGTGATGTCCACTACAGAATCCTGTCTGTTTTTAATGTAGTGATGTCCACTACAGAATCCTGTCTGTTTTTAATGCAGTGATGTCCACTACAGAATCCTGTCTGTTTTTAATGTAGTGATGTCCACTACAGAATCCTGTCTGTTTTTAATGTAGTGATGTCCACTACAGAATCCTGTCTGTTTTTAATGTAGTGATGTCCACTACAGAATCCTGTCTGTTTTTAATGTAGTGATGTCCACTACAGAATCCTGTCTGTTTTTAATGTAGTGATGTCCACTACAGAATCCTGTCTGTTTTTAATGTAGTGATGTCCACTACAGAATCCTGTCTGTTTTTAATGTAGTGATGTCCACTACAGAATCCTGTCTGTTTTTAATGTAGTGATGTCCACTACAGGATCCTGTCTGTTTTTAATACAGTGATGTCCACTACAGAATCCTGTCTGTTTTTAATGCAGTGATGTCCACTACAGAATCCTGTCTGTTTTTAATGCAGTGATGTCCACTACAGAATCCTGTCTGTTTTTAATGTAGTGATGTCCACTACAGAATCCTGTCTGTTTTTAATGCAGTGATGTCCACTACAGAATCCTGTGTTTTTAATACAGTGATGTCCACTACAGAATCCTGTCTGTTTTTAATGCAGTGATGTCACTACAGAATCCTGTCTGTTTTTAATACAGTGATGTCCACTACAGAATCCTGTCTGTTTTTAATGTAGTGATGTCCACTACAGAATCCTGTCTGTTTATAATGCAGTGATGTCCACTACAGAATCCTGTCTGTTTTTAATACAGTGATGTCCACTACAGAATCCTGTCTGTTTTTAATACAGTGATGTTCACTACAGAATCCTGTCTGTTTTTAATACAGTGATGTCCACTACAGAATCCTGTCTGTTTTTAATGTAGTGATGTCCACTACAGAATCCTGTCTGTTTTTAATGTAGTGATGTCCACTACAGAATACTGTCTGTTTTTAATGCAGTGATGTCACTACAGAATACTGTCTGTTTTTAATGCAGTGATGTCACTACAGAATCCTGTCTGTTTTTAATACAGTGATGTCCACTACAGAATCCTGTGTTTTTAATACAGTGATGTCCACTACAGAATCCTGTCTGTTTTTAATGTAGTGATGTCCACTACAGAATCCTGTCTGTTTTTAATGCAGTGATGTCCACTACAGAATCCTGTCTGTTTTTAATACAGTGATGTCCACTACAGAATCCTGTCTGTTTTTAATGCAGTGATGTCCACTACAGAATCCTGTCTGTTTTTAATGCAGTGATGTCCACTACAGAATCCTGTCTGTTTTTAATGTAGTGATGTCCACTACAGAATCCTGTCTGTTTAATGCAGTGATGTCCACTACAGAATCCTGTCTGTTTTTAATGCAGTGATGTCCACTATACAGAATCCTGTCTGTTTTTAATGCAGTGATGTCCACTACAGAATCCTGTCTGTTTTTAATGTAGTGATGTCCACTACAGAATCCTGCCTGTTTTTAATACAGTGATGTCCACTACAGAATCCTGTCTGTTTTTAATGTAGTGATGTCCACTACAGGATCCTGTCTGTTTTTAATACAGTGATGTCACTACAGAATCCTGTCTGTTTATAATGCAGTGATGTCCACTACAGAATCCTGTCTGTTTTTAATACAGTGATGTCACTACAGAATCCTGTCTGTTTATAATGCAGTGATGTCCACTACAGAATCCTGTCTGTTTTTAATGCAGTGATGTCCACTACAGAATCCTGTCTGTTTTTAATACAGTGATGTCCACTACAGAATCCTGTCTGTTTTTAATGTAGTGATGTCCACTACAGAATACTGTCTGTTTTTAATGCAGTGATGTCACTACAGAATCCTGTCTGTTTTTAATACAGTGATGTCCACTACAGAATCCTGTCTGTTTTTAATGCAGTGATGTCCACTACAGAATCCTGTCTGTTTTTAATGTAGTGATGTCCACTACAGAATCCTGTCTGTTTTTAATGCAGTGATGTCCACTACAGAATCCTGTCTGTTTTTAATGCAGTGATGTTAATTACAGAATCCTGTCTGTTTTTAATGTAGTGATGTCCACTACAGAATCCTGTCTGTTTTTAATACAGTGATGTCCACTATAGAATCCTGTCTGTTTTTAATGCAGTGATGTCCACTATAGAATCCTGTCTGTTTTTAATACAGTGATGTCCACTACAGAATCCTGTCTGTTTTTAATGTAGTGATGTCCACTACAGAATCCTGTCTGTTTTTAATGCAGTGATGTCCACTACAGAATCCTGTCTGTTTTTAATGCAGTGATGTCCACTACAGAATCCTGTCTGTTTTTAATGCAGTGATGTCCACTACAGAATCCTGTCTGTTTTTAATGCAGTGATGTCCACTACAGAATCCTGTCTGTTTTTAATGCAGTGATGTCCACTACAGAATCCTGTCTGTTTTTAATGCAGTGATGTCACTACAGAATCCTGTCTGTTTTTAATACAGTGATGTCTACTACAGAATCCTGTCTGTTTTTAATGCAGTGATGTCTACTACAGAATCCTGTCTGTTTTTAATGCAGTGATGTCCACTACAGAATCCTGTCTGTTTTTAATGTAGTGATGTCCACTACAGAATCCTGTCTGTTTTTAATGCAGTGATGTCCACTACAGAATCCTGTCTGTTTTTAATACAGTGATGTCCACTACAGAATCCTGTCTGTTTTTAATGCAGTGATGTCCACTACAGAATCCTGTCTGTTTTTAATGCAGTGATGTCCACTACAGAATCCTGTCTGTTTTTAATGCAGTGATGTCCACTACAGAACCCTGTATGTTGGAACTGACTTTACTCAGTGTGCACTGCTTTGTTTCAGCTCAGACCAATGCAGCAAAATCTTGTGATTCAAAAAACAATTTGCATCAACACTAATTGTTACATTTTCCAAGCTCTGCTTGTTCAGCAGGGTGTGTCTGCTGCCTGCCACAGGATCACCTTGCAGTCCCAGAGTTCCTTGCGGGGAGAGGGGGAGGGGGTGCAAAGCAGGTTTGTAGACTTAACTGTTGTTTTCTGATCCGCCTTTCACAGAACCTAAGAAGAGACAGTGCAAGGTGATGTTTCCGTATCAGCCAGTGAACGACGACGAACTGGAGCTGAAAGTCGGAGACATTGTAGATATCATTGAAGAGGTATTTGACGATATATCTGAATATATTCTTTCTGTCTACTGGGGCAGGATATGCACATGACTTGTGTTTTTGGTGTGTAATTTGAGACATGCTGGACTTGGTGGAGTATTACAACCACTTACTATGTGGCATGAAGGACGATACAAGTCAGAACAAGTAAAAGTCAGGCCTGTGCAGCAGGTAGTGCTCTGAGTTTATGTAACACAAAGTTTGTTCAAGGTGAAATGTGTGTGTGATGGCATTTAACAATAGACACTTTACATATGTTTATTACATTGTATAAGTTGGCTTTAATGCTATACGATGTTAAAATTGAAACCGATAAAACATTTCACAGTTTTTATTTTGAATTTTGCACTGTTTACAGCATTAGTGGAACCGTAGAACCAAAGACTTCTACAACAAAATGAAAGTTTGTAGCCCACTTCATGCTGCAACAGTTATATACAGTTACTTGCATAAATATATAAACCTATATATGTAGGAAATAAGTCTGTTGACATTGTTTTGTTGGGATCTGATATCCACTAGATTGTTTTAGAAATATTCCATTTCTATGTCAGATGCTTAGATGAATATCTTCTCTCGGCAGGTTGAAGAAGGCTGGTGGAGCGGCACCTTTAACAACAAGTCAGGACTGTTTCCCTCCAACTTTGTCAAAGAGCTGGACGCCACAGGAGAGGACGGAGAGTCCAACGGCATGGCAGCAGCTGAGACCAGTAAGAGAGAAGCAGCAGCCTCATTAATGTGAAGGGTGCAGTCAGGTTGGAGAAACACCGGAGGTGTATTAGACTATTATCTGTGGTAAGACAGCATATTAAAAAAATGCTCAAGGCAGGTTTATTTCCTGCAGTTCAGCAAAGAGGCTGTTTTTCTTGTTCTTATTGACTTCAGCAACACCATAAATGGTCAATGAGGGGAATTTCAGTCTGCTTTTACTAATTCTATTGAGCACCTGACAACAACTGGTTGGATTGCTTTTCAGAGAGCAAAGATGTTAACGTTCTCTTTTATTCTCTGGTTCACATATTAGAGAGTTGTTGTTTTTTTTATATTGCTCTTAGTAATTCAGCTATTTTTGAGTGATTGAAGCAGTTGAAACAAGGCCCAACAAGATATTGAGTCTGCAGCTGGACGTTTCTAAGCCTTTTGAGTCAGTAATATGACTGGTTCTCTGACAAGGTCTGTGTGTTGTCTTTGTGCACCTTTGAGGAATCTAAGCTTGATGTTACATGTTGCATGAATGCATTTGAATGCTATAATATGAGGAAATATTCATTTGTGTGTTTCGGACTGATATAAATCTTTGTTCATTGACAACTTGAGCTCCTTTTGTTGGCTGAAAGAGGAACAAAATGTGTCCAGGGAAAGCTGTAAGATGTGATACATCTGGATCAAAACACCCTCTGTTGTATCTCTTCTACAGATGGAAGTGGAATGGAAAGTGCCGGCACCCCTACATCACCACAGCCCAACTCAGGGAACGGAGTTATTAATCAGCCCAAGAAGATCCGAGGCGTCGGCTTTGGAGACATCTTCAGGGAAGGGTCGGTCACACTAAAGGCCCGACTGCCAAGCCTAGAAACAGAAGAAAAGAAGGAGAGAGTAAGTGTGACGTAAAGTCAGATTATACAGAAAATGTATCACAAGAAATGTAGGAAAAGCATTAATATAAGTCCTTTTTGTATATTTACAGACTATATACAAAGTGTTAGCAACATGAGTGGAGGAAACAGATGTTAGCCTGTGTGGTTAACCTTTTATATATACACTGTTAAAAGTTGCACACTATGCACATACTGTACTGTAACCGTTAAGTATTATAACAACAGGAGTTTTATTTAAGCAGCTGAATTGTTTTGGTGAATGAAATTAGCAAACCACTCATAGCTTTTTAACTTTTTCTAGCTGAGTACAGGGATGCAGTAGGGGAATTATTTTATGCATAAGGACAGAGATTTTCCAGTGAAAGGATACAGAGAGACATTAAAATGACAGGAATTCAAAAAAGGGCAACATTAGAACTGAGATGAGCAATATTATGATCCATTTGAGGTGCTGACTAAATCAATTTGTTTGAAATTGAATATTCATTGTTAATTTTTTAAACCTTTTTTTAATATTGAAATTACACTTGTCAAAGTTTGCTAAAGAAGTGCAATGAATTTTTCGGCTTGGCTGAGAATATAGGAAGCATTATAAAGCTCTTTCTTTTCAGAGGCAGCAGAAAAATACAGTATCTGAAATGTAACGTCTGAGAAAAGCAGATGTAAACTTTGTGTCACTGTTTATCTGACTGAGACCAAATCGTCACTATTGTCTGTCAGGGTGAAAGGTTGAACAGCTTCTGAAAACCCGACCCCCTCAAACCTTCACAACAGCAGACTTTCCTTCTCAAACTTCCCAAACAAACAAGTCTGACTTTCACATCCACTTCATGCAGTGATTGGTTGTGTGTGTAGAAGTGAGAAAGCTGCTCCCTGTTTTTTTTCATTTATCTTCCAGAAGAGACAGTCTGAACATGTGCCCTCACCCCCTTACCATATTTCAGTGATAACACGTCTCCCCCTGTCTGACTGCCAGCCCTCACCCTTCACTCTAGTGTGGTGTGACTGCCTTCAAACTAAGCTAACTGCGATGAAACTTACTGAATGAAAACACTTGAGCAACATCAGTAAAGAATGTACACTCTATGTACAAAAGTATTGGGACACCTGACCCCTACACTCACAGAACCTTTTATGACAACCCATTCTAAATCCATAGGAACTAATATGGAGTTGGTCCCCCCTTTGCAGCTATAACAGCTTCCACTCTTCTGGTAAGGCTTTCTACAGATTTTGGAGTGTCTGTGGGAATTTTTGACCATTTATCCAGAAGAGCATTTGTGAGGTCGGGGACTGATGTTGGGCGAGAAGGCCTGGCTCACAATCTCTGTTCCTGTTCATCCTAAAGGTGTCCGATGGGGTTGAGGTCAGGGGTCTGTGCAGGCCCCATGTCTTTATGGACCTTGCTTTTTGTGCTAGGACACAGCCCAACACCTGAAAAACAACCCCATACCATTTTCCCTTCTCCTAAGAGGCATGTCAGCATACTTCTTGACATATAGTGTAGCAGCAAATGAGAAGATTGTGACTTTCTTTTAATGCAGCTTTCTGTTTCTGTTTAGCATCTTAACACAAGCAGCAACAGAACAGCCTGTGTGGACCTCCGTGGTTACCTGCCCTGTGTTTGTATTTATGCTGACTTTCAGTGAGTCGCAGAGGTTCCAGTCATCTTAAATATGTTAAAACAGCCAATCAGGTGCTTTTTAAGTGGCCCTGTTATATTATTTTGTAAATTTAATCAGTTTAATTGATTTTATAAGTTAAATACATTTATATCCCATATTTCAGCCGGAGATCTTTATGTTGAACTGTTAAATATTTCCTCAGTCACGGCATTTCTCCTGTTGGATGAATACATGTGATACAATGCATGCCAAAACAGCGTAACATCAGATCTTATTTAATTACAAACATGTAAATCGGATGAGCAGCAGTGCTAAGTAAACATCCCCCTTAGTCTGAGTAACATGTCTTCTCTATCTATATGATGAGTGTTAATATCTTTGAAGGAACTGTCCCAGGTCCAAATTTACCTTTAGGACAACTTTGTGTTTACTGTCCACACCGATGGAGCAGTTTCATTTGAGGCTTCTGTTTGTTGTCAATACACTCATGACGCTGTGATCAGCACATACACACAGCAACAAATCCAGGCAGGAAATAGCCTTCAAACTTATTGCAGCTTCTTCTCCATATCACTGCAGCCAGTGTTGGAACAGTCTGGATTCTGAAACCTGAAGAAAATGCATTTTTAATTTTCTTTTGTTCAGTTTTTTTTGTGTGATAAATTTACATATCAAAGATAAGGGAGGATACATTCAGCTCAATGGTATGATGATGATAAAAAAAACTGACATACAGGTGTAACAATAACAGTCTCACAGCTTAATTAGTTTAGCATGTGACTGTCCTCTCTTTTCCCCTCTCTCTCCTCTTCACACCAGCCCTCCCTCCCTCTCTCTCACCACTAACACAGCTTCCTTCACTCTCATCCACTCGTCACATACCACCTCATGTCGCATGTTCTCTCCTCTTCACAGGATATCTCCATTTGGCCTTGATCAGCCCACATAGTCCACTTACTGAAGTAGAATCCAGGGCATTCTGCTTTGGTACATTTTTGACTCTTTTTTTTCCCCATTTCTGATGATATTCTGTTAATCTGAAAAGTCCTGTTTTACATCTATCTGCTACTTAAGTTAAAATATTATCTGTTAGTGCCACAGTGCAGTGTTTCTCCTTTCTATTTCCATGTAGTCTTTCTTTTGTGTGTGACACACTAATCCTCACTTCAAATTTTACTGTTTACTTTCTTATTGTAATTATTTGTCTTTCCATATCCTCTCCAATCTGTATCCATCTTTCCATATCCTCTCCAGTCTGTACCTGCTAATCCCATAATTAACAGCATCATTCACAGACATTGATATTTATTACCACAGCCATGATCAGATGATTCCACTCATTTAGTTTAGACACAAACAGCTGTCCACATGAAGCCACACATCCAGTCATGTGCGATAAATCATTTCCATCTGTATGGTTTGCTTCATTTTAGCCAATCCCATCATTACCATCTGCTGCAAAGCCCACCCATCTCAACACGACAGACTCGCAGAGAGCAGATGGAGACAGCAAATCCAAAGGTAAAACATAGAAGAGGTACTGAAAACAGGAAATTCTGACATGTGGAGAGTGTATTTAATTCTTGTTAGCATGTTCTGCCCTCAGTTATAGGTCCACAGTTTAATTTAGATATGATGAAGCATCAGGTCCAAACACTGAAAACATATTTAAAACACTACATTACGTTATTCAGAAACAATTATAGTGAATTATGAAAGTCGTGTTGTATAAATTGTAGGATATTGATTCTCATAAGCACAGCATCAACTTTTAAATAGTTCATCTTTATTTTTCTGACATCTTTATTCTGATTCGTATCCTGTCACCAGATTCTTGCTAATACACAACCCTAGTGTTACATATGTGTATGATAGACATCTCATCCTTTTTAAAAGACGTTTATGTTTGTGTACGTACATGAATAACAATTAGCTGGTATTTGTACACCTAGTACTAGCTCTGTTTGCTTTTCTTTTGTGCTTCTGCCTGTCAATCCTTATTTAAAACCCTGTTGTTTGTGTTTCCTCAGCAAAAGAGTACTGCAAGGTCACCTTTGCTTTTGAGGCGACGAATGAGGATGAGTTGAACCTGAAAGATGGTGACATCATCCACATCCTGAGCAAGGTACACTCTCACTGCGTCATGCAATAAAGCTATGGACTTACATGATAAAGCAGCCCAAATGGTCAGACTGAGTTTCTAATATGTCACCAGTGAAATCTCAGTAAGAAAGCCGGGAGTCATTTTAGCTGGACTAACCTTTAGATTGGATATCTTACGTCAGCCTCTCTGCTTACTCACTACTACAGAACTGCTTTTAAAGTTAGTCTTATGTTCCAGCCAACATGTCCAATCCTTGTTTGACCATCACTGCCTGAGCTCAAGTGAGACAAAGTCTTCCAAGTGCTCCTTTCATTCAACATTGTCATGAATCATTCTCACACTGGACTAAACAAGCTATTCTCTCACCGGGCCATCATTACTCTTTCCTTCCAGTCTTAAAACCCGGTAAAACATAAACAGCAGCAGTCATTAAAATATCAAGAATTCTGCACATTTCAGATCTAGAACACAAGATCTTGTGTTTCTTACAACAGAAGTTGTGAGATAAACAACGATGTATCAAAATTTGGTGCATTTCACCAAATAAGTCCATTTGACTACAAATCATAATAAAGCAAGACAAATTAAATAAATGGTGTTCTAGTGTTATGGAAAAATAAACAAAACAAACAGCATTTTTTTTATTTTGACTTTAAGACAACATGAGGGTTGGGCCAAACACATGACTGAACCAGTATTTGTCACATTTGACTCAGCAGCCGCTCCCATTGAGCCCAGAAATAAGGGTGTAGTGGCTCCACAATCCATCAGGACAACTTGGTATTTTATATTTCTCACTGTAAATTTCCCCACTGTGGGACTAATAAAGGGATATCTTATCTTATCTGTATTTCTCTCACCATTCTTCTTAACTTTACTTCTAAAGTTTAATAGTAAAAAATAAAGAACAAGACGTCACTTGTTCAGAAATGAAGTGATTCTGTCCACTGAAATGCCAGATTTTAATTTGAAACATACACAGAGAGTGTATATGTACATAACAGTCAACTGTAATAACTTAAACAGGCCAAACAGGAGCGGATCAAAAGGGTTCACTCGACTCTCATGAAATTAAACTGGTTTCAGGTCGTACACTGGACTGCACAAGGTAAAATGGAAACCTACCCAACCCTATATTTCATGTAATGCATTAGCTTCATTGTTTCCTTTCCTCTCCTTCCTGGTGATAATTAACTCATTTTTAACATAAATGATAAAGAAAAAAGTGCTGAGAGCCCTTTGGTCACATGGGGGCAACCCTTCATGTGCATCTTAATAAAAAAAACTTCCTTGTTTTTGTGTCAACGTCAAAAAGGAAGTTAAAATAGATGTAGTGTAGACTGATAGGTAGCTGCACTTAATCATAGACCCTGCAAGGTAATATTCAGCTTTGTCAATGGATGGTGGGATAAGTAATGGCTTGTCCTAACCAAACTTCAGTTCCCAGCAGACCTAGTGGTTAGAGCCCTGTTGTAGAATATGTTTGTACTCATAAGAAGGATTATTCTTCAACAAAACAAGCTTAAATTATGCGCAGAAAGATTTCTCTCTGTTCTCTTTAGTTGTCTAGAGTTGTCTCAGAGTATATCGAGTTACTGAGAGGCTGTTTTTATGTCTTAGGAGGCTCAGCTATGAAAGAGGAAGAAGATCTGATTAGATCTGTTGTGAGAAGTCAGCAGCTGTCTGTCTCTCACCGAGCACATTGCTCGTCTTCATTTCCTTCTTTCATACCTGTTGAGGCATTTACAAGAAGTGGGTGTGATTGCAGGGAGCAAGGAAGGGCTTTTTTTTTCTTCTTTTTTTTTAAAATTCTTGAAGCTTGTATTGTTCTAGTATTTAATCACTGCAATAATTTCATATGACACCGTTGTGCATCCTAACTATCCCCATTTTGACTGATTTAATCCAGAGACTGGTCCCAGAGTACTTAGGAGTCATTCAGGTGGAATTTAGAACAGGACTTACAGCTGCCACATAACAATCCACAGACTCTGCTGGTTCAGCTCAGCTGATTCTGACATGATGTCTCGCTATGACTCTGACTCACAGCAGGTGAATGGTGACACACAGTCATGACTGCTTCAGTTCAGAAAGCTACCGCCATCTAGTGGAGGCTGCAGAGAAGTGCTTGTAAAATGATTGGAAGTGTTTTCAGACCCTGCCACAGTAGAGACACATGGAGGTTTTATTTTTCTCCTCAATCTGCTTCTTGCTGCAAAATAAAGACTCAACAGACCTGTTAGACAGAAGGAGACAACGCAAACATAAAAAACGGATTACTACTTTTTTAAATTTGTTTTTTAACAGGACACAGGGGAACCTGGTTGGTGGCGAGGGGAGATCGGGGGTCGAGAAGGTGTCTTCCCTGATAACTTTGTCGTCATGCATGAAGTAGAGAAAGAGGTGAGATCAGAGAATCAATAAAATCAAGTATTGATAAGTTCTTTTTAAAGCAAAAAATACCAAACAGCTCCTTCAGTTGCAGCTACAGATTCTGATTAGCTGCTTTTCTGAATAGATTTGGAATTTGAATTATCATCCAAAACAAGCAACTCGATGACATCACTGTAGACCCTTGGAAAATGTGATGAGCTTTTTAAACTATTTTTCTGACATTTTATAGACCAAATGTTTTGTCAATAATGAGACTAATTATTAGACGCAACACTTAAAGGTGCAATTTGTAAGATAGGGCCAGAATTCTATTTTACAACATTAAAAAAAGAAAATTATCAACAAAATTTCAAGAAACAACAGTGGAGTTTTTGCCAAGATGTCTATGTATTATTTTTCAGAGCTGTCTATCGAATTTAGCATGCTAATCAGCTAGCCCCAGCCCTTCCTGTCAACACTTTGTCTTTTAAGAAGTGGTAGTGTGATAGAACCCCTTAGTGTCAGCTGGGAGATGTAAACAATGCTCTCTTAGCGTTTAACCTAATAAGGAAACAAAAATCCTCATAAAATATCAAGAAAGGAAATATTCTTAGATATATTAGACCTTCGTATTTCATGTTTCTCTCTTTGTGACTTCAGATACCTCGTAAAACACACTTCTTCTTTAAACAATACATCAACTAAAGCTCACCAAAGCTTTCTTGGTTTATCTTTTTAAATAAATCCACCATTCACAGAATAAAATGTGAAAACATTCCAGCTCTACAGGCCGGTTTCATCCACTGCTTAACGTTGACTATCTCTTTCACCTCTACTGTCCCTGTCTGCTGTGTTTTATCCCCCTCGAATATCTTCATAGTCGTCATCAGAGCAGCTGTAAATCACCTCTGTGCTCTATCCCCTGCCATCAAACTGACCTCTGCCCGTCTGGAGGCTGTGTCCAGCTCCGGTCTGGCATCCAGCTCTGATCGATGGGAGCTGGGCTGAGCTGTGCCCCGTTGCTTGCAGCCCATCACTGCCCCATAAACGTGCTGCAAGAAAAGAATAATTTAACTTGACAATTATCTTTTTTTTGAGATACTGTATTAATCCCAATTTTTACTCCCCTTTCTCTACCTGTCAGAAGCTGCCTCCACCATCAAAAATCTTTCTCTACATTTGACCCATCCCTGAGGAGCAGTGGGCTGCCACTACATTACGGCGCCCGGGGAGCAAATTGGGGTTCAGTATCTTTGCTCAAGGATACTTCAACTTGTAGATTTGCAGGGGCTGAGGATCGAACCACCGACCTTTTGTTCCGTGAACGACCGCTTGACCTCCTGAGCCACAGCCGCCCCAAAATCAAATCAAATCCAATCAATCAATCAGTCAATCAATCAATCAATCAATCAATCCAATCAATCAATCATTTAGCTAGCTAGGTTAAATGGGTGGAAGTCCCCCTCCAACCAAAAACATGTTTTGCCTGTCACTTCACATCCATGTTTCAGAGGTTGACACCAGAGTGCTGTTTTCACATGTATTTGCTGTAGGGGGGAAAGTTTCTGGGAGCATTTTAAATCTCAGTTTGACGAGTGGTTGCACCAGCAGGAACTATGATAATGGGGTTGGAAGCTTTACATAACTGTGATGTGGAAATATGCAACTAAGTGGACAAACACACTGTGAATGAACTTTTCAATGAAGGAGGAAACAGTTTGTGTTTAAACTGTAAACTCTTTTATATCAATGACAGAGGAGATGTTATTATAAGTAGTTTATTGAGCTTTTGTTATGAAACCTGTCAGATGAATACAAATTAGACTGTTTTCATGTCTTAAAACGTGTGTGCATCTGGAAATGTTACATGTATTTGTTGTGTCTACAGTACCTGGGGCCTGCACTATTGTGAAAAGCCTGCAAATGAATTTAACTTCAATTACACTTTTACATAGAGTTGTTGTTTGATGTTTTTTCCCTGCGGAGATTAAATCAGTTTTACACATGCATGAAATGCCAACAAGTTTATTTATTTAATTTTTGCCTTTGTCATCACATTGCTTATTTTTTCTCAGCTCTTGACACATGGTGTGCTCATCTAATCAATTATATGGAGCAGTAAGCACGGCTAACGTTTTCCACATCACTAATTGTTACGACCCCCAGTAAAGCTCAACCTTTACTCAAAAGGAGGACCAACATTAAAGAGTCAGGGTTTGGTCAAAAGGAGATAACATAGATTTATTTCAACATAGGTACATGAAATAATCAATCAACCTAAATAATCTAAACCCAAGCATCTCAAGAACAAAATGAACAAAGCTGGTGGGCCGGCCAAAATAAACTAAAGCAGGGCAGCCACCCAGGCCAACCCGCACATAGGGCCGTCGGACCTGGGCACTAGCCCTCTACCCTAAACCAGGAAACACATTCTTACCTAACCTGGAAATGAAGCCACGAAAACAGGACTACCAGACCCACCAGAATGTAACAAACATAAGATGCAAGTAGCACAAACTACGTAAAGTCAGCCTCCTGACTGACTGCCGGTTCTCCACCCAGGAGAAGGAAGAGAGAGGAAGAGGCAGGTCTCTTGCCCTCCTTTTATGGGCTGTTCCCTCCATCAGAGCAAATGAAGCTCACCTGAATAGGGGAGGAACAAAGGACAATGAGACATGTGATCAGCCTCTAACCAGTAGGGAGGAGCATGTAACACTAATACAGAAATCCAATTTGATTTCTTATGAAGGCTTTTCCACATGGATAATAAGGCCTCTTGATAATCAGTCAGCTATGCCTTTTGGGGTTAAAGGTTTATTGACAAGTATTTTCTTCCAGGAATTGTTTATGGTCTGTGAACCAGTCATGTTAATAGTGTTTGAGGTGTAAGTGCTGCCTGGTTGAGGCCACACTGATATCTTAATCCTTACTGTCATCTGATGAGCCAGTAATACCATCAGGCCATTTGAGATCACAGATGGTACTCCATTGATATATTCTGTGTTTTTGTGCTCACATTTTAGGCTCCCGTGTCTAGAGGGTCATTGAAATCATCACCCAAGCAGGAGTCTGAAGAGGTAAGCTGTCTGTGATAATTTTTCACCTTCATGTTTCAAAGCATTTGGAAGCTAAAGCTGTAACTGTCTCTGTTGTGCAGAGACACCATAGTTAGCAGGTGTTGTTCTCTTCTATCACACGATTACTCTTTACTTGTTCACATACAGTGTCATCATCTCCAAACTTAGGCTGTTCTAACAAAAGCACTGACTCTCTGTCGCTCCTGCTCACCTAGCATTAGCATTACCACAGCTATCCATTCTCTCAACTCCAGAGCAGTGAATCACTCTTGACTGGACTGGGTTCACTGAATTGTTACTCATTGTTCTGTTTCTTCTGAGAAATGGCAAGGTCAGATGACAATACTGAAAGACGCAGAATTTCACTGGATGCAAGATGCAAAATCAACTTCTGAACAAGAAATACTTTGTGGTGGAGGAGGACACTAATCTGGAGTTACAGTGTAGGATTCTACAGATGCATGCAGGTTCTTACTGTACCTCAGCCTGGGAGGTTACATTTTCTCCTGTTGTCTGTTTGTTGGATTGTAGGCAGGATTATGTAAAAACTACTGGATGGATTTCCATGAAACTTGTTGGAGCGATAGGGCATGCGCCAGCAAAGAAACCATTACATTTTGGTGCAGATCTGAATAAAAGGGCAGATCCAGGGATTTTTATCAAACGTTGTTGAGAGGTGTGGCGAAGGCCAGGCAAACTAAACAGACGTGTTTATGATTGATTAGTTTCTAAAATAGTATTCTCCTGAGACTATGATATACATAAAGACATAAATACAGTAAATCAGGCATAAAACCACCAGGAACATGAATGGCACACTGTTTTAAACACAGTTGAGGCAGAGGACATATATGCACATACCAAACACCCCTTTAAATTCCAATATATTCTCCTCAGTGTGTCTGTCTCTTTTAATGCAGAGATGAACTCAGGTCTTTCTTCAATGAAATGCACCTGCAGCGATGCTTATATTCATGCTAATTATGTAATGTAAACATCACAGTTATATGAAAAGCTCTGCTAGTCATTTTAAGCCACAAGTGCACTATTAATAACACAGGCCCTCTGGTGCTTCAAGGTTGAATCAAGGGTCTGAGATGTGCAATTACACGTTGACTATATATGTTAGTCGAACAGGAGACTGGAGATGTTGAAAATGAAGGGGGGAGGTTTTCACACATGTATGCCGTTGAGATCCTGGTACGGAACAGACATTCTCTTTCGTTCTGACTCAAAGCCATTGCTGTCATGGTGGCAATAAAGTGCACTGTTCTGAGCACTTAGATTATACCTAGTGTACACCCAAAGAATATACTGTGTCATCAGAGTGATGTGGTTTTAGGAGTGATCTGTCAAACTGGGCTTTTACAAATTGAAATGATGAAAAGTATTTGAAAGTACAGCTTTCCATCGCCTGCCTGCTCATGATGATAAACGTTGCACAGTGCAAAATGCACTCAGTCTCAAACCACATTTGCATTGACATTCACTGAACTGTGCCTCTCCTCCCACCACTTTCAGAACCCAATGGAACCCTTAAAATTGTATTTCATTGTTGGAGTACTGCACCAAAAAAACACAGCCCACGGTAGAGTCATTTCTTGTATCTGTGTCATGTGGGTTTCAGCAGTGCCCCATCGCTTAAGGAAACTAGCAGCAGGTCCTGAGTCCATTCATTCTAATAGGAGAAGCGATGGTCAGGACAGACTAATTCTTCGACCCCATAGTCGGCAAAATTAATATTGGACCCAAAAAAAATTGAAATTCCTTGTGATTTTCAAATATTGGACCCAGTTTTCACAAACACTCCATTTGTTAATCTTGTACTTGCTGATTTTTACTGGTCAACATGAAGTAGCCCCAGTCTTTAAATAGGATTCAAACTAGTTTACCACTTTACAAAAGAGTCCCACTGTCAAGAAATATGTTGCAGTTGACCTTGTTGAATGTAGCACTGAGTCTTCTATTAACCACAAGGGGTTAATAGAAGACTCAGTGCTACATTCAACAAGGTCAACAGTCATTTGACTGTCTGCGACTAACTGGAAGTCAAGACCTCAACAAGAGCAGCCTCAGTGCTGTACTGTGAAATCCTGACTGGAAAACATCAGAACAGTTCTCCAGGACCAAGACATTTAAGCTTTTCAACCATTTTACTTGAACTGGAGGGGCCTGAACTCTCTTTGCAGTCTTTTTTTAAAGTCTGGTCTTAAAGTGCAGACTCTTCCTGTAAGGTTCTGTTGCCATGTCGTCTGACTGGCAAAAGATGTCTCTACAAATGATAAGGGAAAAAAACATGCATCTTAATGGCTGAAATGGTTCAAATTGGATTTCACTTACATTGGATTCTAATAGAGAAAGCTAAGCTTTCACACCAAACTCGTTTGGTCTCGACTTTCTGACTTTTCAGTTTGATCCGCACCAAAATTGCAGGTGCGGAACCAAGTGCGCTTGGAAAATCGCAGTGTGAAACTAAAACTAACCAGATCAAACGTATATAATGTAACAAAAACCTGAACCTTGGTTCAGACCTTGATCCGGACTTTCAGGTGTGAAAGCGCCCTATTTCATTATCTTTCTCATATACAGGCTGGTAAGCATGGATGAAGTCATTTCATAAGGATATTTTTTCCAATTCAGGTTGATTCACTGGATCATTAAAGTGATGTGCAATGTTCAAAGTGATCTTAACAATACAGACAAGGGTAAAAAATAAAAAAGTCTGTTGTCAGTTTTAAAACTGCTTGAGACATTTTGATTAGGAATAACAGAATCTTCATTACATTAGTAAATTGCTACCTAGACTTATATTTATATATTTATGTGACTGAGTGTGTTAATGAGACGTCACCCACTTTCATGTCAGTCTGACCTATTTTTTTACTCCCCTTTCTCTTCCTGTCAGAAGCCGAAGAAGCCACCTCCACCATCAAAAAGCATAGGTAAGGAACACTTAATCCCTTTGCCTCATTAAGTGTGATCAGCTCAGTAGTAGGTGTGAGGCGATGGTGATGCATCTTTCAATGGTTTTCCAACAAAAGCTTACATAATGTTGAATAAATTTATACTTTACATGAATGTCTAATACGTCACAGTCTGGTGGTGGTTCTGTGTTACAGTAAAAGCAGCAGTGCTTTGTAGCAGTTCTAAGGTCTGCAGTTTGCAAAATGCACACTTGCTTCATTGTTTTTCCGTCTGCACAGGAAGTAGCATAGTTTGCATTGTGTTGCAGCGAGGTGCATGTATGTCAGCCAATAAATGTGTGTGTATGACTTCCTGTCAGTGCACAAATTCTTTTTAATACGTATAGGTCTCACACAGACAAAACCACAAATCAGTGTGTGTAGCTGTCCATGCACAGTGAGCTGTTTATGTTACAGGTAGAGATTTTTTTTTAAAGTGTCAAAGTGTGAGAGTTCTTTGTCTGGAGAGTCTTGAATCAGTCAGGTCAGACAGACGAGGTGACTTTCTGTGGACAATGTTTCATTTTTCAGCTCTCAAGCCGGACGTTCCCAGTGCAGACAAGAAGCCTCATTCCATCAGGTCGGAGGACAGAGGTAGTAGGACTCTTTATCTTTCCTCACATCCATCCTCATCCTCTCCGTCTCATTGTATTCTCCCATTTACTTATGTTGTTCATAGCTGTGCACTGTACATCAAAGTCTTTTTTTAACGTCCTTCATACATGTAGCACTCTATCCTATTGATGTGAGACCATTAACTCCACTATTCACCTGAAGAGTTAGCAGACGGACCAGTTTCCACGTTTATAGTTCAGTTTGACTCCATGGAGCTTTTTTAGTCACTGTTAATCTGATAACAGTAACTATGGCTACAGCAAATGTTTATTTTGTCAGTCAGAATGGCTCTGGCACAACATGTAAACATGTTGTATTGTAAAAGAAGAGTGAATTCAAGCAAACCTGATCACTTTGTGGTTGTTTTCTCTGCTCTCATGTGATGTCTTCTTCACTCTCGTTCTGTTATCATGTTCTTACTGAATGAATTATTGTGTAATGCCTTATTTCAGATTCAATCTTTAGAAGAGAACATTAACATCATTCAGCAAACTTGAATTTCTCAGTTGCATTTACTAGTCATTAATTAAATCCACATTTGATGCCATTATTTACTGATAATTACATCCAGATCCATTCAAGTTTCCTTATTAAACAAAGGTCTGATGAGTTCTGAATTTGTTAATACAACATCAATAAATGAATTAACTGGGTTGATAAATGATCAAACTTTGCAAGGTTTACATTCAGGACTAAATACTGTCTGGTTTTCAGTGATCTCCAAACATAAAGTAAAATATTGACTGTCTTATTGACTAGTTATTGACTTTGCTGGGTTTCTCCAGTCATTTCTTATGGAAAACATTTTAATTTGTTTTCATATAGGCAGGAAATTGATCCTTAAAAAGCAGTAAAATTAATAGGTAATGCAGATGCAGTTTTTCTTTGAGTATCAATCATCCCTCTTCCCTAACCACTCATTATCTTTTATTGAAAGTAAAACAAATCTACTGTTCTACTTATTCAGCTTTCTGAGAACTGAAACAGACAAACTATGAGTTTAGTTGTATTTAACTGAAGTATGTAGGCAACAAAAGTAGTCTTTAATTTGCTGCATTAAGTTGTTTTCCTAATTGCCTCTCTGGAAATTGGTGTCTCATCTAATTTGTAAGAAATCTGTTTTTTAAGTGTAATATTCTGGGGAAAAATATGTCTGGATCAATATGGTACTTCAGTGCAGTTCAAACCCGTTACACTCAGCAGTACACAAACAGCACTTAAAGCTCTGCTATGTTTTATTGTGAAAATAGTTTTCTCTGTTTAGATAACATTAGAAACCCTTCTCTTAGGCAAATGGTTGTCCATTTACATAGTGTTCACACTGTTATCTCATGAAGTCAGTATTTAAGCATGTTATATTTATAAAATGATCTTGATGAATGGTCGTAGGTAGTATGATTGACTGTTGAGTACAAGTTCAGCTGAGGATAAACTTTATCAGCAGTTGTGCTTGTTGAACATCAGTTTTTTGATATTTAAATAATAAAGTTACCTTCAGGTACTGTTGGTAATTGCAAAAATGATTGCAGGAATGGGGAATTCAGATTCAGTGGTCTCTTTGAAACAATGCTCCTGTCGACGGTCTAGAAATGAGGGGTATCTTCATTACACCGTGTTCACTTCATCTTCTGCCATCCTATCTTCTCTTTTCCCTCGTCTTGAATAATTTCACCAAAGCTGGTCCCTTCTCCTTTTACCAACTCTCTTCTCAACACTTCTCTCTATGTTCCAGTTGACCGGCCTTTGTTAGATCACAAACCAGTCAAGCCTGCAGCGCCCTTGGTCCCACCCAAGAAGCCAGTTCCCCCTCCCGGTAAAGGTAGACCAGGAAACCTCCCACCAAAGAGGCCCAGCAAGCCTCTCGTTCCCTCGCCAAACTTCAAGTAAGTCCAGCACCTGTTTGTTCATGCAGGACGCCGGTTTGTCTGAAGACCACATTTTAAACTCTTTATGAAAACTTGAACATTAACATGTTCTCAGGACATTAACATGTTCTCAGGACAAGAAGACATGAAAAGCCTTCTATTGAGAGGAGAGAAAAATGTTGACTATGTATTGTTGAAGAGTCCTGAAATTAAATTTTGTTGTTGTTGTATATGTAATAAATATTTCTTCTCCTTCTTTACAAACGTTCCCCTCTTTTCTGCAGGCACAATGGAGAGGTTCCCTCCACACGACCAAAGTCCGATTTGGAGGCAGCAGTTCCCACTAAACCCAAAACCTTCTCTGGGGACTGGGGGGAAAAGACCTCAGATACGGGTATGAACTTTATTTCCTATGGTCAAATTATGACAGTTGCATGAGCTGCATTCTGATTAAAAATACATACTTTATTTATTTTTAATTACCAATGGAGTGGTTTTCAGTCTGTGTTGTTTGGCCACAAGCAGTGAATTAGTTCCCCAAAGGTCTTTCTTTATATGGTAGTGTAATAAGGTAAGTACAATAAAACCACTCAACCAAAGCAACGCTTAGGTTGCTTTGGCCAAGAATCATAGTCTAATGTAATCAATTATAGAATTATAGACAATTATTTAGAAACTTATTTTTATTTTATTTGCAATCGGACACTAAAGATTAGTGTAGTCCTTGAGTGCATCATCCTCACCACAGGATAGCAGCTGTAACACACAAGCTGCAAGCTATCCATCTGTCTATCTGTCTGTCTCTCTCTATTATCAATCTATCTATTATCTGCCTGTCTCTCTCTATTATCTATCCATCTATTATCTGTCTGTCTCTCTCTATTATCTATCCATCTATTATCTGTCTGTCTCTCTCTATTATCTATCCATCTATTATCTGTCTGTCTCTCTCTATTATCTATCCATCTATTATCTGCCTGTCTCTCTCTATTATCAATCTATCTATTATCTGTCTGTCTCTCTCTCTATTATCTATCCATCTATTATCTGTCTGTCTCTCTCTATTATCTATCCATCTATTATCTGTCTGTCTCTCTCTATTATCTATCCATCTATTATCTGTCTGTCTCTCTCTATTATCTATCCATCTATTATCTGCCTGTCTCTCTCTATTATCAATCTATCTATTATCTGTCTGTCTCTCTCTCTATTATCTATCCATCTATTATCTGTCTGTCTCTCTATTATCTATCCATCTATTATCTGTCTGTCTCTCTCTATTATCTATCTATCTATTATCTGCCTGTCTCTCTCTATTATCAATCTATCTATTATCTGTCTGTCTCTCTCTCTATTATCAATCTATCTATTATCTGCCTGTCTCTCTCTATCATCTATCTATCTATTATCTGCCTGTCTCTCTCTATTATCTATCCATCTATTATCTGCCTGTCTCTCTCTCTATTATCTATCTATCTATTATCTGCCTGTCTCTCTCTCTATTATCTATCTATCCATTATCTGCCTGTCTCTCTCTATTATCTATCTATCTATTATCTGCCTGTCTCTCTCTATTATCTATCCATCTATCTATCTGTCTGTCTCTCTCTATTATCTATCCATCTATTATCTGTCTGTCTCTCTCTATTATCTATCCATCTATTATCTGCCTGTCTCTCTCTATTATCAATCTATCTATTATCTGTCTGTCTCTCTCTATTATCTATCCATCTATTATCTGTCTGTCTCTCTCTATTATCTATCCATCTATTATCTGCCTGTCTCTCTCTATTATCAATCTATCTATTATCTGTCTGTCTCTCTCTATTATCTATCCATCTATTATCTGTCTGTCTCTCTCTATTATCAATCTATCTATTATCTGTCTGTCTCTCTCTATTATCAATCTATCTATTATCTGTCTGTCTCTCTCTATTATCAATCTATCTATTATCTGCCTGTCTCTCTCTATCATCTATATATCTATTATCTGCCTGTCTCTCTCTATTATCTATCCATCTATTATCTGCCTGTCTCTCTCTCTATTATCTATCTATCTATTATCTGCCTGTCTCTCTCTCTATTATCTATCTATCTATTATCTGCCTGTCTCTCTCTATTATCTATCTATCTATTATCTGTCTGTCTCTCTCTATTATCTATCCATCTATCTATCTGTCTATCTGTCTGTCTCTCTCTATTATCTATCTATCTATTATCTGCCTGTCTCTCTCTATTATCTATCTATTATCTGCCTGTCTCTCTCTCTATTATCTATCTATCTATTATCTGCCTGTCTCTCTCTCTATTATCTATCTATCTATTATCTGCCTGTCTATTATCTATCCATCTATCTGTCTGTCTATCTGTCTGTCTCTCTCTATTATCTATCTATCTATTATCTGTCTGTCTATTATCTATCTATCTATTATCTGCCTGTCTCTCTCTATTATCTATCTATCTATTATCTGCCTGTCTCTCTCTATTATCTATCTATCTATTATCTGCCTGTCTCTCTCTATTATCTATCTATCTATTATCTGCCTGTCTCTCTCTCTATTATCAATCTATCTATTATCTGCCTGTCTCTCTCTATTATCTATCTATCTATTATCTGCCTGTCTCTCTCTATTATCTATCTATCTATTATCTGCCTGTCTCTCTCTATTATCTATCTATCTATTATCTGCCTGTCTCTCTCTATTATCTATCTATCTATGATCTGCCTGTCTCTCTCTCTATTATCAATCTATCTATTATCTGCCTGTCTATTATCTATCCATCTATCTATCTATTATCTGCCTGTCTCTCTCTATTATCTATCTATCTATTATCTGTCTGTCTATTATCTATCTATCTATTATCTGCCTGTCTATTATCTATCTATCTATTATCTGTCTGTCTGTCTATCTGTCTGTCTGTCTCTCTCTCTATTATCTGTCTATCTATTATCTATCTATCTATTATCTGTCTCTCTATTATCTATCTATCTATTATCTGCCTGTCTATTATCTATCTATCTATTATCTGCCTGTCTCTCTCTCTATTATCAATCTATCTATTATCTGCCTGTCTATTATCTATCCATCTATCTATAATCTGCCTGTCTCTCTCTATTATCTATCTATCTATTATCTGTCTGTCTATTATCTATCTATCTATTATCTGCCTGTCTATTATCTATCTATCTATTATCTGTCTGTCTGTCTCTCTCTCTATTATCTATCTATCTATTATCTGCCTGTCTATTATCTATCCATCTATCTGTCTGTCTGTCTTTCTCTCTATTATCTATCTCTCTATTATCTATCTATCTATTACCTGTCTGTCTATTATCTGTCTATCTATCTGTCTGTCTGTCTCTATTATCTATTATCTGTCTCTCTCTCTCTCTCTCTCTCTCTCTCAGTTTAGGAGTCTGGGAATCGATGGATTTACACATTGAAATGTAAATCTGCCTTCAGTAGAATGGTGAAAGACATAAGGCTAACATGTAGAGTTTGAATAACCTCCTCTAATGAAAGCAAAGCTCAGACAAATCAATCAGTTGGGGGACGGTGAGGAAGCTGAGAAGGAACAGACATGATGATAAATAGTTTGGAGGTTGATGTGTTGGAAGTGGTAGAGAACAGTTCAGAGGAAAAGATAGGGAGGCAAAAAGCTGGCCGAGCACGTCGTCTGAGATGCAACCTGAAACCAACCTGAAGGTAAATCACAGGAGAGTTCTCTGTTCATGACAGAGGCCTTGTAAATGTGATAGAGCTGCTAAAACTCCATCCTTCTCACCAGAGATCAGTCTGACACATCCTGCCAGAGAACATGAAAATTCAATCTTTCCTGCAACCACAAGTGATGCCTTCAAACTGCAGCAGTGTAGCTGCAAAGTGCTGTTACACAACAGTCCTTGAAGTTTGTCAGTGTTGCAGGTTAAAAGTAGGAACGACTCATTGTTTCCTCCATATATAAGTCGTGTTCATTCTCAAACTTTATGTCAAGTTGTAGAGTTGGGTACCATACTCTGTACTTATGAGGATACTGACTGAATTATGTCAATACAGAGTAGTGAGTAAGCGTAAGAGCATATAGGGAAAGAGCAAGAGCATTCCTCTAAGTATGGCTACACTTTTCAGAACCCTGGACTTGGGTATTGCAGTGAATTCTCAGTTATATTGTGATGCTTTGTTGTGTATTGAGGTACTGTACATATTGTAATATATTACAAAGTTTCTGTTTTGACATTACAAGCACAGACGATGGAGGAAATGCATCATGTATTTACTATTTAGGATATATTTACTATTCTTTAGAATTAACCTGAAAAATAGCAACAGTGGTGATAAAAAAATTCAGTTTAATGCAAAATAAATGCTACAAAATACTTAATATTAAAATAAGATATTCTTGGATTGAACTTACTAACATGTTTTAAATCAACTCAATAGTAGTTGTGTTTTCAACACGGTGTCACAGCAGAAACAACATAAGTGGATATCCTAAGTGTCTGATCTCTGATCAGTTACTATTAATAATAATGGTTTTAACTAGTTTATAGAAGTAAATATTAGTAAATTGTAAGAAGTGAATCATCTCAACAGTAGCTGTTTAACACAGTATCATATGCAACATGTTTAGGGTCACATTCGTTTAGTGAGTTGTTCTGCAGATTTGAGACTTGGATCATTTGATAAGATTTGATAACTTCTATCTCGGTCTCATCATACATATGTTGAATTATTATCAGAGAATAGTTTCCTGCTTGGCATTACATATTTCTGGTCCAGTGCATTGATACAATCTCCAAAGTGAACAGAGTCAAAGATGCTGTAAGGCTGAATATCTTTAATCATAAACCTTACAACTGTGTTCGTCAGGTTCTTCATATGTGGCGAGTGTCACTTGTATTTTCTGCAGAAGTATCTCGTCAGTGTAGCCACATTTAACGCTTCACTTGTTACTGTGCTTTTTCTCTCAGCTGATGATGACTGACAGTTTTTCAGGCGACTTGGACCTCCGGCACATCAACCGGGACATTGAAACTTTGACATTAACATGCAAAGACGTCTGTAGAAATGAGATGTCAGATTTGATTTTCCAAGAATTTTACTTCTGTCCTGTAACTTCTGGAAACTGCCATTTTTTTCTCACACGTTTGCAACATCCTTAGTGGCCAGTGTCGGACACTCAATTCTGACTCCATCTGGCATATATCGCCATTTTGACGCATGAATGCAAGACTTCCTGGACAAAGATGGAAGTCAGGTGTTTAATGTGTTAAGAGTCGGTGTCCCACTGTGTCTATAGCTTAATGTGTTTCTGTACTTCTTAAAATGTGTGTGAATTTAACCATTTTACAGTTTTGTGTTTCCCTACTTGATCGACCTTTTCACACTTAAATATATTAGGACTCTAAATGGTATATGTCGATCTAATCTGTTGGCTTAAATTATTAGCCAGCAGGAAACACAGTGGTGCCCACAGGGTTTACCAGCTATTGGACTGCATTCAAATGGAATGAAATTAAATCAGAGGTGCCAGTTCACCCATGGATGTTCCCTTTAGTTACGATTTTACTTACAATTAAAATATTCCTCTGTTATTTTGCTCATTTCTTTCTCTGCCTCTCTTGTCTCCACTCAACAGATCTGATGAGTTTTGATGACGTGTCGGCTTCCTTGGAGAAGCTCTCTCACCTCACTGCTAACAGACCAAAGATGCCTGGCAGGAGGCTGCCTGCCAAGTTTGGTGGTGCACAGTCGGTGAGCAAACACAGATCCTTCCTTCCTTCCTTCCTTCATTGATCAAATTGATTTGCCTCTCAATGGATTTCCTTGGTCTCTGCCGGCCCTTAGCTCTCTGTCACCTCTCACCTCTGTCCCACTCTATTCACACTCAAACACGCACCCACACACACAGGCTTGTGTGAGGATGCAGCAGCTCGTCTCTTCTTCTTTTCCATCTCGGCAGCAAATTTGATTTGAACATGAATCCACAATTTACACTCTGACAGGCACTTTCTGAGACATGTGTTGTCTTGAAACGCCCACTCAATGTCAGCCCTTCTCACACAGTGCTCTCACCCCATAACTTCCTCTCCTCTTATCATCTTTGTGTCAATACATCACTCAGCTGCACTCCTTCAAATAGCTGCTGGAGATTACCTGTCACTTCTGGATGGGACCGTCTCTGAATGTTGGCAGATTATTATATGTATTTCGTATCAGTCAGGGTAGCCAGTCAGGAAGCTGTAAACATCAAAAAATAACATTGATTTATATCAAACAGTAAATAAAACTCTTCCCTTGCAGCCCATCAAGGAAGTGAGCGTGGAGAAATCCTTCAAGATCGATGAAGAGGACTCAGCCAAACCAAAGCTAACAGAAACCAGAAAGGTACCTTTAGAGCAACATTGTTCATTTTATTATAGTAAAAGATGACAAACACTACAGATGGCATGTTATCCTTCTAATCAGAGCAATGAATTGCCATGAATTCAACAGCAGGATGGATGCTGTCAGCAGGCTCCATATTTTTACATTTTATGAGTTGTAGTGACATGTTTTATACTAAAAATCAGTTTCATTTGCATTTTGACACACAAGTGTGTGAACTCTCAGCTAAAGATGCTTTGTTAGAAAAATATAAATGTCACTCTCTCTTCCTACTTGTTTGATATTGTAAATATTAGTGATGACACATTTAGTTGACCAATCGGCAGCCATATAAATATGAATGATCTGTGAACGTTCATACCTGATAACTAACACCAGACCCCCCCTTTGTTTCTTGTTGAGTTCCTTCTCTTTTGTTTGATTTAACTTTATTTTTCTCTCCAAATGGAGAGTTTATCCGGATGAGTTTATTACAGTGTCTGGAGCTTGTCTTCTTCAGTTCCATAGTCGGTACCTCTTTCTGCTGAATTACACCATGCCGCTGCACAGAAGGACGCTCATCTACCCATTAATGAGAGGCACACGCTCATTAACGAGGCACACGCTCTTCTCAGCTGAGCAATAGCGTGAGCTAGCTTTGTTAGCTAACATGGTATCCATGAGTAGACGATGGGGCAGCTGTAGTTCAGGAGGTAGAGCAATCCACCAATCAGGAGGTCCGTGGTTTGATCCCCGGCCCCTGCAGTCTCTTTGGGCAACTGAACCCCAAATTTCTCCCGTTGGTTGGATCGTAGGAATTTTTACATCTCTGCTTCCACTGTATGGATTGAGTTTGTGAATTTGTGAATGGGGACTAGTGTTCTAAGGTGTTTTTTCTAAGGTGATTGAGCAGGCTAAAACGTAGTCCATTTACCATTCCCTCTGCCCATTCATACTGTTCCTTGTTTGTTTTTTCTTATGTGCTATCTTGACCAGATTTGCATCTAGAAAGAGATTTAATCTCAATCTCATTTCCTGGTTAAATAAAGGTTTAATGAATAAATTAACACAGAAAGAAAGTAGTTCCTACATGAAACGAGGCCTGTGGTTTATATGTATTAACCAGGTCATGATTTCTGACAAAATTAATGTTTTGTATTTTTTGCCACTTTGAGCATCACAAGCAAAGTGCCATCTAGTTCCATTTTAATTCAGTCAAAGGCAGACATCTCTACAGCCAGTATCAAGAAAAAACCAGGACCTCACACCAAAACAATCAAGATGAATAAATAGCACTACAGATAAAAGGGAAAATGTTTTGTTTTGTTTTTTGGGTTGAACTGCTCCTTAATAGATGAATGGCAGATAATTTGATCTGTAAATCTGATATGGTGACAACCCTATTTGCAATATCCACTTTTTAAAAAATTAAAATCATGAAATAGATCTGTGTTGTGCAGAAACTGGTGCAAATGCTGGAGTTTTAGGAACTACAGAAATAATATAATAACAGTCATATGAAATCCATTCAAGGTTCTTACCTGCAAACAACCCTCGGTACCAGTTAACACATTTGGCACTGTCTTGACAGTGAGACAGGTCCCTGCACATTGCATGTGTTTGTGAGAGAAGAATCCATGGAGTGAGACAGAGGATGGACCACCTGATGTTCAGTCTTCCTGTTCAACATTTCATTAATTGCCTAAGATGCTATCCAGCCTGGATTGGTCATGGTCAACCAGGACTAATTGGACCTTGCTGTTCAGCTGGTGGTGCTTAGCATCAAGCCACCGTATTGTTAAAAACAAACACACACAGAGACGGACATGGCAGTCAAAATATAGCCTAGCTTGCAGCGTTCATAAACCAGTGTTTCAAACTTCTGAAGGGGAAATTAAAGAACATGGACATGGCGTGTCCCTCTCCTCACCCTTATTGTTTCAGAATGAGATTCTGACCCTTGTAATGTCTCCTCTAGTGAAGGGGAAGGAGGAGAGCAGAACAGAGACTTGTGAGACCTCCTTGGCAGGAGAGGCGAATTCCTCGCTGAAACTCAATCACTGGAGCTGCTGATGTAGAAACAAAAAGACACATCATGACGATATCAAAGAGGAAGACAGACCTGCCTCAGTACAACAATACAAATGAGAAAAATGATTTTAGTACTATAGATGCTTTTCATTAAGGGTTGTATCATTTAGAGACTGCAACAGGCAGTAAAAGTAGACTTATATATGTAGTGTTATATTTAGGAAAAACATTTGTTATATCATTTGTATTTATCTATTTAAACTGGTCTTGTGTGTGTTTGTAATTGCAAACAGCTAAGAAATAGTACAGTTTGCCAATAAACCTAATATACAATGGAGGTTGAATTATTTGCTTCCAATTGTTTGTGTTATAACCAAATATCTTTTGAAAGAATTCTGTACGTCCGACACACTTTCTAATCTGTCTGTCCTCTGTTTATCATCACAGCCTTCTACAAACACCTTATCCCAGTCACCGTCACTCCACAAGCCCCCCGTGGCCAGCACTGAGCCCAACCCGAGTGTGGTGGCAGCAACCCCAATCTCAGACGTCGCCCCGCCGCCGCGCAGCAAGGCTCGCCTCGATTCTGAAGAGCCCAACTCCCAGCTGGATGAGCTGAGGAGCCAGATGAAGGACCTGCTGCTGTCTGTGGAGCTGCTCAAGACCCAGCAAATGTAACAAGAAGAACACACACTGAACATTTATTTTAGCCTAAGATGTTCTGTTGACGTTATACAATACTCCAGTCACTCTGAATTAGTAATAGTCTGAAGTTCCATCAAGATTTATACATGGCCTATGGGAAATCAATCAACATCTCCCCACATTAAACTGAAGGTGGTTATTTAATACTATTACATGTCCTACTGTACATATGCAGGACTGTCACTTTGAATGTTCAGCCTGTTATAAAGAATGAACTCGGCTGCTTGTCCCAGTAGAAATATACATTTAATGTGGGTCGCTGAGCATCAACCGTTAATGATTTAGAATCTATGCCTCATGCTGTTTCTCAGAATTCCACTGACATCCTGTTTAGTTCGTAGAACTTTGGCTCACAGTGTGTTAGCATTCAAGCTTTATTTTAAAGGGCATCTGTGCTGGAACTTATAGCCTTCAAAGTAAAACGCACGGTAGTGAGATCATTGTTTTGCTGCAGGGTTATACACATGCTAATGAGTGTGTGTTTTGTCTCCAGGAGAGAGATAGCGGAGCTGCGAGGACTGCTGGATGAGGAGAGGCTAAAGCGCGTGGCCCTGCAGGTAACATGGATCCCCCACAGAAACACACGCTGGGCTGTCTGCATTCATTAGTTCATTAGTTTAGCCAAATATTGATGTTCACACATGATGACGAGAACCAGCACAGTGACTGGTATGAACAGACACTGTGGAGACACCAAACAACAGCTACCTGCAGTGAAATAAAATTACATCGTCAAAAGCAGACAACTATCCTGAAAAGGACTCACAGCTTTAGGGATCATCAGGGTCAGGTTAACATCTGTTTTCATTAACACTTCCACACTGCTGGTTTGCTGAGACACATTGTTACGGTGGCCCTGAGGTGAAAATCACAGGGACAAATAGGGAAATGCAACAACAAATGACAAAACACAGTGGCAAGTAACAAAACCAGACAACAACTCACTTAAGAACAACAAATCGCAAATCAAATTAACAAATGTCATGAAATGAGAAATCACAATCACAAAGCAGAAAACACGACATTAACTTCTACTGGAAAACACTGGAGGTACCTGCTATCCACAAAGATCGTCGCTGATTGGACGGACTCACTGTCCATCTTTTTAACAGGGATGTACTGCCCTCATTGTGGCAAACAGGTCACTGAAAACTTGCTTAGTTTATTAAAACTCAAATTTAAACTTATTAAAACATGTTTCAAATTCATCCAATCAGCGACTTGGAATAGTGTAAAATCTGTGGAAGCTGTGTTTTTAATGAGATAATACATCTGTGACATGCACACACAAAAAACTCCATAACCCTGTTAGAGGTCAAAAAGTCCACATTTATGGTCTGAAGGGGTTTGAACCAAAAATATTCAGCCTCGGGTAACAGATAACAGGAGCTCTCTCTAAAGTTAAAGTTAAGTAGTTTAAAACAAAACCTTTGGGGTTTGAGAGAAGTGGCTATTTAGGAGGCAGAGAGGGTCTAATGATGCATTGTGGGAATTGTGGAAAGTATGTTTTGAGCTTAAACCAGAAGCCAAAGATCAGGATATATTGGCCACTGTTCCTTCAATGTTGATTCTTTTTTTAAAATTTGTTCTTTATAAGTCTGTAAACAACTGACGAAGATCATGGAAGACCTTCCAGAACAGCTACTAAATAGTTATTGTGGTGATTGACATGTCGGATGCTTTTTCCAAGGTCAATAATGACCTTTGAAACTATTTCACACCTAACATACCAGTCTGGAAGTATTTTATTACAGCTTTTGTCACATTTTATTTCAACAAAACAAAGATGAACGTCGAGCCAGTGCTCCTGTAGAAGCTATCTTACCTTGTCAGCGCTTGGCTGGTCGACTGCTTCCATCTGCTATCATCCTGACCTTAGCGGCTCTTGAGAGGCTCCCTCGCTGCAGTGAACACACTTAGATTCCCGCTGCTCTCCTGACCCAGCATCAGGAACCTGACCATTGCATTTCACTGCTGTAACGGTGTCGGCTCCGGCCCTTCGTAGCCTGGCAGCAATCGGAAATCACATCACAGGAGGAGAGAACCCCTGCAGGGATCCCTAGACTTACAGTACACCCACACAGGGGTAGCATAATTACAGATTTGTACTTGTATTTCCACGAATAGAGAGAGATGATGAAAGAATAGGGAGCTTTTCCTCACACTAGTAGGGACTCTTGTAGTAATTAGTTGCAGGAGGAAGAAGATGATTAGAATGGAGGATTTACAGCTTTTCACTTTTCCCTTCCATAGAAAACCTCCCCCCCCCCCGCAACATCATTCAATGTGCACAGAGGGTTGTATTTGAATTATTAAACAGACTTCAACAGATCTTTTGGTTTTGACTTTACTGAGCTTTGTTTCTGTAGATTGGATGAGGGCCCTCAAAGTTGGAAACAGAAGAAGATAGAGCAGTGGTTTTTTAGTGCGCACCCCATGAACAGAGGAGGCTGCAGTCCTCCTGCGGTGGCTGTAGTTTCAATTCCTGTTCTGGGCCCATTTGCCGCATGTCTACCCCCTCACTCACTCTCTCTCCCCATTTCCTGTTACAATATCTTTGGCTGTCCTATCTGAATAAAGGCAAAATGCTGCATAAAATACAAAATGTTATACACCCATGGCAAAGGGTCTGAATGAAACACCTGAAGTCAATGATTAGTAGGTGTGTCCTAATACTTTTGTCCAAATTGTGGACATAACATAACGTTTACTTAACATTTCTTCACTTTTAATTTTGTTTTCTGGTGATAAAACCACTCTGTGTGTGCACTGTGGCTCTGTTACTTCAGATCTGACTTATCTTGCGACCCAATGGGACCAACACTCATAATAACATTGAATATGATGGGTCTCCAAGCCGTCACAACACTTTATGACTTTGTCAAAGACATTCACTTTTCAGCTCAGGCCCTCCTACAGCACATGGTTTTCTCTAAACTCTCCTCATCCCTGCCACAGCGGGACGCCTCCCTCCCTGTGCTTCACAACAGGACGCCTCCCTCCCTGTGCTTCACAGCAGGGGTCGTGTTGGCTGGATCGTGTGCTCAGACTACTCTGGCAGATACAGCGCTGTGTGTCACTCAACCAGAGCCATCCTACTTCCTCAGTACTCTAATCTCTGCCCTCTGTTTGTGTCTTCACAGATGGAAATAGAGAAACTAAAGCGGACTGTCCACTCGACGTGAAGCCCACGCTCCAATCAACAGCAAGCCTCAAGGTCAGCTGCTGGCCTGTCGACCAACCGGGGGAGCAGGAGGGCGGTGGTGGGCTGATAGAGTAGATTGTCAGAGGGTATGGGAGCAGATGAACCACCTCGAGCACAATCTTTTTCCAGCGATCTACAAAAAGAAACGTTCCCCGTCTTTGTATATGATTTACATTTTGCACATATATTTTTTTTTCAAGGTAGATATAATTAAGCTAGAGATGTATATGTTTCAGTTAATTCTTCTTTTTAATTTTGCCAACACAAAAAAAACAAAAAAACCAGAGGCCTTAATTCAAACTACTGCGCAGGACAATTCATGCCGTCACTCCGGCGTTCCTCGAACCCCTCAGGGAGGAGGTTCGCTCTCAGTACTACTGACTTTGTATAAAGCTGGGGAAGCGGTAGTTTTCCTCACCTGATTTTCTTTCTCCTGTTTTTTTTTTTTTTTTATGACGCACAAAGAGTTAATTTAAAAAAAATAAGAAAATGCTTGATTTCAATCAACATTTCTGGATCCATACAGCAAATTATTTCCCTTTCCTGCGCAGCGCCTGTCAGCAGTAATCCACTCCATGGCTGCAGAGAGAGCTCTGCCTGCATTTTTCTTTGTCCTTATATGACTTCTAGCATTCCTATCCAGGGTAACACTACTGTGCCTGTCAAAGAAACAAAATGATATTAAGTGTTTGTAATGGGAGCTTACATATGCCATGATGGTGTGTGGAAATTTTGCAGCATGATATTGTATATGTATATTTTTTAAGTCTACTGACATATGACTAGTCAAATTCTATTTAGAGAGCCTCTATTATGCTGGTCTCTGTTTAACACAGGGAATGTTCTGACATGTTTCCCCAGAGGTAGAGTCTGCAGATAATGCAGACCGAATCCACATGCAAAAAAAAAAACAACCCCTAAGGAGAAGAGAAAGGAAGGAGAGACTGTTCTTTCATCAATTATTTTGCTGGTTGGCTTCACTATGGTCATCCTGATTTGTCCTCCTTGTTTTAATCTAGCCTCCATCCCTCTGATCCCTGTCACGCTCCATAATACATCTTCCTCTCCTCTCTCTCACCCTTCTTTGATTCAAAGTGAATCATGCGATCTGCAAGGAGCCTCATCGTTCCGCTCCATATTATGCATCAGCCTGCACAGCACTCAGCACTTGTAGTCCATGCATCCTCAGCACTTGTAGTCCATGCATCCTCCCACATTCCACGAGCAAACTGGAAGCAGATATTGGAGAGCAGCAGTGATGATGAGATTAACTCACATTGTCCTCATTCCAAATCTGTCTGAGGAGTTAGATTCCTGTATGTGTAGAGTGTTAAAGATATAGAATTCTGGTGGAAATAATTGTATGTAGAAAAATGGATACATCAGCCGTATTGGCGTTAGAGCAGTGGAGATGGCACTAAGTCTGTTTTCATGAAACACCACCACCAGTCAAAGTTAGAGTATAATGGACTATCCAGAGAAATGTCTCAATACCTAACAGATGCATTGATCCAATATTGTCAGCCACCAGATGATCCTCTCACTTCTCTTCTTGTCTTAACAGCAGACTGAGAAGCAGTGTTTCAGTGCCCTCTCTGATTGAAAGCTTCATCCTTTCATCCATGTCTAACCACGCACAACAGTGCCGTCACCTCAGCTCTACCTCACTGCAGCAGGGTGAGAAGCACTGGAAGTCAACAAGCTGCTGTTGAGTCACTATTAACCATCCAATACTTAACCAAATGTAAAAAAAATTATTAAATTCCCATCAGCATTCCCATGCATCTATTGGTAATTAGCACACATTAGCATGCTAACATGCTAAAGAAAAGTTGAACATGCTTAACATTAACATGTTAAGCCAAAATCAGCATTGATTTTGCACATTTCCTGAATGCTTATTGAAACAAAACGGAGCAGTACCAGCAGAAAGTTTTGGATGTAGTGCAGCCATAAAACAAGCAAGACATGACAAATGTCTGCAACATGAAGTAGACAAATCTTCATCAATAACGCAATGTTTCCATGGCTTCACAGACCTCTGCTAAGTACATCACTGCCTCTGCTTACCCTGCTTTTTATTTATTAGGTACATCATTACAACCTCCTTTAATATCACAGTCAACACCAAACCTTTGAATCTTCACTGCCCTCTTGTGGTTATATCAACATGAAGGACGCACAGAGGTTTGTGAGTGTACTGTAGACGGATGCGCCGTTTGAAACAGACCGACTTATTTTCATACATAGATGAGAGCATAAATTAGCCTTGCGTATTACTGCCTGACCAACACTGAATTTCTAGGCAGATATTGCCGTTTTAAATTCTTATATAAACACATTATAGAAACATTTTGGATAAGGAGTCCTTATTTGGACATTTTACAAATAAACTTGTAACTTCTCTGTGCAAACAAACTCTCATGGCATTTGAAGATACATTTTTACTGTTGCATTTGGCTCAAATCAAGAAGTACACTCCCACACAGCAGCTAGCATGACTGACTTTTATTCACGTTTGATACCACAGCTCAGAGTCGCCGAAGGTTAAAAAGATCCTACACTGAGGGGCTTTAAGATTAAGCTCATAAACAGACATGAAACCAGCTGCTTAACCCTACATTAAAGTTTGCTTCTGCCCGTCTGGATGCTAATGAAATTTCCACTGAACTAAATTCTCACCGGCTGCTTTAAAGGTTCAGGGCTACAGATGCACACGGTGGAGTGCAAGCCCAGCAAACACACCGTAGGATGGGAGTCTAGCCTGTAGCAATGAGCTGTGAATGTACAGCTGGTGGTTCTGTGCTGATGAGCAGCTTATCTCAGTACTGGTGCAATACCAGTATAACCCCCTCCGGCCTCGATAGCGACTTAGAGCAGCGTTTCATGTCTGACTGTTGGTCAGGTAAAGATGCAAGTACTGGTTATTGTTATTCCTTGTTTTTTTATTTTAAATATCTACACACATATCTCACAAATGTCTTAAAGAAGTGTTACTTTGCTTTTAAGTCCTCCTCAGGCTCCGTGGTGTGTGTGTGCGTGTGTGTGTGTGTCTGTGTGTGTGTCTGTGTGTGTGTGTCTGTGTGTGTGTGTGTGTGTGTGTGTGTGTGTGTGTGTGTGTGTGTGTGTCTGTGTGTGTGTGTCTGTGTGTGTCTGTGTGTGTGTGTGTGTGTGTACGTGTGTGTGTACGTGTGTGTGTACGTGTGTGTGTGTGTGTGTGTGTGTCTGTGTGTGTGTCTGTGTGTGTGTGTCTGTGTGTGTGTGTGTGTGTGTGTGTGTGTGTGTGTGTGTGTGTGTCTGTGTGTGTGTGTCTGTGTGTGTCTGTGTGTGTGTGTGTGTGTGTGTGTACGTGTGTGTGTACGTGTGTGTGTACGTGTGTGTGTGTGCGTGTGTGTGTGCGTGTGTGTACGTGTGTGTGTGTGTGTGTGTGTGTGTGTCTGTGTGTGTGTCTGTGTGTGTGTGTCTGTGTGTGTCTGTGTGTGTGTGTGTGTGTGTGTGTACGTGTGTGTGTACGTGTGTGTGTACGTGTGTGTGTGTGCGTGTGTGTGTGCGTGTGTGTACGTGTGTGTGTGTGTCTGTGTGTGTGTACGTGTGTCTGTGTGTGTGTGTGTGTGTGTCTGTGTGTGTCTGTGTGTGTGTGTGTACGCGTGTGTGTGTGTGTCTGTGTGTGTGTGTGTCTGTGTGTGTGTGTGTACGCGTGTGTGTGTGTACGCGTGTGTGTGTGTGCGCGCGTGTGTGTGTACGCGTGGGTGTGTGTGTGTGTGTGTACGCGTGGGTGTGTGTACACGTGTGTGTGTGTGCATGTGCGCGCACGCTGTTGTTGGTGTCTGCTTGGAAAACATTCAAGCCTACCAGCGTCCATGACGTTAAACCGTGGACTCCAGAGTGCTTTGACCGAGCTGATGCTGTGCGTTTGACCTTAATGAGCGCGACACTCATGCAGTGTGTTGATGCCTAACAGAAGCACAGTGTGGCTGTGCAATGAAATGATCACAATGTGGGGAAAGAGGGACCGGGGAGGTTTAGGTGACAACTCTTCATGTAATATCTGCTTAACTTCCACATATTGTACATTCCAGAGTTTGACACCAAGAGAAGAAGAAAATCTGTGCACATTTATAACATATTTTCAAGTGATTTTGTTTACAAGAGCTGTATCCTTGCATGAGCTGAGAGTCTTCTCAAAAATGAATAAATATCATCTTTATTCACTGTCACAGACCTCTCCTGTGGTTTTTATTTTTTATTTTACTTTAAATCCTTCATGCCTTGAAAGTTTTTACAAGCTGCTCAACAACCTTGAGTTTTGTTTTGTTTTTGTTTTTTTCATGCTTGAATTCTCCAAATCTTGAGCATTATTGGAAATATTGAGTGGAAAATATTGACATTTCAGAGGAGAGAGTGAGTGAAATCAGACCTGAGTGATGTGCTCCATCTCTTATTCTATCTGACTTTTGTTTGACATTGGACCGGGGGGGGGGCCCGATGTGGTACTCGTGCTGCTTTGCTCTGGGTGAAGAGGGGAGCTGAGGTGGAAGGCAAAGCCTTTGATTTAACAGCTGATCTACATTTCACTCCTCACCTATGGTCATGAGCTCTGAGTAGTGACCCAAAAAATCAGATTACGGGTTCAATCGGCCCAGATAAGTTTCCTCTATAGGGTGTCTGAGCTCAGACTTTGATATCGTGTGACCTGCTCAGTCATCTGGAGGCAGCTCAGTGTACAGCTGCTACAACTCGGCGTCAAAAGGAGGCCGTTGGGATGGTTGGGGCATCTGATGAGCTGCCTGGGCGCCTTCCTCTGGAGTTTTTCTGGACAATCTGAGAGAATGTGAATCTCATCCGGCTCGGGAACACCACTGAACCCCCCAGGAGGAGCTGGAGAACTTGCAGGAGAAAGGAAACCTTGATCCGGCCCTGGAGGCAGGAAAGGGATGGATGTACTGTCTATCCCTGTCTATTTGTGACTACATAGAGTTTGTTTGCACATGGTCTGTTAAAAATAATGGCACATCATTATACGCCTAAACTCTGGGCGACGCCTGATGAATAAGTCATAGGTTCTTTCTGTGCAGAACATATTTATGAGAAAGTGAGGCATTTACAAATGAGGGATAATAATGTAGATTTATGAAAATCCCTTCCTGTCCAAACTCAGGTCTTCCTGTAATATTCTCTATCTTTACATTTTAATGCAGAGGTCCAGTAAGTCAAGTCTGAACAGTTCCATACCTGCAAATGGGATCAGTTTAGCTCAAGTTTTTAGGACCTTTTAATGACAAAAGTGAAAATGGACTATCTATATTTTTTCCTATTATGTCAGAAGGCTTTGTGGTTGTGGGAGAAATCGGTGTATGGAGTGCAGCATGTCTACATGTCTGTATGAGTCTCTGTGCCTAAGGTGGTCAGGAAGGAAGGGTCATTGCTCTGTGGAGGGCATGATTTACTCCTGCCATGAGGTCTGCATCTGTTGTCCTGTTGTTACCTGACAGTATATAAGATAAGGGAAGGGTCTTCTCTCCATGCTGCATGTACTAAAGAGATCTAATTCATCAGACACGGGGAGAACATGCAAACTCCTCATAAAGGCTCAAGGTCCTCAACCTTAAATTGATTTGAAAATTATTTACAGCCTTTTTTTAAGTTTGAATCTTCACTGGAGCCTCTAAGCTGAAAGCGTTACTGTGCACCACGTCTGGGGTGGATGCATGAACCTGAACGGGTGTAGATGCACTAGAGCAACAAGAATCATAATCTCTGCACACCTCGGTGTTCATCTGCTACTCAGGAGCTGCATCACACAAAACACAGAGACCTCAGCTGTAGCTGCAGCAACAAGTGAGTGAAGTTTTGTGTTTGGGTGGACTGCTTCTTTAAGACCTACAAACACGGGACCACTGAAATATTTACTCCTCCTTGGTCTGTGTCCGTCTCTCCTGACAAAAAGATCTGGAGTTTGAGGAAGGTTCTAGTGCTAATCGCTAGGTCAAGTGTCAATCTGTGAGAATTCAAGCGACAGGAAAGAGTCCGTGAACGAGTTCTGTTCCACCCACAGACCCAAATGCAGCCGTAGACAAATGGTTAAATAAGAGGAACACAGAAATGGCTCCATCATCATTACTCTTCCTCTGAAGGCGGTTAAAGGTCACTCTCAGACAACAAGGACAACCTTTAAATGAAGAAGAAGAAAAGGCCAATTTATTATGGAGTTCAGCTTAGTTTGGTTTCCATGTAAAACAGCTGATTAAAAAAAGGGTTGGGATGTGCTCCCGTCACCCTTCTGTCTATGAATATGTTTGTCCTGACATGCATCTCCTTTTCCATCAAAGGCCTCCTGCACTAAATGAACCCACTCTGCTGAGCCTTTTCAACTGGCTTGGATTCTTTTGAAATCACAAATTGGCATTGTATCTGAATTAGCTTGTTCTCCTCTCCTCCTCTTTCTTCTTTTCATTCAGGTCTGCTCTCACCTTCTTATCAGTGTCCTGTGACTTTTGCTCATCGCCGTTTCATGTAGGCCTACCTCATTTTCCATTCCTCATTCATACACATGTTGCCAGCGGGATGATGAATGAATTACTGTATCTTCAAAAAACTTCTTTTTTTTTCCCACAGCAGGTTTCACATTTTAAACTTCAATTAAAATCAGCCTCGCCTCATCCCCATTAACGCAGCGGGACAGGAAGAGAAAACGCCCGAACACACGTGGATGTTGTAAATAGTCTTCTTATGTAAAGGTTTGAGGGTGTGGTCTCTTGAAAACCCTCATCTGTCTGGGAAATCAGGGCAGGAATTCATGACCTTTTCTCATCCATGGTTTGATAAAATACACCTGCACAAGTCTAGAACCTAAGATACAGGACATTCACTTATGACTTATGAGACATACTTACTGAGGGGTTTACCAGACACTATACCAACACAGACTTTAGGAAATTGTCCAGGTTAAAATGTTCAGAGCTGTGATTGTAGTCTATGACAAAGGAATGTTGGTTCATTTGCTGCAGGATAATGTCAGCTTTTCATAAATCTGACCACCTCAGTGCTTATTGTCTCAAGGGTGAAACCAAATGAAACATTAGTCAAGTTATGCTTCTTCAGCAAAGAGCTGCACATTTTCATTCAGCTTCACAACAAACCACATCATTATGCAAGAGCAACGTGTGTATTAGATACCGTACATACATGCGCAATGTGCGATTTTTGTAACATCTGCCTTATAACACAGTGGTGCATGGTTGAGTCTTGATCAGGTGGACTGAACTCGTACCTGTGTCTTCCATCTCCACCCCCATCCCCATTTATGGAAACAGAGGTGGGTTGGCTCCTCCTCCACCTCCAGCTCCTTGATTTTTCTGGGAATGTCTGCTCGCTCACACACACACACACACACACACACGCACAACATTCATAACATGCCTTCTTCTTCCATACATATTGTACATACAGTACAGTCCCACCATTCACCCTGAGGCCATGTTAGACATGTTAGCTCATGGTCCTGGGTGATGTGTGTTACTACAACACACAGTCGACACACTTCTCCGATGAACCATGAACAGATTTCCTCTTGATGTATATTTGTTTAGTCACTTTTCATGTCCACAGTTAAAAATAGAGTGTAAATGTTTCATAGCATTGTTGTTAGCCACAAAGATGCTAACAGCAGATGGCCAAGGGACCGTTTCCAATCTTCCATACATAAACTTGGAAACATAGTCTTTTACTTTCACAATTTAGTGTCTCTCACCACAGATATAAAAATATGCAGCTATCTGTCAAACTGTGATCAATACGTGTTTAATAGGCTGTGAATCGGCAGTAATGTTTGAACGTGGAGAAAAATGATCCGTTTATCAATTGTTAAAACTCAAAATTCTCAAAATATCTCGCCTCACCAGGAGGGAGTGTAAGCAGGGTCTATATTGTTAGCACTGCACCATGTACAGCTGAAGTGTTGGCAATAAACGGGGCCTCTGGCCTTAACCCTCTACTGCACAGTGTTGTCCTCATGTCCAGTACATGTTTCTTTAAATGATCGCAACAAACCAGAATGGTGGAAAAAGTATCAAACAGTCCAGTAAGGTTTGGGAGTCACTGTCTATATGAATACAGGACTTCTTTGTGGGACACATGGTCACAGCAGAAGAAGGTCAGATTATTTGATGGAGTAATAATAAAACGTATCTATGTGTGTATGAAGGTGTAGAGAAGCCTTTTGTCAGGGTTTATGAAGTTTTTCTCATTTCGACTGTTCACAAAGTCCGTTTTTCCTTCCGTTACCTAAAGGCAACTTTCTAAGGATGTTTTTGCTGACAATGCGTTTGGATGTTATCACATTTCAAAAAAGAGAGACATCTGCACACTGTTCAGATCCCAGAAATAATCTTTAATCTCTCTTTGCAACAAAAGCAACGTTTATGTCTCACTGGCAAATAATTTGTGACAAGAGAGGAAGATGCAGGGTTCCTGGGTGCACAGGAACAACGTGCTGTGCAAAGAGTGTAATGTACACCTCTGCTGCACAGCAGACAGGAACTGCTTTTTGAAGCTGGAGGGAAATCTCATTACATGAAGTACATGAAATGTGGAATGTACTCTGGTGTGAGAAGGACAGATGTCGACCCCTCAGGAGAAAATAAACGTATGATCCAAAGATGCTGTAGGCGAGGAGAAGAAATGAAGAAGCTCAAACCTCTTCCCTTGCTGTTGAGGCCACGTTTTGCTGCATCCAGCTCTTCGCGCAACGTATGATTTATTCCCACGTTTGGTTTCATTTGTCCACACACATAATATATGCAGAGTTGGCAAAACAGACCAGCCTTCATTATCAAAGTGTTGAGTAATGGGAATCGTTTGTTTTCATGACTGAGGCATAACACCATGTGACAGCAGACATACAGTCCTCCCTTCAAAGGTTGAGCTGATTTAGCCTCCTGGGAGCAGGGATGTGCAGAGACACACATCTCAGTGTTCACAGCAGCATCATCTGTCTCAGAGTGAGGTAGGAAGGTGTCCGTCACAGGTGATGCAGGGACAGGGGCCAGCTGACGTCTGGCCTCGCCTGTAACGCATCTCTTCTCACATGTCCACATATCACACGGACCAAACACACGTGTACTTTCAATGCTAAAGAGCGGGACCTCAATGATTAGAATGAAGGCACCCGCGGTTCTCGTTTTCAGACCACAGCACATCAGGGCCAATCAATTATCAGACTTCCACAGAGGGGGTCTTCATCTCCGGATTAAACCATCAGCCTTTTCAGCCACATTGACGTTTCTAGAAACTCAGCAGGCTGTCTAATGTTCTTCTGATGTCCATGTCTCAGTAATAATCACAGGCAGCCGTTCTGAAAATGCAGCATGTTGTCTTTCTTCGTTAATTGTCGGTTAATTAGTCGTCAGAATTGTAAGTGAAGTAGAGAAATCCAATCCCACGAAGGAATTTGCTCTTTAGATGCAAAAACGATGCATGCATTACATGTGCAGATGTTGATGGGACGTGAAAAGAGGTGAGTGGGCGTGACTGTGTCAGTCAGAGGAGGATATACAGACGAGGCAGTGTGACAAAGATAATTATTTGCACCATTATATTTCATGAAAAGCCGAGTTTGAGAGAACAAATCCTTCAGTGTTGAGCTGGTCAATAAACCTATAAGAAAATCCCACATCAAGTCTTCAGTCTAAATTAACACCATCTCTAACATAAATGTGAAATTTGGAAATGTACATTTTTTCTGTGGCAGTTTCCATAAAAGTGATGCTTTGGACTAAATGCATGAAGGAAGTGATGTTCACCATATTAGTTTAGTGTAATAGCATGCTAATTTATACCAAACAAAGAGTAACAAATGGCTAAGGCAGATTGGAAATTCATTAGTTGGACTTTGTTTGGACAATGAATGTTGTCAGACAGTTTGTGAACACAAAGCACAACATTTTATTACTTTGATTTTGAAAACGAAGGCTGAGAAAACTCAGAACAAATGATTAAACTAAAAAGTGAGGATCGTCAGGATCTGCTCGAGGTTTCTGCCCATTAAAAGGCAGATTTTCCTCACCACTGTTGCAAAGTGCTTGCTTGGAATGTTGGGTCTCTAGAATAAAGACAAGATAAGATAAGATGGTCCTTTATTTGTCCCACAACGGGGAAATTTGTATATGGAAAGTACCTTGAGATAAATTTTGTCATGACTTGGCACTATATAAATAAAACTGATTATCCTTATCCTAAAATGTTTTGTGTTTAGCTGTAATATGTTATCGCTTGTTCACAACGGTACAAGCCAAAACCAAGCATCCCCCACCTTGCACTACGTCTCCCTCTGCCTGGTCATGTAGCACAACTTTCAGAAATATTTGTGTTTTTCTGCTGCACAGACAGCCCAGATTTATAGATGGATAGATAGATGGATGGATAGATGGATGGATAGATAGATGGATGGATAGATGGATGGATAGATAGATAGATGGATGGATAGATGGATGGATAGATAGATGGATGGATAGATGGATGGATAGATAGATGGATGGATATATAGATGGATAGATGGATAGATAGATAGATGGATGGATAGATAGATGGATATATAGATGGATAGATAGATAGATGGATGGATAGATAGATGGATGGATAGATAGATAGATGGATAGATAGATAGATGGATGGATGGATAGATAGATGGATAGATAGATGGATGGATAGATAGATAGATGGATAGATAGATGGATAGATAGATGGATGGATATATAGATGGATAGATGGATAGATAGATGGATGGATAGATAGATGGATGGATAGATAGATAGATGGATAGATAGATGGATGGATATATAGATGGATAGATAGATAGATGGATGGATAGATAGATGGATAGATAGATGGATGGATATATAGATGGATAGATAGATAGATGGATGGATAGATGGATGGA